>JBBMOC010000003.1:9744194-10173760 GCA_037975185.1 Centropyge bicolor | reverse complement strand
ATCCTCCCTTCAGCATCTATGTGCAGATCATTTATGGCAGGATGGTGGATCGGTAGCATCACTTTGTCTCAGCTCTTCTCTGAATCTATATGACACATATACACATACACATACACAGAAGAGCCCGTGCACGCCTATGGTCCCTGCACGTGCTCAGAGGAGGGGGAATCAGACAGTGGTCGCTGGGGATGAAAACACTGCTGAGATTGTCTTTCCACATGTCTGTTTATGGCCACTTTTGTTTGTATCAGGGCTGATGCTGCAGTGTGGAGGGTCGGAGGTCAGAGCTGCACAGGGTCATATTCGATAAAACCATAACTGGTGAAGCACGAGGGGGGGTTAATATCAGATCTGTGTGGTTGTTCAGTCTGTGTGTAAAACAGTTAGTGATGGTTTTGGAGCACATCTGAGAGACTTTTTATTTATCAGTTTGAATCTCACAGGCCAGAGACGTTTTTATGTTTCTATCCCATAATAAAGACTCCAATAAGAGCTGCTTTGCAATAAAGCCTCAAGTCAAACTCTTGTAGGAATCCAGAAGTTTTCATTGAATAAAAATCACAGTGAAAGGCTCCACTCAGAGCTCACGAGGAGGTTTTTTTGAGCTCCTCTCTATCAGAGCTCATGAATGAATATTAAGACAAAGCACTGAATAAACTCGCTCTTTAACATGTTTTTACAGATATGCTGCATGTATCGTAGACTTATAATATATTCATGCTCGTAACTTTCATGCTCGACGGGAGAAGAGGCTGAATTTTCCCATGCAGCGCGCATTTGGTGCGTTTTGTGAAAAGAGGGTCCATATGGCTCCGAGTGCTTTTTACCACTGAGGAAAAACTTCTTTCCCACCAAAAGCGATCCTTTTGTGTTTTTTGTTCAGAATGACTGACACTACATAAGCACATAAAAAATAATGAAAATAAAATACGTTTTTTTAAGCAATTGGAGAAATTATAAAATCCCTCAATGAGGCCGAGAAATAAATGTCCTCACAGTCAAAATATTTCTGGAGAGAATTAAAAAAGAAAAAAAGAAAATCGCAATTATTTAAATGCATAATCAGTAGAAATCTTTATTTCTTTCCAATATACTTCTCGCATCTCAATGCACAATACAAGGTAAAAAGCATGTACAAAAATAAAACCAAAAAAGATTGCATATTGACATGAGGAGACAAATGCACAAATCAGAACCTTTTCGGGGGCTTGATATAAAGAGGCCTACTGTTACAACACGTGTAAAAACTGTGGTATTCACACACTGACTCTTGCTCTGAATGCTTTTTTTTCTCTAGCTCCAAACCAAAGCGAGCAGATCCTGGGAGAGAAATGCTGCCTGTCCGGCGGGTCAGGGGTGCTGGGGTCAGTCCTTGCGGCTGAAATGTGTCCCCTGGATGAACCTGCCACTGCTGCTTTGTCGACCTTCGGTTGAAATACCTTTTCAAGCTCCTCATGGTGAAGACTTGAGAAAGAAGACCTCCTCATACTGGGAGAGCTTCTGGGCTTTTTTCCCTTGTCTTTTCTTGTGTGAAGACAATGACGGTAGAAAACAAGAAATGTCTGCCTTGAAATGTGACGTGAAAGCCCCCCTCGGTTTGCTCGGTGTAAATGAAAAAGATTCCCACATTAACTAAGACTAAAACTTTGCATAAAGCCATGCTAATAATGCACAAGAGTTCCAACATATTTTTAGATTAATAAAAGTTTAACGAATACTTTTAATTAAAATCGTGTGTGTGTTTGTGTGTGCTATACGAAAATTTACACGTTTTTTTAAACAAATAAATAATGACGTAAAAAATCATATTAAGAAAAATAAACAATTATACTCCTAAATATTTCTGGATTCGATTATTTCCGATGAGAAACATCCAATATCAATTTGATGTCATGCAGGAACAGAAGATCTTTCATATTAAAGTTTCACATGAGAGAGCCTCTGAAAATGAACACTGTTTACTCAGATGTCAGGAGAGATTTATAAGGGCACTCAGAATAGTATGCACACAGGAATGTCTTGCTTTTGGGTAATAATATTTAGGCTAAGGAAATTTCAAAGCTTTATTGTACAAAATAAGTTAAAACATACTCGTCACAAAGAGAAGATTCACGGGCTTTTTGCAGGTTGTGTTATATAGACGTGCTCTGTGGAAATAATGCTTCCTTCAAGTATATATTTATATATATTGTGCGTTTAATGTGAAGTTTCAAGAGTAGAAAAGGTGAAATAACCTCTGTGTTTCGTGTGTGATTCTGAAAGGAAATTAAAATCTCCCAACGAGGATCCACGTGAGAGAAGCAGAGACTCTTTGTTTAAATCCATGAAATCAGCCGAGGTTGCTCATTAAATGTCCTCAGGTTGGTGGATGGGGGGGAAAAGGTCCAAAAAAAAAAGAAAAATAAAGTTTGTTTCGATGCTTTTGTGTCTCTTTGAAGAAATTAAAACAGGAAAGAGGCTCAACTTTTCAAGACTGATTGATTTTTTTTTCTGACTCAGCCTCGAGTCAACACTGCTGGGGTCATTTTTGTTAAATTAAAAAAAAAGGCTAAAAACGACATCAGTCCATGCAAAAGTCAGATGCAACCTGCCAGTCTTTTTTTATGTACAGTTAATTTCTAAAGGTGTCTTATAATGATGTGATATCAGTCTGGTTGTCCTTCTGCATGCTCTGCAGATGGCTGGAGGCTGGTGCAGATCTGCCCTTGGTGTTGGGGAGTTTGTGGTCTTTCTTCCATTTCATCCGTCTGTTCTGAAACCAGATTTTGATCTGCCTCTCGGAGAGACAAAGAGTGTGGGCAATCTCAATCCGTCGCCGCCTGGTCAGATACCTGTTAAAATGAAACTCCTTCTCCAGCTCCAGGACCTGCTGCCGGGTGTAAGCTGTCCTGGACCGTTTGGGCTCAGATCCTGTGTAGTCCGGGTTCACTGGGAGAAAGAAAACAGCACAGAAAAAAGTCACCAAATGTGGCCAGTGGAGCAAAAAAAAAAAAACAACACAAGCAGAGCAGCTTCTCTACCCGGGGCGCTCAAAGTTTGAGGATCCACCAGGAAGCCAGAGCAAGAAATAAAGCAGGATTTCATTTGAATTTAAGCAGATGTGCTGCAGATTTAAGCTCCATTACTACCGGTCAATATGTGTTTTCAGGAGCTCACCTAGCGGCCTATTTCCTGAGCTATAAAAATTTATGACTTGTGTAATTGGCGAGGCCTTTCAAAGACTCCCATAAATATTACACTGAATGAATTCTAAAGTGCAGGTCTCACATGGTCCATAAGAGAAGAAGAAGAAGAAGAGGAAATCTTACCAGTAGTTACGTGGACTTTCTTCATCCAGGGGTAAACTACTGCAGGCTGCTTGGCTTGTATCCCATTTTGGCTCTTTGTGTTTTGCTGCTGTCCACAAGTCCGGGGTCCGGCCACTTGGACCGGGGGCCCCTGCTCAGTCTGTGCGCTAAAGGGGCTCGAGAGGCTGGATCTCTCGTGCACATGACCCCGTGGCTGCACTGTGGAGTCCTGCACAGTGTTGCAGCTGAAGGGCTGCTCCGTGTAGTTTGACCGTGGGTAGATCCCTGGATGCTGAAAGTCTGTGTCCTGCGATGGACTGTAGTAGTCCGAGCCCTGCTCAGGTATATAGTTATTTTGTGAATATTCCTCGCAGGGAGGAAATTTGGGATCCACATACTTAGAGTTCACCATATACGAACTCATGGCCATTAATTTCTGAAGGTAGAAAATACTAATTTTTCTCGAGTTGTCTTTTTTTCCTCCCTCCATAAAGCCCTCCTACTTGGTGTCAACTGAATAAAGTTAGCGAACCATGTGACCAGATCGGCCAATAGAGGTGATGCTGGTCCATAAACGGGTAAACATACAACTAAAAGCAATTTCATCCAACTTCTGATAAAACAAAATTAGACCCTGGTGGAAAAAAAACAAACAAATACTGCTCTTAAACATCTGCCTGCACGTTTGGGGAAAAAAGTGTTTGTGGAAAAATAAAAAAAATCCCACTTAAATCTTATTTCAATATTTAATTTAAAAAATATTAAAACAAACAAACAGAGGGGATGTAAAAGTGTGCATTGGGTGTTTTTAATCCGAGCAAACAAAAAATATTTCAGCTTCTCAGGTCTGACTTGAAGGCATGGCGTTCAACAGAGATAGCAACAAAAGATACAAAAAGCCCCATGGCATAAAAGCAGCGAATAATGACTGAGGACAATTGATGGAGACTGTCTTTGTCAAGAAGGGGTCATCCAAAAGTTACACGAATCTCATCACTTCATCTGCTCCCATCTCTTTGAAAAAAAAAGAAGACTGTCTCAGGAGCCTATTGGCCAGAAGCAGCAGCAGCAGCCTCTGGGAATCAATAATGTAGAGGCACAAACGACTCACAGGAGAGAAAAGCTACAGCTGTGACTGTCTTTTACTAAATCCACTCCAAAAATCACGAGTTAAATACAAACCTGACTTTTCCTTAATTATGTTTATTTTCATGGGAAACCTTTTGCATTACGTTTCCTTTAAGCACCTCCAACCTGCCCCCTTATGAAACATGTGGTGTTGTCAGATTTACTCCCATTCACAAACCAACACTGTCACCGAAGCCTCTGACAGCACGAGGCATCAAAACCCGATAACACGGCAATAATCGATAAATCGAAGTATTTTCATCGACCATATACTCCCCTAGAATCGAATCTGTGATTGTGGTTTCATCACACAAATTCGGTTCTACAGGGTATATATAGACGACGGCAAGCCACAGTGCCCACTTTCAGCCCCACAACCACAGGCTTTATTTGGAGAGCACTTGAGCCAAACATCATGTACAAAGTAGCTCAGAGAAACATCACAGAAACAAGGTTACATAAGGAAATAAGAGGCATCACACCCAGATGGAGCAAAATGCAGAGATGCTATTAGAGGCTATAACAATATCTTATTCTATTCAGTCTCTACTTTTAACACAATTTCTCTCTCTTTTCTTTCACTTTAATCTTTTTATTGCATTTCTCTGGTACAAGCATCTCATTGACTTTAGAGGTTTATAAGATTTTTGTGGTGAAATAAAAAGTGACTTTTTTCCCCATGTTGATGTTTCTCCACAAAAAAATACTCTGACCATCACATTCATGTCAATCTCAGCAGCAAAAAGAAAATCAGTATCTGAGGTCAGACCAGGTTTGTCTGTGCAGCAGGACATCTTCCCTCCATCACAGTCCAAGTTCACAATAAGAAAAAACACCCTCTTCACATCATATAAATAACAGTTCACTTTTGCAGGATGATACCTCATAGTCCAAGATAAGCTTTTCCAGCATAGCTGTTAGCTGCTTGCTGGCTAATACAGAGGAGTTTATCACCAGTGACCGAAAGATGATGCTGGAGGCCACTGAGGTCAAACCAAATCATTTACAAACTTATCAAAAAGTTCAATTATTTTGGGCCCTGCTGACAGCTCAAAGGGTGCAAAAGTTTACCAAGTCCTCGTCAGCCATTAACTAAACCACCATGGCGGCTACTGCAGCTCCACTGAGGCATCCTGACAAAGGAATTAAAGCTGAGGTTGATGAAGATCAGCTCCTTCTTTTCAAAAAATAACCAAGGCGAGCAGATTTTTCTCCCCAAACACACAAAGTCAATATTATAATAATATAATTCCATTCAAATATGCATGTGAATTTAACTTTCAAACAATTTTTAAGGCAACTGCATGAAGTTTTGAGTCAGATTATGAAGAATTAAATTATAATCTGACATTTCTTTTGAAGGACTTTTTTTTTGCCAAATGTGACTCATCACGGTTGTGGGAAAAGCTTGATTAAAGATTGAAGGATATACATGTTTTCTTCTTTAAAGTTGACTCTAATCTTTAATAAGAAATAACGCGTGTAGGAGCAATTTTCTTAACTGATTATTTACTGGATGATGCGTTCAGTCGGTTAGTTTAATATAAGACTTTGATTAAATTTTCAGCTGGATTCATGGCGTCAAGCTCAAAGTTATAAATAAGCAAAATAAATAAAACTGAAAGCGTCAAAATGAGACTTGATTTGAATGAGGCATAGCGCAGATGGAGGTTTTTATCTCAGCTCTGCATATCTGAATTCAAGTTTAAACCAAAAACAGCAAATATTCGTTTCGCCCACGGTTTAAATACAAATTGTAGCTTGTGTAAAAACTGGTTGTTGCTCTTCACATTTCAGTGCGTGTTAGACAGCCTGACCTGTCTTTCACCTTGTGCTGCTCGTCCTTCAGACGGGTCAAAGCCGAGATTCACAACAAAAGAATGATAAAGTCAGCGTTTCCTGGCAGCTCGTGCTAAACGAAAAAGGGGCAAATAGTTCAGCTTGGCTCTTTTTTTAACATTGCAATTACAAGCTTTTACTGGCAAAAAGCTCCAGTTGAGCGTTTGAGAGCAACAGAAAACACGGGGCCTATCTAATACAATTTTCGGGCAGAAGCATTTTTTGGCTGATTATAAAATAAAAGAAAATAAAGCTTAAATTCTCTGTCAATCTTATTAAATATTATTTCACCATTATTCCACTGGATTCCTCCTTTGCAGACGATATTAATAATGTAAAGGCCTGCGGAAGAAATGCATTAGGCCCACAGTGGGAAAAAAAAAAGCAGCAACCACATAATGAGAAAAAGAAAAAATATCACATTTTATTCTTGTAACCTCAAATCTGTTTTTAGCTGATAATGATTTCCGCTATGGTAAAAGTGAAATTATATTGTTGTGAGTTATAAAAATTGTAACAGAGGGTGAGTTTGCATCGCCACATAAACTATCATTTTCATCAGGCTGCAGGAATCTTCAACAGTCTGCACACAACAGGTTGATTCCTCCGCCTCCAAGCAAAATAACAACCCCAATGCAATCAAGTAACTAAAGCATGTGAGCAGCAACTTGAATCACAGCTTCCCACAAAGCATCGATTGAGCCTTAAAAGGTTCAAACCCACGCAGACCTAATGCGATTCAGCACACATCTCCTCACAGCAGCGCATCATCCGACCACCTCCGTTTGTCCCCGACACGCACTGAGACAGGAAACAGTATAGCCTGAGCATCGCGCGTGACATCACACCGCCCATAGCACGAGCACAACGATCAAACTCTTACCGCACAGACTGCCGCACGTGGGGCGAAGAGGCGCAAACTCCTCCATGCTGCAGGTAAAAGTCAGCCTGGTATCAGCTCCATTCCAGCCCATCTGGACGCTCTTACTAATACACAATGAGAATTATATTTTGGCTTGTCAAGTCCCAGGCCATAAAACAAACTTTAATGGCATCACGTGCTTCCTCGCAGCCACTCACAACAGCGCGCAGGCCCATAAATAATCCTCAAAGTTGCACTTACTCAATAACGCCGATTACACTGATGTGCACTCAGGAAAAGTCGCAGAAAGGAGGAAGCTAGGGGGTTATAGAGAGGTTATAACTGTCAGGGTAGAGATGGGAACAGAGGTGCATCTGAATTAAAAGGAAACTATTTTATTTTGAAATTGTAAATACTAATACATGCTTGAACAAACAATAAAGTCTGCTGCTCTTCTAACATTTTTAAACTATTAATATCAATAATCTTATCATCCTATGACCCGATCTTCAGTTATTTAATTCAAGATTTTTATTTTATTATTATAATTTTATTCTTTCCCCAATTGATCAGGTCTGATTACATCATATGACTCAGCCCAGTTGACCTCTAACGTGTTAACAAAAACATCAAACCTGATTTGTGCTTGAATACATTTTTCTCTCCCCAGTGAACCTGACACAATAAGACTGATGTCATTCATTCATCCGGGCCAATCCCAGAGCTCAGAGCAGTTGTGCCCCTCCTCTCCTGTCCTGTACAAACTGGAGCTGGCTGATGATGTTAGAGGTTTGCTTGGCTGCCTGCTCAGGGGCAGGTATGATAAATAGAGGGGGAATCACATCACAGGCTTGTCACTTTTTACATGCATGTCCTCATAAAATAAGTGATTTCCCTGGAGGTAATGTGAGGGTAGAAGCCCTGTGTGGTATGGTTTTTTTAGCTGCTCTCACATAGTTCCTGCTGCTTCTCTGTGGTTTCATGGCATGCATGCAGTTTTTACTTTGAGACCATTTCCTTTAACATCATCATCAGGATGTCATGCAAAGTGTCTGTGTTTGAATCTGCGTGAAGATGTTCAAACAGTGGATGTGAATGAAGCTACAGTTTGTTCAACATCCTTAACTGAAGTGGTCTCTAACAAAGTATCCTCTGTACTGTATGTACAAGATGAATTTATGACACCAAACAAGCTTTTTGTCAGAATACAATCAATGGGTTTGTGGAGCATACAATTACCCACAATGCACCAGTAAATATTCAGAGCAGATGATCTCTTTATAAAAAATGTTGACTTTTTAAAGATACAATTCTCCAAAGCCAGTTTCAAAAGTCACCCACATCACATGACCACGTGTCTCAGCCAATCAGAGCGCGGAGGAACCTGCCAGTAAAAGACTGCTGAATGGGAGCAGGGAGGCTGAGTGTTGGGCAACAGCGCCTTCTGCTGGCATTTTAACGACTTCCCCCTCCCTTCCACTGCAAAAAAATGTCCACTATACAAACACGTCATTTCACCCAATCGTGTTTTTTTATGAAACTATTGATCCAGACGTGCAAGCAGGAAGAGGAAACTGCACTTTTCAGATGTACAAGGAATTATTCATTGATCAGTTGAATTAAGTGAAGGTTTCTTAAAACAAGTGGGATGATGAATCTGAAGATACAAGACTTGGTTTAATAAAGTTCTTTAAACGAATTGAACTTCAATTTTAAAATCATCCCAGACTTTTTACAAAATTGTCACCTTTAGTTTTTTGTAATTTAAGCAGACATGTGGCCTCAGTATGAGACACAGTGACATGAGAATATGGATATGTTTTGCAGTGTAGATGCTAATATTAAGCAGATAAAACGAAATAAACATGTAGCTCGTGATAATACAGAAAATAATCAATGAATAAATCATGTTATCTACCTGAAAAACGAAAAATATATATAAATAATAGTAGTTAAATAGTAATAGTAAAATAGTAGTTAGCTTTTCTACCTTTCATGTTTCATAATAGGAAGAGATATTTGTTTATTAGAGCATCCACTATGTCACATAATAATCCAGTGGAGTCTAATGTTGGACTGGGCTACATGTCTGGAGGGGTTTAATAAGCCTGGGAATGAGAAACCACATCCATTCATGAAAGCTGCTATCTGTTAAATGTGTGCAGGGCCTGCGGTCACACATTGTTCTGCACAACAAGATGTAGCAAACACATGCAGAAATGATGTAATATATGTGTGCAGATTGTCAGATTAGACAGCACAAAGTGAGTTCTGCCTAATTTTCTCAGGCTTCTGCTTGTGCCTGTCTCCCATCCAGGGTCCATTTTGCCGCATTGCAGTAAAGCTGTAAATACTTTCGCAGCTGCCTGTCAGGCCACAGTGAAATACTGTCTTTGTTCACTTGGCCCCATCTCCAGGCAGCTGAAGACAGCTATGAAAACTCAACTTCTCCTGCTACACTTGCAATATAACGAAGCAGGTTTGTTTTGAGTCGATTATTGTGCAGAATTTTATCAAGTCTGTGAAAATGCATCACATGAATGCGCATTTTCTGATAGCTGCAGAAAATGATGTAAGTTTGGCCTCGCTGGACAATCTAATAAACTGGATCTTAAAAGACTTGTCGACATGCAATAAGCTGCTTCAAACTGAAAACGAAATGGAGGAAATTGTGGTTGAACACATGCAGCTCTCTCCTGATTCGTGCGTCAGACAGTGCTGCTCAGACACCGTCATCTCTGACCTCAAACACCAGCTATGTTTCTGCAAATAATCTCAAAATAGAAAAGCAATGAATGTATTTCCAAGAAGCATTCAACCATTTTGAAATCCTCTTGATGATTTCTTTAAATATTTCTCTTTGATTCTTTCAAAGAAACATCAGTCAAAGCACCATTTTCATTAATATGACCAACCTTTTCTTCGCGTAAAAGTGCCAAAAACAATTTAATTTAAGGCATCCAGCAACATGTGAAATTACCCAGAAGCCATTCACCCCGCTGCTAATTTACATGACTAATGAAACAGGAAGCTGTCAAACTTCACATGCGGACACACGAGCGTGAATAAAGTGCCTGATGAGACAGAAATCTTACCTATAGCCGGGAGGTAATCCATGCTTCTTCTTTCAGCTTTACCTCTGCGGAGCGTGTTGATGAAGCTGTGACGAGCCGGTGCTGCTGCTGCTGAAGGGGTCAGAGATGCAGAAAGTTGAAACGCTCCTCTTGTCATCCAGGAGACTGAGCAGCTCAGTGCCGCAAATATGCGCCGATCACACGTTTATGAGACGAATGCAATTTTTGAGAAAGCCGACCGTGGCGCATCGGTTTGAACGCCATAGACTCAGAATGCAGTGGGAAAAAAAATCGCCTGGGAAATCAGGAAAAGAGCCATGAAGACGTTTGCCTCTCACACATGACCAGTGGCATCCAATGACAGGCGATGGAGGCACATAAAAAGGTCTATTACCAAGTTGTAAATTGTCCTCTCACAAAAAAGGAATTTCGACTGCAGCAATTCTCTCCATCTTTGCGCATAATGGCAGAAGCCCCTCCAAGTCCTCTGGAGAAAAACAAGAGGGTTTTTTTTTTTGTTCCTATCACTCAACCATAAAATGTTAAAGAGCAAGAGAGCAGTTAGATTGTAGCTTTAAAATGTTTCAGCTTCATTATAGTGAAAAGTATTTAGTAAAACACAGAAAATTTTAGGATCAAAAAATCGCTTTTTCTTGAACAAAATCACGATTTATTTTGATTTTTTTTTGCACACGATGAAAGGCCACATATCTCCATTTAATCAAAATGAAAACAAAAAATCACAAGAGTTTATTAGAAATGGTGCCTGGATGTTTTGTGCGTCGAACAGCAGCTTTTTGCACCAAAAAACACACAAAGAAACTCAGTATTTTTCTTTTCTTTTTGTTGGTTTCATTAAGTAATAAAATGATAAAAATCGGCTATCGTTTAAGGTTTAATTAATAATGATGTGCAAAAGTCAATAATAATAATAAATAAAATGGTTTTTTAAAAGTCTAATATTGTTCCTCTGGCCTTCTCTGTGTTGGTGCTTAATTATTGTCCAGCATGTTTTAAATCCATATTGTGTCTCTTGATACTGTGCATGAACACATCACCAGGCCTGCTGTTGTTAGTAAATATGCACGCAGTATTATGGAGGAATAAATGAGTGCATATGAACATGTTTCACGCAGTCGGCCCTCGAGGTTTAAAGGCTGACTGCAGTTCCCTCCATGTGTACATTTCTGCAGCAAAGAGGAATTTCATTCTCGTTCATGTGGTGGCGTGCCAGAGTCAGCACTGTGCGATTTATAGCAGGCTATGAGCTCGGTCTCCGGTTTCCTGTCTTATAGCTGTGTGTGTGTGTGTGTGTGTGTGTGTGTGTGTGTGTGTGTGTGTGTGTGTGTGTGTGTGTGTGTGTGTGTTGCAAGAGACCAGGATTTGTTGCATTACACAACTATGACATTATTGTAACTCTAGTCCAGCGCGGTGCATTATAAGAACAGGCCTTTCTGTTGGAGGAGGAGGGAGAAAAAATGTGGATTAACATCGCTTTAGTCTCGGTGCAACGAGATGAAGATACAGGAATGTTTGTCTGCTCACTCTGATGCTCTCGGGCTGTATTTGAGCTCAGTGATGGTCGCAGTGTTGGTCCCAGTATGTTGTGTGGTGGTGGACCAGTGCACAGTGAAAGACTGATGGAGAGCCAGAGACAAATGTGGCGAGCTATCACTGACCATTTCCTTTGATTAGAGGAAACTCTCTGATACAGGTCTGCCAGATAATAAGAGTCAAGCAAATAGGTCAAATGTGCTTTTTTAAAAATACAAAACTGATCCATTGGATAGTTAAAAAGCTAGATCTCTTTGGTGCCATAAGAAAGGAAAACAATGTTTTTTTTTGTTTCCAATATTTTAATTTAAATTTCCTGACTAATATTGCTATTAAAAAAGACATGTAGAGAGACATGTAGTTGGTGGGTGCAATATTATTAGACACCTACTAATAAAGACGAGGCGATCATCCGCAGAGCAGGTCTCCATGTTTGCATATTAATCCATGAGTCTGCTGCTTCTCTAGCTTCCTGTTCTCTCACAATATTCCACCTAATGGGATTTAATAATATAAAGCCAATATTAGCTTCCTTTCACGCCATGTAAAAGAATAACATCCAAGTCCAGCATAGTAAATTACTTAATGTATGTTTGTTTTGAGTTGACTGGCGAAATCTCAAATTTATTCAAAATAAAAAAAAAAGATTATTGTTGCAAAATTGAAATAAGAAAATTTGACACGTGCCTAAAAACTAAGGAGGAAAAATGTTAAGATTATGTGTCATTATCGTCTCAAATGATAAGGTTTGTTTTTATCACAGAGCTGTAAATGGCCCGATTCTTCCCAAATATTCAGATGCTGTTATATATAAAGACATTTATTGGATTTTTATTTTCCCTTATGTTGTTTTCTTTGACTATTTCAGCGCTGTTTTATTCTTCTAACCACATAGATTCAAAACTTGGAACCACAGCAGCTTATCAAAAGTCAAACAAAGTAAAGATGCTATAACTGATTAAAGACACTGTTTACATGCACATTAACACTTGTGTAATTACTGGGACTGTATTATCATTGACTAGCTCTGAACCGTAAACTCATTATTATAACGCCACAGATCCACTGTACCATGATTCAAACATGCATTTCATACTTGAGCTGCATTGTTGCATTAACACCGTTTCCTGCAGTGTTCCTCCTCCGTCTCCACCTCATATAGAAGCACACTGGAGAACGTCCGGGTTCTTTAAGAACACGAGACGTCACGAGTCCGTCCAGATAGTCTAGACTTGCCAAATTGCATCATAGACCTCAACTGTTTTACAGTTATTGTGGTTTCCATTCACTTGGAGAAAAACGAAAAGCAGCAAATGTACTTAAAAGATTTTAGAGTAGACAAAAGGAGATAACACACAGACACAGACACACACACACACTTGTCCATTTAATGCATATCTTAATCACTGCATTTTAATCTGTTGTGGAAATGCTCGAACATTAGTCCAGGTTTGCACGGCTGAATTTCACAGCTCTTATCTGGACCTGCATTGAAGAACACTGGACCAAGCGCGTGCACAAGGAGCAACACATCATCTGCGGCTGTAATGTGACTGCGGCTGATGTCAGGAGTGAAATAGCTGACCCCACTCATGGCGCCCCTCATGTTTCTCATCATCAAAGAGCATGTTAATCCACTCATTGTGTACAGTCGTATAGTTTTAAATAGAGAAGCATCGTCACTCTGGGGTCAAGGTTTCAGCTGTGACAGTCTCCAGTTCACTGTACCGATCACACACAGAGTTCAATACATCAAAACATCAGCTCAAGACGCAAATAATCAAGTCAACATTTGCTCTAATGGCTTCAATATTTTGCAGCCATCGGAGCGCTGCCATTGGCTGTCAGTGTTTGGACGTTTTAAGCGACTGCAAACCTCCTGACAATCATCACTTTTAATGGCGATGACTGAAGTCATGTTCACTGCTTTAACTCCTCTGGACAGAGACACACAGGGAGGCGCCTCGGATCTGCACACTGAATTAAGAAAAGCAGGCTCCACTGCTGTGTTTTCATCAGATGTGTCAAACTGGAGTCATGTGGTTTTGAAAGCTCTTATGATCTGTTTGCAACTGCAACAATAAATGTACATCAGATGCATCAGCCCTCAAGCTACAGGGCGACTGTTTTGCATCAGATAAAGGAAACGAGTCCATTTGAGGACACAACTGTAGTGTTTGTGTTACTCTTCATCAGCCTTTATTGTAGCCTATTTTAATTACACTTGGTCAATTTAATGCACTTTTAATTTTACATAGTAATGTTTCTGTGATTTGTTACATTGAGTAAGTTCATAACTTAAATTATATAGATTATTTTTTCCAAAGGCCCAGAACACTAACGTCGATGTCAGAGATTTAAATATAAACATTCACACTGTAAATAATATGAAAGTTGGGAAAATTTGAACACTGTGGTAAAATAAATAAATATGTAACTACATGAGTCACACACGACGACTGAGCTTAAATAAAAAATGAGTCTGTCGTCTGTGTTTTCATCAGGCCTGTCTCACTGCGTAGGGACAATGAAAGACAGCTCCAATACTAAATCAGTTTGATGAAGTTCAGAAAAGGATGTTTGGCCTTTGAAGAGGAAATTTAGAGGAATGCATTTGTGAGAGTTGAATATAATTGTTTCTGCTGTTTCCTTATGATGAGCTTATTCGGCTCCTGGCGTCACAAACACTTTTTCATTACCGATTAAAACCGGCTGCTCTTTTGTGCAAATGCAGGCCATGAAATATTGCTAAGATATGGTGAAAATTATCGAGATATTGAAAATATAATCTGCATATAAACAACTACAATATGCAATTTAAAAAAACATAAATTGGGACTTTCTACCTCTAAAGATAAGAAAAAAATAAACAGATATTCATTTCCCTCCCCAAGAAAAACAGCTGTGCCTTCAGTGCTGAAACGCCTATTCTTCCTCTTCTCTTCTTATTACTGTTGAAAATGATATAAAATAGATACTAACTCTGGACTTTTGAGAAGTTCACAATCTGAAAATCTCCAGCTTTGGAAAGGCTGTTAAGAGATTTCTTTTCTTTTATAGTACACATTTGTTTCTTATAAATCCATGAATCCATGGGTGCATGTTGTATAGTCCCCATATGTTGCCTTCATGTTCCAGCTGTGAATGAGCTGCAGCCACTGAAACTGAAAGGACAACATCGCCCTCTAGCGCCTCATTACTCTCCCACTGAAGCTGCTGCACAGATAAACAGATGGTGTCCAGTTCTGTAAAAACTCTGGGTTTTCTCATTTGATTTGACCAGCGAAGTAAAAAATATTCTCATTAATTCATTTCCAATACAAATTCAAATTTATCAATATCTATTTCAATAAAAAAGCTGATTTAGTTTCCTCTCATTTCGAGGTAAAATCAGGACACATGACCTGCTTTTTCGTGTAAGAATTAAATAAACTGACCAGACGCAAAGACTGCAAGAGACACCAGTCAAAGTGAAGGTTTGTTTCCCATCGGCGGGCAGTGCAGTTGATGAATAAACCTGACCATTAAGGTGGGGGGTGATTTCCTCTGAAACAATCCATCGAGCAGACACCCTGTGGAAAAGTGTCCACATTCTGTTTGTCAGCAACAGACGCAGAAAAAGGCCCTTTCAAAGGAGAGTGTAATTACTGGCCAGGACCATAAAGTCATTTAGGCCAGACGTCTAGCCATTTCTATAGCTTTATTGGGCCGCGTTTCTTCCTGCTTTAAAGCAATTATTCGTACAAGTTGGACAATAAATTGGAAATCCGCTGCAACACCTCTCTATCGTAAACACTTTATTACTCCACGTTTCAAACGCACTGCTTTTTAAAAGGAGGTGAAATTTAACAGTGACAGTAAGTAACATCATCGGGATCAATTTGAATCTGTTTAATCTTTGCATTTGTTGGCTGCAAATAGGAAAATTCAATAGTCAAACACTGATTCAGCTGGATTACATTTTGTGCTGGAAACAAGGCCTCATGAATTTTGTTTTAGGTTTATTCTTTAAAAAAATGAAATGACCCATCAATGTGGCTGAACCATGCAGAGAAAGTGTGTGTTAAAGTATTAATAGGCCTTTATATTTTAATGCTTATGCTAAAATGTTTATTTGCGTTCTCTAAATTGATCATCAAACATCCTTTGGTGTGTGCAAGCAAAACGACTACTTTTCAGTCATCCACCTTTTTTTTCAACAAGTAAAGAATATGGGTCAACTGACTCAGTATCTCCGTGTGTGTGTGTGTGTGTGTGTGTGTGTGTGTGTGTGTGTGTGTGTGTGTGTGTGCGTGTGCTCACACAGACTCCAGCCAAAGTAGTTGAAGCTGTGAAAACGTTTTATATACAACTCCACATTCTTAACAACTAGAAAAGCAACACACACACAGGCACGTGCCGAACTGCGTCAACATCCCGGTGTGTTTGTGTGAAACAGAATTCCTGCACATCTGGATGCGTGTTCGGCCAACATGTTATGACACCGGCACGGATATGACTCTAAAAAAAATATAATAATAATAACACGGCTAACGAGGCTCCTACCAAAATAATGTAATAGTTCAGATGGCTTCCTTGGTACAAACATTACATGTGTGAAATGGCAGCAGGGCTTTGGTTTCATAGGTGATCCTTGCCGCTCCTTTCTCTGTTCATCTTCTTCATTTTCATCCTCCTGTTCTGGAACCAGATCTTCACTTGTCTCTCGGTTAAACTGAGTATGCGGGCCACCTCATAGCGTCGGTCTCTGGTCAAATACATGTTGTAGAGGAACTCCTTCTCCAGCTCTAAAGTCTGATATTTTGTGTAAGGGCATCGCTTCTTTCTCGTCGAGCGCGCGTGGATCCAGTTTGCAGCTGGGTTGTCTGTGGGGGGGAGGAAAAAAGACATATGTGGTGAAGGTGCTTTTGATTTTAACCTTCAGTGAGATCAGTTGATAGAGAGGGGGGGGCATGTTGGGAGACTGGCTGCAGGGAATTAAAAGTAAAATTAGATGTAAGGCAGTGCGTAAAAGTGGCCATTTGGATGACTTGTTTTCCTGCGTTAGGCCTCGGTTATATAGCTCCCTAAAGTCTAACTCAGGTAAAATCTCATCGACTTGAAGCAGTGTGTATCTATCCGGGGTGTCCTGTGACATGAAGAACTTTAGGATCCGCTGTAATAACCCACGCAGGGCGGGTTTTCCCCCCTCCACAGCCGCGGTATAGTACGAGACACTTTTATAGGTTAGTAAAACCTCCAGTTTTACGCACCCGGCTCATACAGTTCTCGGGGTTGTAAATCAGGACCGGCTATTTGGTTTACTTACTTGGGTCAAGTTGTTGTTGTTTCTCCTCTTTGGGCTCGCTGTGACTCGAAAGCTCGCTCCCACTCAGCTCTTTGGTCGCCTTGTCCGGACACTCCGACGCAGCGCAGGCGAATTCAGTTCCGAGCGGCCGAGCCTCCGCCTCCAGCCCCGCGCACTCCGACGCCTTGGCGGGCAGGACCTCCGGCTTTGTCCCGTACGTCCGACCGCTGGAGTGAAAGCCGGCGAAGGAAACGTGGTTGGAGATGGGGTCCATCCAGGAGCGGACGCCGACATATCTGCCGTCCGAGGCGGGGAGGTGGGACTGGTGGTGGTGGTGGTGGTGCACGTACGGATGATAAATCCCTTGCGGGTGCACCGAGGACCAGGACGAGGAGAAAACGGCGGACTTTGGTGCAAAATTGCAGGAGGAGAAGTCTGCGTTGTCGCCGGCACCTGACGGCCTCGGGGTCACCATGTGTGGAGCCTGGATGAAGCGCGCACCGTACACATCCTCCGGCTCCTGGCCCATGATAGCGTCCACATAGCAGTTAGTGAGAGTGCCACTGGAAGACATTTTTGATCTCTTCCTACTCTTATAATAAGGGTTGCACTGTTACGGGAAGCTTCCCTCTATGAACAATCATAGTATTTTTGCTGGCCTGCATCTACAGGGATTGGTTACATGGATCACGTGGTCATATTTACCAATACAGCGAGTAAATCAATCCTGCCCTCACTCTCTCTCTCTCCCCCTCTCTCTCTTTTTTTAAGTCAGGTTTAATTTAGCTTTTCATTTCACAAATAATAAAAAGGCAACATCACACGTGACTAGGGGGGAGAAAACAATTCAAATGAATGTGAATGTTTCTATTTGGTGACCGAACAATACAAGGAAACACACAGTCCTCCAACAAGGATCTCTTGTATCTTAATGTTTGAGAAAACTTATAATATCGTCCTGATACCCTCAATGCTAGTAAAATGGTTTATAGACTTACGGGCTCCTCGTAAAATAGATGTAATAACATGCTGTAAAATAACAGACGCCATTTCCGTTCACAATGCCGCGGATCCATTGTTAATATTCGGCGAGGAAACATATTTTCAGGCTTGGTTTTAATTTTTAAAGCTTAGCCGGAAACGCAGTTGTGAAATGATTGTGTTCATTCAAAGGAGGGCAATAATGTCTTTATGTATCAATAAATGTTTTATGAGGTGCGTGTGATTATACATGCCGTCAATAAAATAAAAAAAAGGAGGGGATAGACTTGGAGAAGCAAAGTCCATCTGTGTGTTACTAAAAGTGCAATTTTAATACAATATATATTGATTTTTTTTTTTTTTTTTATAGAAATGAGCTTTAATTTGTGGCTTGTTTTGCAGCAGACTTTCTTTGACCTTCAGTGCTGAAGAATTTTCAAGGAGGAAATTTAGGTCAAACGTGCAGCCTGGATTTGAGAGAAGCATGTTGTTTTATCGTCCTTATAATAAAAATCTGAAGTTGTTCTGGACTAAAAGGGGGAAAAATGCAACGTGGCTACTGAGGCCTGTGTCGCCCTCGGAAGGAAGCTGCATCTTGTCTGTGAATTTGAACATAACTTATCACGTCCTAGTGCTTATAGGCTAGTAGTTAAGTCACAAACAGGCCTGAAAATTAAAACAGCATGTTTATTGGATTATACCTCTTCCTCTCTGCTGCACACACAAACAGACCATTGATACAAACGGCTGCAGAGACTGGCATCGTTTTCTTATCTTTAGATTATTTTGATGCGCTTATTTCACAATTATCAGCCTTCAATGCGCTGGAGCATCATTAAAAGCATATGCTCGTAGTTTAAGTGTTGTATCCTAACTACTAAAAACCGCATTTAACTGCTGGTAACCCACAAACAAAACATGTTCAGGTTTTGAAGTTCGCAGCCTCATCTGCAGATGAATAATAGAGAGCATAATAATAGAGCATAATTGAAGATTTAGTGAAATTAAAAACACATGTTGGGGTCATCTTTCTCCTCTTGCAGTAAAGTGAAAAATGCACGTTTGCAACATATATTTTTCATAAATTAAAACACATATTTTTCTTGTTTTTTCCCTCCTCTTCGTGAGCGTTTTAAGCAAAAATGGTGCGTGCGTCACTGCGACTAAGAGCGAAGATTTTACGAGACTAATATAAGAGATATTTGTAGACCAGAGCACAAACAAATCCAAAACCAAGATTATTTGACAATTTATTGCAAGATACATGCCACAAACATGCAATAAATTCACAGATGAACATTGTTTTCCGTCACTTTAAAGGCTCATAGAAACGTTTCACGAGTGAGCAAATGGCTTGCACTTACTGTAAAACAAATGTTGCACTACACGACAATAAAATGTGCTTTCATGACTGAAATATAAGAGCAAATCTTCCCAAACAATAGAACATCCACGTCTACTGGCAGAAAAAAATGGAGGAAATCTACTTTATCTCCAATAATTTAAGACCAAAAAGTGTTACCCTGTGAGAAAATAAAATTACACGACGACACACAAAGTACTAAAATTGTCATATACAGTCACAGTTTCGTTGAAATTGAAGATAAACGTCCAATGCCACTGAAGCATCAAACTGAGTATGAGGGAACAAGTGAAACAGAGCGAACCACAAACACATGCAGGCTCACGAAAAGGTGAGATTTGAGGTCAGTTCACGGATGCGGTTTTCCCTGCTCATTTTCTTCAGCTTCATCCTGCGGTTCTGAAACCAGATCTTGACCTGCCTGTCGGTCAGGTTGACGCTCCTGCTGATCTCTAGGCGGCGCTCTCGGGTCAGATACATATTGAACAGAAACTCCTTTTCCAACTCCAAGGTCTGGTGCTTTGTGTAGGGGCATCTCTTCTTCCTGCCACTTTTTGCAGTCAACCAGTTGCTCGTCGGCGGGTCACTCTTGCAGTCTGTAAAACACACACACACACACACACACACACACACACACACACACACACACACACACACACAAGCACACAAACAGTATTTTAGCTCTCATGTGTGATTCAGCTTGTGGAAACCTCTCACCTGCTGATTTGGATTTTACCTCTGGGAAATAACACACAATATAAATGTTTTCCCAGAATAGATTTTAAAAAAATGCAGGGGATGTTATTAGTCACGTACATGCCACCACTAATGAACTAATGAAATAGAAATGAAATGAAACCCCAGCTGATCAAAGCGCACCCCAGGAACACATCTTTATACAGCTTGAAACATTAGCAAAAAAAAAAATCTATTAATTCCATAAGAGCTTAAAATGCATTTAACCTTTGATTAAACTGTTAAAATTATCCACTTTTAATTGAATTTGAAATGCAGGGATTTTTGTCATGTTGCAAGACGAAAAACAATCCAGCTGCAAACGCACTAATTAGTGAAGACTCTGGAGTGATTACATGTATGCAACAATGGTAAATTAGGTTCACATTTTAAAACGCATGAAAATACTGCAACGTGTTCAAATATAGGGGAACAGAATGTGAAAATATTTGCTCAAATTTTGCGCTTGATTTGAATTTAAATATGAGAGAGACAATGAGGACACAGTCTGCATGCAGCATGGTAAAAGCATTCTCTGTTGCCTATTACTGCAACCTGAGAAAGACTCTCATTAAACATTACGACTTTAGGGTTGTTTGTGTTTTATCCTTTGGTTTTATGGTGCTGGAGGCTTCTCAGCACTGCAGCGCCACAAGATAAAACGCTTTGCAGCCAAACCCACCTTTGCCTTCCGTCTGCAGCAGCTCAGGACTGGACACTGACGCGTCCATGGAGCAGCTCTTGTCCCCGGAGCCCGGCTCGGGATCGGGGCTTTCTGCTGGCGTCCTGGAGGTCTCCGGGTTCGGCGGGACGTCCTCGCTTTTCTTTTCCGCCTCTGCAAAAGTAGCGGGCGCCGAGGAGGGCTGCGGTTTCGGGGTGACCCGGCTCAGCTGCATCAGGGTCGGGTTTGGACTCGGCGGCTCTTGGCAGTAGTTTTCCTGATGTTTCCCGTTCGCATAAGTTTGGCTCAGTCTGAAATAGCCCGGAACCGGGATCTCGGGACCCTCGCCGGGACAGGACTCGGGGATAACGTTAGAATATGCGGGGACGTCTGCAGAGACTTTTTGGACTCTCTTATCGGAGTACATGCAGCAGTTACTCTCCTCCTTTATGCTCTGTGAAAATGTGCAGTTTGACATCTGACTGGAGGACTCGAGTCTGCAGGGTCTGCTCGGATCAGTCCAGTTATCTATCTGAGGTATGTACGAGTGGACATTCATGCCCATGTTTTGGTGGTTGACCTCCCCTCTTTTGCCGAAAGACGGCAGGAGTCCACAGGTTTGCATTCCGTAAGTTCCCATGTCAGAGCCGGACTGCATGTACATGTTGCTGCTGGAGTAAAAGCTGTCCGTCCTGCACGCACCAATGAGAGAGTCCACTAGAAATGTGTTGGCCGCAGGAGAGCTACTGGGGAAGGACATTTTGGGGGGTTCGGTTCTTTGGAGGAGAGAGATGTCCTTTGTAAGCTGACATGTCTAGGAAAAACAATCTCCGTGCAGCTAAGTCAGGATGCCTCCAGACCACATGACAAGCCCACCAATGAGATTTGAAAATGGCCTTGAGACGCAGCCTCCTCTCCTGCACACGCACTGCGGATGCGTGGTCAACAGCGACACCTGCGACGCGGACTTGAAATTGGTTTTGCAGGCGACAGAAGCGAAGCGAGCGCATTTGGGAAAAAAAGGAGGATTTGAGGGACAGAAAATAGTGCCTCTTCGTTTGGATCTGAAGTGTTGAGCCCCAGAAGCTCTGTGTTGTTTTGAATGTGCAAAGTGCTTGAGTGGATGGTGTGTGTGAGACTGAGTGAAGAGTGTGTGTGCGTAAAAATGCTGCCTTCATGGCGCAAAGGCGACAATTGCACATTATTGGAAAGAATGTAACCATCTCTGTTGAGTTCATTTATTTTCTATTCGTATCAGCTATTCACATGCCTCCAAAACTCTGGCTCTATTTTGTATTTGCACTTATTCTACTGTCTGGAATATCTTGAATTCATAATAAAGGAAAACAAAAGAATAAAGACGACTTTATGTGAAAATAATGTTTACTCTTTTTTCATTAAACTAAATCAGGGTTCGTTTTATTTTTGCACATGCTTTTTTTTCATCTTGCTGAATTTTCTAATGAGACAGCACCAAATCTTTCGACAGCAGGACAGCGGCCATTTAGATTTCCTGCATGATGTCAGCATGAGAATAAGGAATCCAGCCTATAAGGTAAAATGTGGCTCCTCCAGTCACAGATGTGAATGAAGCTACTGGAAGCTCTGGATGCATGAAGGTCAACGTCCTACAAGGCTTTACTAAGGCTTTTTAAAATATATTCCATTAAGACTGATAGAAAATCGCCCTTTATTATTTGCACAGATTATAAAGCACAGTCTCCTTTGCATGTTTGTCTCAGGTATGTTCAGATGCAACGTTTTGAATAAAAACATGTGGGAGGTGGAAACAGTCTGGGGATTATTTTTGCTCAGGGCTCCATTGTTTTTGCCTGCATGGAAGGCAAATGTGTGCAAGATAAACAGTGTTAAGATAAGGGGGGTGGGGGGATAAAAACACTAGCTGAGAATATTCATCGATCGAAAATCAGAAGTCAGGCCACAATAATTGCAACAATCCTACAGGTCTTTGCATATAAACAAAAGACAGTGAACGCAGTTTGGAATAATTATCTTTGATATACTTTGATTTTTTTTTTTTTGCACCAAGCTTCAAATTATCACACAACTTGTTCGAGAGGATATGACATCGAGGCTGTGAAGATATTTACAGCTGGTTGTAAATAAACATTTGTAGCATCCACGTCTTCTCAACATTTAAGGAAACAGCTAAAATAGGTTCGTTAACCCAAATTTGATTGATGAATAAATGTAACAAAAAATAGTCCTCGTTACATATTCGGCTATATTAAAGAAAGAAATAGAATAACATTTAACTGAGACACGTGACAACACGGACATCATCTCTGTTTTAATAATCATATTGATGATAATGACAATTGCTCAAAGATAAAATAACAGCTGATTTTATATCCTGTGACCAACTGAAGTGAAAATAATATGAATAGTCATATGGGAGGATATTATTCAAGAGGCCTACTATAAACAATTCATACACGCACAAATATTCATAAGTACCGTGAAAAGTAAGTGGCAAAACAAATTGGACCCCGCGTTACTTGCAATAATAATAATAATAATAATGACGGAGATTCACTGGTATTTAAAACAAAAGCATATAAAAATAAAACATACAGAGGTAGAGTTACTCGAAAAAAAGGACACAGTCATTGTTGTAGTTTTAGGAAAAGCCGAAAACCTGAAACCACAACAACACTTTTGTCTTTTTATGGACTAACTGTCTGTCTGATATTATTGTTTTTAAAGCCAAAAGTCAGAAGTAAATAAACGATCATTTAAAAAACAAAATGAAATGAAACAAAGGGAAAAGTAAAGGATATTTGTATCAATAATTCCCCACAATTGCATAATATTTGCAGTCTGTTGAAGCAGATTTCAGTGGCCTTCAGGTAAAGATCGAAATATTTCAAAGGCTCGTAATTATTTTTGTTTGACTCGTCTTTTCAAAACACTTGAACATGACTCATAAATATAATCATCGTCGTCTGGAAGATAAAAGATTGGCATCAGTTTAACAGGACAAATATTGAGTATTAAAGCTCGTTGTGTTGCTATTTGTTCAGATAAACTGAAGCCTGTGCTGCTGATTTTTTTTAAGAATTAAAAAAAAACATTACATCCTGTTGAAATATCGACATAATTCAAGCTCATAGTTTGATAGAATAAAAATAAGAAGGTAAATAAAAGCTGTGCTGAACGCATTCTTCCTCCTCTCAATGATTCCCATGCAGGCTGAATGTTAAATTTGACTCAACTCTCATTTCCACTGGCTGCCAGAAGCTGCAAGTCTGCCCTCATGTGGATACACGGAGAAGCAACGTGAAACGCCCCACACAGTTGGTAATGTAATTTCACTGTAGGACATGATGACAACCCAATTAAACGCTTAATGAAACCTCGCTTTTCTAACTGCCTTTTTGGGAAATAACTGCAGAAGCGATACATCACAAATGAAATAAACATTAATCCCTCTCCAAACTTTTTTTTTCATAAAGAACAATGGGTGTAATTGTTGCTACAAGGAGTGAAAAAAAAATCACCTACTGGCATCAGAATTATCAATAAAGCGACTGTTTGTGTGGAATCAATGCATTTATTTACTCCTTCCTCTTTACTGCTTACAAAAATAGCACAGATATAAACACCGCATGATGTAAACATGGCACTCAGATGATTTCACTACTTGTAGATTTACTAGAGTGGAGCTGCACAAAGATGCAAAGGGTCTCACCTGATTTAATTAAAGATGCAATCAATTGGAAAAATCCCTCTGTTTTGCTGCAGATTTAGAGTCACATTGAGCTCAGATGCAACCTTAGAAAGAGCAGATAAACTTGAAAAATTACCAATGTCTTCATGTGGCCTGGTCAGAATATAATCCATCGTTTGACACTGGTAACATTTAGAGCCCAACAAGATGTCAAAAGGAGCTACATGGGCGTAGAAATCTCCAAACATTTGTAGCCTGGAGCGAAACTACTTGGAGACAGGAAGGAGAATCGGTCCTCTTGTGGTCTGGGGGTTGGGACACCAACGTCCAATAGCCCCCTATTTAGACATTTACAGCTATGTTTATTATACTGTCTAGACGGTTCAAGGTTTAGTAAACAACACAGTGTTTGAAAGCAAAGGAAATAAAATGACTATACAGGCCTGCAAGCGCCAAATATCCCCATTGATGAATCTTCAGGAAAATCCCCCTTTTTTTCTCCTTGATGGTATTTTCGTCCGACTTGGTTAAGTTCATGTGACAAGTTTCGTGACTATGATACAACATTTGTCGTGTCGAGTTAATTTCACACCACTACGTGCATTATACATGCGTCTCATAAATGGACATTACACAAGGAAGAAGCCTACATATATTCTTATATAAATAATCTCAAAGCACAGCTCGCGCCTCGCTGAAATATTTGTTGCCAAAATGAAGCGAAAAGATATGAGCACAAATAAATAAATGCAGAAATTGTTTGCAAAAAAATGTGGCAGCTTGGTTTTCCATTTTTTTTGTAAAATAAACTTTAAACAAAATGATCAGGATTCAAATATGCAGGAGGGACCAGTCTTTAAAACATATGTGTGTACAGATGCTATTTCACCCCCGTGTGTGTGTGTGTGTGTGTGTGTGTGTGTGTGTGTGTGTGTGTCAGGTATCAGAATAAAGGATTCCCAGTGAAGTACTGTAGGCGGTCGCGGTTGAGCTTTTTCTCCTTCATTCTTCTATTCTGAAACCAGATTTTCACCTGCCTGTCGGACAGGTTTAACATCCTGGACAGCTGGAGCCGCTTCTCTTTGTTAATGTACACGTTGAAGAAAAACTCTCGTTCAAGTTCTCGGATCTGGTATTTGGTGTATGGACACCTCTTCTTCCTGGACTTGGTGGATGAACCTGCGCGAGCAAGAAAAAAAAACAAACATGAAAAAATGTTGTCTGCAATTTGAGGATCATATAAGTGAGAATATGCGGGTTATAGTGGAGTTAACAGTGTGACAACTACATTTATTTATTTATTTATTTCTACACAAAGGCCCTCTCTCTGACACACACACACACACGCACACACACCATGAGAGACACAACAACAGAGGGATTTGCATTTTACAAAATGAACTCACTGCACATTTTCATGCATAAGCTGTTGCATTAAAGTAGCTTCTCACATTATATCATATAACATCTCCTCAAAGTGTTATTATTCCTGCACAATATTTCCTATACACCCATAAAATATACTTTAATAAAACCCATTTCTAACTTTCTGGAATTCTCCATCAGCACAAATCAATAGCAGCGACTCAGCTTTGTTATGAGACACAAGTCAACCTTTAAAAGGATGCTTGCTTAACCGTTTCCCATTGTAAATACCTTTACAACCGTAAAGCAAATCTTATTGGGATATAAAAGCTTTTGCATGCTTATAAAGAGCCACATAACCCCGGCCGGCCCGGCGGTGGACGCAGAGCTGTGTCTGAGCTGCACACCTCACAATCCAGACGAGACAAAGGGGGTGAAAAGTGACTTACTCTGCTGGCTGCTCCTGTCGCCGCAGTTGGAGGATGAGTCCTCGTCCACGCTGGCCCTCGGCTCCGCTTTGTGCTGCTCCAGTTTGGTTAAAGCCTGGTTGTTAGTGGCAGCATCTTCGGGAACGGCGGAGTCAGTCTTTTGTCTGGGCAGCTCCGCGTTAGGCTTGTCCGCTGCAGGGGTGTCCAGGAACTGGTCGAAGCCCTGGGGGAGAACCCCGTTCCGGCCGACCCCGGTGAAGAGGCTGGTGCACGGCGAGCTCGTCCCCCCCGGGTGGCCGTACAAGGACTCGTTCTTGAATCTGACGTCCGCCCTGCTGCCGGAGGACTGGATCAAGTCCCGGTGCATGATCTCCTCCGTGGAGTAGTAAGACGCGTAATTGCCCCTGTAGTGCCATTTGCTGGGATGGTCCAGTCCATAATCCCTGAAGGCGACCTCTCGGACAGGTTGGACCTGGGCTATGTTGGGGGAATAGGGGAAATTAATCTGACACGAAGTGGTCTGCGGTAAAAAGGAGGAGACTGATGTAAAATCGGGCGTCGAAACGTAATAAGTGCAGCTCGGCAGATACATATTTGACGCACAGCTGCGATCATCGTATTCCGTCATATCTCTTCTCCCCCTTTTCCTCTTTGCAACAGAGGAAAGGATTTGGCAGCTTGACTGTGTTAAACTTTGTCCATCTATAGCACCACGGGCGTGTGGAAAGACCCCGCCAGGGAGAAAAAATCAGGCAGACCTGCAATACATCTTGATCGATTCTTGAGGTAATTGTGTCATGTGATCCAGCCAAGAAATTACCATACATCAATATCAGTCATTAAAAACTGTCCGGAGAAACTCATGTGAGCGCGTGCGAGAGACTCCATTGGCTGCCGGGCTGCAGAGGAAACTCCTCTCCAGCCTTCCTGCCCTATAGCTCACGGAAAAGACATTTGTGAAGCACCGCTGGAATATTTAATTGAAAGCTTTACAGCAGCGGCATCTTCATGGTGCGTAATGACATGTAATGACAGGCGGGGACGCGTCAATAAATGTGCGCACAAGGGAGCACGCATCGCGCCGCTGTAGCAACAGTTAGGCTGGAAACATTGAAGTTGACCTCGGCGCTTTTAATGCAAAGCTGCAGGAGCATGGCACCAAGGCCGCCGCGCATGCACTTCCGCCGCACACAGCCTGCAGAATCACACGTGATTCACAAGCGGCTCATTAAGCCAGTTTTCACGCACGATACATTTTAGGCTTCATTGCGCACAATCAGTGTGCAGCACGGTGGTTGGAGGACGTTTAAATACACACACAACAAACGCAGCAGGAAAATATTGGAGTTCATTATCAGATGAAATCCTCCTGGCCTGCAGCATGGTGCGTAAAAAAAACACAGAGCCCAGGCGCCACAAAAGACACGACAAAAGCCCACAAAACTACTCTGCTGTGACACATTCTTCAATAATTCCTATTGCAAAGTATGCAAAAGAGCCCACAGAGCTCGGTTTCAGTTAGAATAATAAAACCTTCGCTGCTTGGCTTTTTCATTTGTTACACCCTTAATAATAACTGCAGATGAACGCGGCTGCGAAGCGTCCAAATAAAACAGCCCACGCTCTGAAATTGCAAATGCAGAATAGTTGATTTTGGATGCCACCAAAAAAAAAAAAAACACACAAGCCAAGCCGCAAGCATGAATCACTGAAGCACCGTTCAGCATGGCCAAGTCCAAAACAAGTGGCTTTGACCGTCTGTGGTGTAGGTGATGTCCAGCAAGCATTCAGCAACAAGCCAAATTCTTTCACTACACGAGGGCAGCCGAGCCTGCAGGGTTCAGGCCCTCTGCTTCTCCTCGGTGAGCAACATGGAGTTGAAACACTGGTGAACGGACATGTCTCCAAGCCTCGATCAGTATTTTTTTTGTTTGCCTCCTGTGAGTATGATTTTTATGTTTATCGCTCGTGGAAAAAATGGAAGAGAAATATTCAAAGTAGAATCAATCACTCGATAGTTTTTGCAGTTGCTGGACATTAAAACAGAAAATGATCATGTGCAGCTTCAGTGGAAATTAGAAATGCAGCTCTGGTGTGAAGGCCGGTGTTGTTCAGCCTGAAGGTCACACACAATGTGAAGGAGCTCAAAGGCGACAGGGTTTATTGTTATTGGGGGGTAAATTCAGCTCTGTGGCTCAGCTTTTCACACACTTCACAGTGAAAACCTCTCAGCAACATGCACAACAAACTGTGTGTTCATTGACAAAAACTAGAGAGAATATTGACCATAGTATTATTCATCCGACGGAAAAGCTAGAGTGCAAAACCGATCTTCACTCATCACTAACAATCAACACAACTGTGGTGAAATGTTAAGAAAACCTATGATAATATGATATTAAATTACTTAATTATTAAACAAACAGACAAAGTTAAGGTGACCTGTTGCTTGTTCACATGTGTAACCATTTTTTAAAATATTTATAGTTTCAAATGCACTTTTTTTTGCTGTGAAGTGTCTTGAATTTAGGCTTCTTTATTATTGTTGTTGTTATTTTTCAATCATTTTTCCGCCTTTTGCAGTATGTTTGTTAATAACAACAAATAGCAATAATATTTTTTTTAAATCATAAAGCACTTTTCAAAACAAACTGACTGGAAGTGGTTGATCCACGAAAATTAGAAAATAATAATACTAATAAAATTAGACAAATGCAATAATGCAAGAATAGGACGGAAAGAAAATATAATAAGATCATGTTCTGAGTTCAGCTGTCTCGTTCATTTGTGCGCTCAGCAACACTTTAACACACATTTTAACTTCAACATTTCACATTTCAAACAGAGCACGACAGAAGTTTGGAGGCACCAAACTTCTTTCAACTTAAATTGTCGCGTTGCTGAGCCGGTTTTGTTCTGCGCAATATTAACTTTAACACGACAGTTGGACCAAATATATATATATGACTGACTTTTAAAAAATGCTCAGATTATGTAATATGCTATTTAATGAAACTAATTTCTGCATCATGACAAAGAAGTAGCTTTGTGTTGATACTGGGGGAAGCAGCATTGCACAACTTGACCTTAACTTTGCTTTGGCGCCCCCACTCTCTGAAGAGGCCTGAGCTGAGGGACGCTGTCTGGCTGCCTTATGCAGTCAAGCAATAAAGCAACAAACAGTGAAGGAAAACGCTGCACTATCTGCTCCATAGAAAACTCAGTGCAGTCCGAGCAATAAAGACGAATAGTTGGTGAGACATGTTGTGTGGGAAAGGTTTTTAAGATGAGAAAAAGAGCTCGAGCTGGAGCACGGCAGGCCTGCAGTATATGAGAACATGTGTGTGCAAAATATTACACTGGAAACATAAGACTGCGCCAAAAAAGGCCCCTTTAGCACCAATAACTCTACAAAATAAAAGAGCAACAGCGAAAAATAGTGAACATGTCTATCATTCACTAATGGAAGAATCATCTTTTCATCACAAATGACTGGGTTTGAAATGTGTCTGTCATGAACCTTTAATATGACTGCAGTGTCATGTTCTGCAGAGAAGCCTGGATGCAGTGATGATGACGTGCTGGTGATGTAATGGGAGGGTCCATTATTAATAGATTCACTCTCTAATCTTTCATAGGTGCTGGTCACTTGGTGGTGGCAGCTCGAGCTTCTGCATTTAAAATCAGACTGACCACTTGTGACCTGCGGGCTTCAACTCTTTCAGGTCTCAACCACAATGTGCAAACAACAGTGAAGTGTTTTGCTCAACATAAACCATGGTCTAGGTGGATATACACACAGCACATGCGCCAACAAAATCGCCTCTATTGCGCACAGAGGAACCTGTGTTTGGCGCAGAATATGACAGAGAAATGAAAGGATGAGCGCATGGACTCTGAATTACACCAGATCCATTTGGCCACAGAAACCTCCCACTGAGAAGTGGAGGGTTTTCCTGTTGGTGGGAGCTGCTGCAGTGGTGTGTATTTACTGTGAGCAAGAATGAGGCCGAGCACGAGTGGTACACACAACGTGACTAAGAGTGAAATACACAAATATCACTAAAACAAATGTGAAGATAAAAATCCAGTCATAGTACTTTGACTGGATTGTTATGTGGAACTGAATTTAGCCTCCAAGTAAAAAGTAAAGATGGATGATTGTGACATGATATTTCCTCAAGCAGTGGTTTAGTTCTGGTTGTGAAAATATTCTCTTTTTAAAACCACACGATAAAGAGACATTTATTGCAGGCAGAGCTAAATTCACACGAGTATTATTTAAGCACTTTTATTAAAAATGGAAAGATTTAATTAAATTGCCTTTTTATGAAGGCGACAAACATTTTCATTCCATACATACACGATTCATTCATAAGGGAAGGAGTGTTATCTTATAATATATTATTGTCTTATTATGTTAAGTGAAGGTAACAACACTCGTACACGTTGATTTTTCCACCGCTGCAGAAGAAAAAAAACTCCATCGAGTTTCCTTAAGTAAATTCTCTCCACTTCTATTTTCAAATCAACTGTCATATTTGGTAAAATAGCCGCAGATCATTGACATTTTTTTTTTTAGATATTCAAACATCATGAAGTAATGAGTGACCGACGGAAAGATCGCGAACACAGGTTACAGTAATCAAATCAGACCTAGGCTAAATCCGCCATTTAATATAGTGCCTGAAATATAAAATGATTCACATGATGCAGTAACTTTTGTACAGGTAGTTTAAAAATCATCTTTATTTACAAATGTATCAATTTGCAGGTTGCATCCATTTTTTTTTTACAAAATCTTTTGTCCGTGCGTAAAAGGGTGTCTGCTTTAACACCACTCACATGCTTTGTAGAATAATTCATAAATCCCTTTATTCCAAAGTGAAATGTTCTTCCATTAATTATGTATTTATAAAGACTGGATCTACAGAGCGAGAGTGACTCTGAAGCATCACTGAGTGTGTATTGATATATTCACGTTTGCATAGAAACACACAACCAGGACCGACGACAAAAAAACCCACTCTTATTTTATACGATTATAATAGTTTGAACTTACACCATCAGAATGTCTCACATGAACAAACTCACTGGTTTTGCAGGCAAATCTTTTCCTCCGCAGGCGCTTTGACTGTGGACGCGGCCGCAAGGGACAAAAAGCGCTGCAACTCTTTTTATTTAACCACATTTACAATTAATTTTAGTGGGGGAAAAAAATCAGGCATTTTATTGAATAACAGCAAGTAAGAAATAGACATGCAATCATAATATAATTTGCAATACTGACTTGTTCTTTTTTTCACCGTCCGTAAACATGAACTTGACTGTTGAGGCCTCCACTACATGCGCAGGCCAGCAAATAAAAAAATACACAAAAACATATACAACCATATTCCTGCTTAAATAGGTCTGAAATTGGATAGATAAGAAACAATTATAGGCTTAAAGGTTTATCATTATCCAACCAGGAGCCATGGCCCAGTGCGCATGTGGAGACCAGCTCGGTATCATAACCTGGAACTGCATTTATCAGTGAAGCTGCTGCAGAGAGACAGAAACATTTCTACATGTTTATAAATACAAGTCCACGCCACAGACTGAGGGGAGGGGGGGCATGTCGATGTGTCCAACACTGCTGGTCATGATCAAGTCCAAAGGTCATCAGTAGGCAGAGAAAGCCTGCTCCCGCATCATCAGCCGCTTCTTCTTCATCCTCCTGTTCTGAAACCAGATCTTCACCTGCTGGTCGCTCAGCTCCAGTCTGTCCGACAGCTCCTTCCTTTTCTGTCTGTTGATGAACTCGTTCATCATGAATTCATTCTCAAGTTCAGCCAGCTGTGGCTTCGAGTAGGGCTTCCTCTTCTTTCTGGTTTTCACTTGTGACGAGCACCACGGGGCACCTGAGGGAGGCAGAAACAAGGTTTACACCCCGAATTAACACCGACTACAGCCCCACTGATGTCAACTCGACTGCAGCCAGTTGCACTGCCTGTTAGTGCAGCTCGTGTCTTAGAGAAATTACGCACACTGACAAGTGGGTCTGATAGTATGAGCAGGAAGCCCAGACTCAGTAGCCTCTGTAAGAATATTATGGTAATGTTAAAATAATAATGACGCCACAGGAGATATAAACTGATCATAAAATAGTCATAGACAGTCATATGAACTCATTATCACACACACACACGGACATACACACACACACACACTGCACAGTCTGCACATAACTCCTGTATAATAATATTCACCAGTGGTAACAGGTTAGTTTTTTTATAAAGGTGCAATAAAAGAGAATCGGTATAAAATAAGACACAATCATAAGAATTATTGTGTTATTATAATTTACAAATGTAATAAAATAAGAGCAATGTTTTTTGGTAATTGGCACAATGAAATTGAAAAAAAAGGCCACTTCACCTTCTGCAAAAGTCGTCCTGGAGCATGTGTGACTTGATGAGGGATGAAGTGGATTCTGCTCCTGTTTGGTGCCGTTCACATGCAGCGGACCTGCAGGATCCGGATCGAGCTGGGCCGCAGAACCGTGAGACCGGCTGTCCAGGTCCGAGTAGCCGCGGTCCGTGGCGGCTCCGTGCTCCCCTGCGTAAACCTCCTCCTGCCTGCCAGACTCCTCCGTCTTGTGGTTGGAGCCCTGGAAGCACCGAGCCGGCTCCTCCAGATGCGCCTTGACATGGCCGCCGGAGGAGCCCGAATTTACGGCCACCGAGTTGGACAGGAACGGCGGACAGTAGCCCCCGAAGGCGCGGCTCTGTGGCGGCGGGGCTGCCGGTCCAGACGTGCACGAACTGGAGGAAGTCCACGGGAGCGTGCACACCTCTCTCCTGCTGTAGGGCAGCTGATGCAGCCCGGGTATGTGGGCTCCATTACCCCGCAAGTTGGAGAAATAGAGCGACTCAGGAGGCGCAAAATTCAACAGAGAACCAACATAGCCGGGATTTAAAGGATTCCGCTCGCACATTTCCATGGAGCTCCCCTCAAACGCTTCTTGCAAAAGCCTTTTAGCAACTCCTGAAGAATAAAGGGTAGGTAATTGTTGATTTGTTAATACGGCGTCACGTGATATGCAAAATATGTTGTTCCGCCCCACCCTTGCTCTCAATACTGCAAAGCAAAATACTCCATGAGGACATATTTTGGTATTGGGTGGGTGGAGGGTAGAGGGGGTGAAGTTCAATTCTAACAGCCTGTTTAATCAGGAAATGTTAAGAATATTGCTCGGTTTGAGTGTCAGGAAATTTGAAAGCACGTGCATGGATTTTTTTTTCTTTAGGTATCACTGTGCTGTGACATGAAGAATAACAAGGTGACTCTGTGGACTGACCCACAGAGTATGAGGCTAAATGCAGGGCCTTAAACGCACCACAGGAGACAATGCACGGCTGCAATCACAGGCTCCCATGAAATATCTCCAGTGCACAAAGCTTACACTGAGATAGATAGATGGATAGATGGATAGATGGATAGATAGATAGATAGATAGATAGATAGATAGATAGATAGATAGATAGATAGATAGATAGATAGATAGATATTCATGACAACAATAATCAAAAGTCCCCTTTTCTCACATGCACTCTCAGCAATAATGAGGCTTTATAAAGCTCATACAAGCCACACTCACTGTATCAGGTTGCATTAGTCTGTCCAGTATTATAAACAGCGCACTGTGGCCCTGGAGGTGTTGCTTTCTGGTTACTGCTTTGAAAAGAATATATCCTTTATTCCTGGCGGCCTCGGCGCTCTATGGCTTGAAAACCACATATGAGAAACATATAGCGAAATATATCTGCTTTTTTTTTTTTAAATTCGACTTTTACAGAAACATTCTCGCCCAGTTTGACTCTGTTTATCTCCCAGTTTGTCTACATTCTTTGTATGTGCTTCACTATAACCCGCTTTAAACTATCGCCACCTTTAACTAGTTTGAAAACTATCTCTTTACAACCTGCGGGTTTCTATATAGACCTAATATTCCTCTATTTATAAGGACATATATAAAATTTTACTTTCAGCAGTTTAGTTTGATAATATCTATAAAAAACACACACATGAACTTTAATAATTTCCAGAGCGAAGAAAAGGACCTCCTTCTGTGTGTAAAACCTTCTGTATGGTTCCCATACTGTACATTACGACTCTGAATCTCTGGTCAAATGTTAAACCACAAAAATGATTTCACTCTCGTATACATTTAAAAAGCTAGTAAAATGTGAATTGTAAACATCAGACACTGCGTCAATGTAGAATCCAAGTCCAAGTGCAGCAGTATTTAGTTGACTAAACATCGCCAGTGTTGTCCTAAAGAAATATACACTCTTCCTCTATGGACTTAACAACGAACTGTGTATTATTATAATATTCCCATTATAAGATATAGCACCTGATATTCAGAAGAACCGGACGTTGACTATTAATCCTATGTTTGACTATTTTGGTGGAATCACTGAAGAGTTTTAAAATGGACCTAAAATTTCTCACAGATTGGATTAAGTCAGATTACACAGAGTGTGCGCGTGTGTTTGGTGTGTGTGTGTGTGTGTGTGTGTGTGTGTGTGTGTGTGTGTGTGTGTGTGTGTGTGTCGGGGGTGGGGATTTCAAAAATACACTGACACTGGAGACATGGACCTTTTTTTTTTGTTGTTGTTGTTTTCAGAGGGTCTCCACCTCAAATGATTTGATGGTGGTGGGATCTATTTGAGGGATGATTGTTTTGATCATTTTTACCTCCCGGATCAATACACAGACAATAAAGAAAATATAGCACAAATCTACATGTGGGATTTTTTGACTCATTTTTGTCCATAATCAAACCGTCTTATTTTATTTATCTGCATGAATGCATGTAGCCTAAAGATATTCCAATGATATTTAAATTAGATTTAGTCAATTCTCTCAAGATCACTTCATTAGGCAGTTTTAATTTGAGTAGTTGCGGCTGTGCTCCAATAGGTGGCAGCACACGTTCATACATGGCCTCCATCCTGTCGTGCTGTATCTGCTCATTTCACTGTTGGTCAGTGGATTAATTCTATAATTAAACACCAGCAGCAGCTTCAATCACCACTGGAGTTTTGTAGTTTAACTGCTTTACTTAAAATAAAACAACCAAAGGGAAAAAAAATCAGTCAAGGATAAAAGAAAGTATGAAAATTACAGCTGCTGCAAGTCATTCTTCTAAGTATGGCTGTTGCAAATAATATGTTATGATATGTTTGAATGAAGAAAGCAAACATAGAACATGTGGAAAATCACGTGTAATAGCGACAGTTAGATGAGAGATGAAAATGAAAGAACATCATAATGGAGAAAATTAAATCATAGCGACAGAATAAGTGTCTAAATTGGAAATATTTGAATATAAAAAAACCTATATCTAAATGTTTAGGCTGATGCAAAAGATATAAAAGACAGTAATATTACACAAGTGACAGCTCGTCTTGTGTGAAAACAATTGAAAGCAGCTCTTTTTAAAAACAGCTTTTGCGGCCGATTTCTTTATAAGTCTGTGCGTTTACATATCAACACTATGTTAATAAGTTAACTTATTACATTCGAAATTTTCAGTCTTCACTACCGACAGATTAAAACAAACGTCTACATCTAATGTGGCTTTTTTGTGGCTCATATAAAGCCAAAGGAAAAACCAGTGAAACAAAATGTGAGCAATATGAACCGAATTAAAAAGAAAATGTTTATCATATTAGAAAACTTGTTAAAATATTAATTCTGACAAAAACGAAAATAAAACCGTGGTTTCACCTTAATGAAAACCTGAACTCACTGTTATTGGAAAATGATCAATGTGAGTCATTTCTGTGTTGCTTCGTTTCTATTTCTTCTCAAAACGTGGTGTTTGATCACAAACTGTGCAGAGCTCATACAGGCAAAACAGACACTAAATTACTAGCACAAAGTCGCTGAAGACAAAATCATTTCTCCTTGAAAACACCAGATTACAGATGTTAGTATTTGGGACATGCAGGGTTATATTTTTGCTGCTTTAAGCCTCCAGACTGCTGCTACAGACTTATGTCACATGGACTGCCACAATTACAAAATGACTTGAAGCTTTAGGGTTGTGTTTTAGTGTCCTTTACTGCTCTTCGTCCTTCATGTTTAGGGTGCCAGGAGCCAAATTGAGGAGTCTCAGTCTGGTTGGTTTCCAGGCCCTTTGAAGGAAGCCATCCGCCGTCTATTGTCCTTGGTAATAAACTTGCTGCTTCCCTCGTTCAAGTTCTCTGGGCTGAGAAATGTCGCCTGAAGTGTTGAGATCTCAGCAGTGTTTGGATTCAAGTCAAAGTATGTTGAGAATTTCATTTGATATATCGGAGACAGAATGATGCACTTTGTTAAAATGTGGACAGATTACAACGCGCATGCTCAGTTTTAGCACGAGAGACAATATTAATTTCATTTCTTTGTCCTGATTTTATCCATTTAAGGAAACATTTCTTTCAGATGTATCTAAAAGTAATTCAGGCTGCAGGATTTTGCAGAGCAGGTTTATAAATGTGTGTGATGCTTTTTCTGGAATGTCTATTAATTTACTTTAGTTCTTCAAAAAGTCGAAACGGAAATATTTTGGTTGTTTGGTTGAGGAAGTTAAAAATATGACCAAGAAATAGCTCTCACGAAACTATTAACTTAATTTTGATGTAGAAAAAGCGATGAGATTGAAGCTGGGGTAATTTGAACATAGAGGTATTTATTAAATTCCACGGTTTGATTGTTTCACAACGAGATTAATCAGCTTTAAAAGTAAAGATCCGACATGAACTGATCATATTTTGGAATGAAATTATACCACTTTGCAGTTTATCCACAGCATGAAAATGACTGCCTGAATTTATAAAACAAATTCAAACAAACTTAAGCAGAAATTGCTGGTTAATCATTTTTAGTTCGGTTTGCACCAACACACGACACGAAAAACATGATCATTAAGCTCATGTTTAATTGATAAAGGTCTTTAAAAATGACTGCGATGTTAAAGTGTAACAATATTAAACAAAAGGTTTTGCTTCGGCAACAAGAACTAACTTGAATGAATCAACAACAAGTATCCCAATTCAGTCGGATTCGGAGTCATAATAATAATAATAATAAAGAGTCACATGTGAATAAACTTGGAGGTAATGAACTAAATAAAATAGTAATATCTTTAATAAAGACCACTTTATAATGAGCTGCTGCTGACGAAGCTAATCACGGCACATTTAATTCTAATTATTTACTCATTAGTTATTTAAATCCGTTAATAATAGAGTGACTAATATTAGTTGTTGTCCCCCCCTTGAGTATAGTGCTACATGTTAATATTATTAACAATTAATTATAATTACTTATTATTTATACACCACCTTGCAAAAAAGTGCCTCACAGACAGATCACACAGTTAAAACGGCAGAAGAAGTCAGAGTTATACAGTGCATTAATACAGTAATATAATAACTTGTAAAAGTAAAATGGAACAGAAATAAGCTGAGTTGGCACTATTCGTTAGTTCGTGGTCACCAGAAAGCAGAATCCCAACAAAGTGTGTTTTTACTGGGACTCTACGATTAGTATCTTAAGAGAAACGTGAAGCAGGGATGAGAAAACTGAATCAACGATATTTGGTCAGTGAAACATAAAGATAGATAAGTGACTGTTGAAATGAACACACAGGGCACTAACTTGATTATGAGCAACTTACTGTCGACTTTACTATGAAATGGTGCTTTTGTATTGAATGAACAGCCAGTCGAAGCAAACTGATATCCAGCTCTGTGTAATGTTTCTGATGGGACCCAGCAGTGACATAAGAGCAGTTCATTTCAGCATTCACAATGCTCCCCATTAGGATATGTGTTGTGTTCTACCAGTGATGAAATATAAGATAAGATATTCCTTTATTAGTCCCACAACGAGGGCATTTACACAAATGTACCCATTTTTATAAAAAGTTATTGGAAGACCAACCTACCACGTTTTTTTTACAGTCCATTTGACATGTTTGTGAATGTCATTCAGTATTTTAATAATCAGATGTCATGTTAGTCATGTTATCTCCCACCCATCTGATTTAAGAACGAATGCGAGTTTCAGATTAGTGCAGCAATTAGACTGGACCCCCTCCTGTTGGTGAGTCTGTTTGCATTCACAAGAAGTCACCACTAGATGGCCCTCTCACTTAAGGAAAGAAGTCTGCAGACCAGCAAAGGCATAGTTGTCTTCACAGTGCAATAGCAGGACATTAGAATAAAGCAACAGCTTCATTTAGCATGCAACACTGAAACATGTAATGAACAGGTTCAGCTCTGCGTGGGGGTTGATGTTTGAGTCAGATCTGATGTCAAATCCAAATTGACTTAAACCATCTCTTCTACACAGACTCAAGAGGAGGAAGAAAATATGCTTCAGCATCCCTAATGACTAAACCAGCCTTCATCAGTTAGAAGCAGCTTTGTGCTAATGTGCTTCAATGTTGCCATTTTGCATAGTTTGATATAAAAACAGTTGTAAACATTCAATCATTTCTCAAGACTGACAAGCTCCATCTTTAATGATATTATTAAGCAGGTGGTAAGGTTTCAAAAATGTTTTTCCTCGGTGTAAATTTAGGAATTAAAGCTAAAATCTTTAACATCTGTATAATGATGTGCTCTGGCTTCGACAAACTGTCCACAAGCAGGACACATAAGTCCATATTTCTCATTGGCTGACAGCAGTGGACAGATATGGATCCTGTAATGAGTAGGACTGCATGGGATTATGAAGCAGGGCTGTGCTGAAAAATGAAAATCAAATTGTGTGAGATGAATGCAAAACGTGGAATTATTCCACAGCCACATACTGCGTATTCAACAGTTGCACATAGTTTTACATACTGATTTGAACCAGAGCTTATTAGACATACATGTAAAGTAAGATGTAAATTGTGGTTCAGTAGTTTTTTTTAACTCTAATGTTGGAGGATAGAGTCCATGTATGTTGTTTAAATGGCTGCTCTCCATATCTACCCTAATGTCCTTTTGACATGTACAGTTTCTTGATGACTTTTGTTTGGACCATAGATCGGAAATTAAACAGTGGTCAATGTTTAAAGTAAAGAATAGACACAAAGGGACAATGTGGTGCACAGACTGCAGTGATACGCAACATTAGCACGTGGGATTTATCTGGAAACCTTCGTCAAATGGAGGAAGCAAACACCAAAGAGTTACTTCAAAGTCTTAAAGGGGCTTTTAGAAAACACAAACAGACCATAATTTGGCTTTATCAAAGTGAGAAACCCAAAGCTTAATCAACTGTCTCCACCTCCTCCATGTCCACTTCCTGAGAATTTTATGTGCAAAGGCTTCAATAAGTTGACAATCTATTAAGAACCTTTGAACAATGTGTCTGTATTTTTGTTTTCCATGTAACTAGTAGTAACACCATTTGGCTCCATCTTGATGTGGTTTGGAGAGCTGGTAAGTAAAAGGACTTAACTAGACATTCACTAAGGCCCAATTCAGTTTTTATGCAATGTTTCAGTTGTGCCTCTTGCAACATGTGCACTTCAGGTGATTAATGAAAAAATAGACAATCCTGCATTTCAACACACAGATTTTTGACTGAACCTCTTTTGTATGCTCATTCACTACATGTCCAGTAATATCTTTACTATTTTTACTGATTTCCTGAAAATAAGTGGTTTATTTTATTTATTCATTTATTTATTTTAAAAAGCCTTACTCAATAATCATCACCTATCACATACTGTCAAAAGTATTAGTCTTATGAACATTGAAGGGTGAAACAGTTGAAATTCATTTAAACCTTAAAGAAATGTTTGGATTTGATTTTAGGAGCAGACAACCTATTTTTTCAATTTTGTGTATGTATCCGACCCACTGAGCATCACTGCTTCATCATATAAAACATTCAATCAAGACAGACAGTAGTTCAGAATGTGCTTAGTGTGCAAACAACAAAAACAGTTCAGTACACTAAGTTATACAGATGCCTTCTTAATATGAGCTTTTTGAAGACACAGGTCAGACGACAGCTGAACTGAAATCCCTCCACTGTTACTCCAGATAACATGCATTTCTAAAATTCTGACTACAAGTGATGCATCAGTGTATGTTATGTGATTATCTTATAATATTGAATTATCTGCTGCAGTTATATCTTTAAAGGACTGTTCACATCTCATATTATCAAAATGGTTACATTCTGTCAAGGTCAAAATTAAGTTTCAGGGTCACAATTTTCCCCTTCAGAAAGTCCCTGCTTGGTGGGAGTGCTTTCCGAAAGTATGGGAACTTTGGGGGTGGGGCTTATGCTGCCAGTGACAGTGTTTGCTTTACACTATGTCCAAGCCTTGATGGATAGAGTGTAAAATGATGAGCAAGTGCTTTTACACATGTCAGTGAACTAATTTGACTAATTTTCAAAGGTCTTTGTACTGTAGATGCAGGCAACAAGGGGCTGAAGGAAACTTTTAGTATTTTGAAAAGTAGTTCCTGGGACTAAAACATCTGGGTACTTTGGATTAGGTAATGCAACTTTAGCTGCTATGATGGTGTCAAGTTCGAGGAGTCCAATCTTACAGTTGATTCAGCACAAAGCAAAACTTGAGCCTTTGCAAAAATAAAAGCTCACATTGAAAAATCAAAAACATTACAGAGTGTGTGGTCATTGATCAGCAGATATGGTAAATGTGGCAATTTCAAACAGCATGATAAATGATTGCTAATTCTATCTTCTTGCTCAAATAAACATTGTTTTATCACCGGAAAGATTTGTGTATGTCTATATGTGTTATCTGTCAGAAATATATAGGACTGGTTGTTTCACTGCTGTGATGAGCTGACGAGTTTGAAGTTCTGTGAATTCTGAATATGGGTCATATTTGTTTCACTGACTGATGTTTATATTGACAAAATTTGTGCAGCATTTGATCATGCCTATCCAAGGCTGAAGGGAGCCCTTCAGAGAGGCAAAGTCAGACTGTGATTGTGGCCCTAAAGTCATCCCTGTGCAGACCCAGAGGCAGCCACCACAGCTCAAAGATGAAGCCACTGACATTTCTGAAGTTGCAGTCCCCCTAATGACCACTAGATGCTGCGTCCAACAAGAGTAACTGATGCAAACATCTCACTGGAATTACAGCCAAGGCAATCTACATCTTGTAATATGCTTTTTCACAGAAGACATTTTGACGTGTCAAAGTAGGAAAAGGTAAACAGGTAAAACTAAAAATGAATGATGGTTGAATTCCATTGTGCTGCTTCAGTTTCAGGGTCCTGGTCCTGGTTCACTGCTGTCATGGTTTACAGGGACACTTGAATAGGGCAGAGACACATGTGCTTTTACTACTATCACTGCTGTGAGAAAGGCCAACTTAAGAACAGTTGTTTGCAGTGCTTCTCTGCTTCCATGCTCATTTCCCATGACTTTACAGTAGCCATGTAATAGATAAACAGTCAAGTCTTTTCCCAAGACTGTTGATTTTTACTCAAAATCTATTGAGTGGTTTTGGTAAATCTGATCTTGTTCCTCTATATCTTATTTCTAACTACTGTTGGCTACTATGTGCAAAATGTGGTTATTAGCAATAGCCTATTGCTCGATTGTGGACGCATACACTTAATGGTGGATATTATGTTATTGTACCTATGCATTTGGTTGCTGTTGTTGCCGTCTTACTGTGCTTTGTTTGTATTTCTGAACCCGTTGCTTCATTATGTTTAGAACATCTTACCAAAGTTGAAAGTCAGCTGGCTGCAGCTAACACTACTACATTTCTAGAAATGTGGATTAATGTCCATTATCAATCAATAAATTAAACAAATTGTTCGTCCACCCTTTTTCATTTGCACTTCCTTGTGAAGTCTAGCCTACTTTACAGATTCACTCCTGTCTGCTGTGTTTCATATTCACCTTTCCTAATATTAAAGTATTTTCATACACATTTTCCATTAATGTTGATCATTATTCCCAGGACTGGTCTCTTGAGTCATCAATCACATAACTTTCGATGCAATTAGTTTCAGTTTGCTTAATGCATCTTTCAAGATACTGATGAAGACATCGTGCACACAACTTTTCACTATGCCCTTTCTTCCCCGCACCAGCTTCAAGCCTAAATCTGTGATCACCTACAGTATGAGTGAAGAGAGGAGTCGCTTAAAAATATCCTCACTACCCAGCTGCACTCATCCTGAATCTACTTCCTATAGACTTGAATTCTCAGCTTGGTATTAGAGTTTAATATAAAACTGTGCACACTCCATGTGACAGATTGGAGGCAATTGTGAAGTAAAAATCTGAAGATTTTTAACTTAAAGGCTGAGAAACCCTGTAACCTGTCCACTCCGTGATTTAGGCTGATTCTGTATGAAAACTTCAGATTCATATAGACCCCAAATGTTTTTAAAACAAGTATAGGAAAAGGTTCATTCAGAGTGTGTCGCCGTTCATCAGTGCAACACTTCAGCTGAAGAGCTTAAGTATCATGCATCTAAGCCATGAATCAGCCTGTGAAGAAAAGCTTGAGATCCACTTTAAGTCATCCACATGGACGACTTCATGTCCAAGTAGAAATGTAGCAGGAGAGTGGGCAAAGGGCCCATTCACTTAAAAGCTATGTATAAATATACACTTTGACTGTCACACTGTTGAATGCTAATAAGAATGTATTTGTTATAGCTTTAGGAGCTTTGAGCCAATATTTTGTAAAAACAATGTTATTACTGGCGAGATGACAGTGACATATGAACTCATGAACTTTGGGATATCACAGGATGACTTTATTGAAACAATGCAACCAAAGGCAAGATACTTTTTAGCTGACCAATAGAAAAGCTGAGCAGATTAGTGACAGTGCTCAACAATAGTAAGTAAAGTAATGATTAGATTGAATATCAGAGATACAATTTAAAAAATCCAAGTTTACAGGATTAAACAACTCAGATGTGTCTGCAAGGTGAAAATATTGTGAAGGTAAAACTCTTCATAGAAAGATTCATCAGCAGCACAATTAATCCAGTACACGTATGCAAATTACCTAATTATATTAAATGTAAATTCCCAAAGCTTTTAGAGGAGACTTCACACCAGTGTCTCACTTGAGCACAATGTTATTTTATTCATTCAAAAATAAAAGAAAATATTGTGTTCACTAACAAAGTGATGCCTCCTTAACTTTAGTATCATTTAGTTTGAAATAAATGTATTAATTGGTCTTATCCTGCAAATTGTAAAACACGATGCTCTCACATAAGATCAGAACATTAGTTTACATAAACAGGTTTTTGGACAAATGACTAAATGGGCTGAAACACATTTAAATGAGGTGCGTGCAGGAAGTGAAATTCAAGCTTCAAGCGTCCATATCTGGTTCTGAACCCTGTACTTGTCAGTAACCAGTCTTATATTTTCTGTTCTTCCAGAAAGATGGACAAATAGTAGATTTTGTTCTGATTGAAATCCCATTATATTGCTCACCAGTAGGCCCATTACAAAAATATAGGCAGAATCTCTTTAGGTCTAGATCAACTTCCAGCTCCTCTAAAATGGCTTTGCCGTCGCCTTTAAAAATAAAATGTATACTATCCACTTATTCATGTCCATATACATTCATCCTAAATCAGGTAACTACAGCCCAAAGCTCCCATTCAACGCCCAACATCAAAGACAGCAATTAACACTAAAGCCTGCAGGAGGCGCCAGAGGACGCACAGAGGAGGATAATCTGACGGTGACTTTATAGTCATTTCACATGGAGAAACCAGGAGTCCATGCATGGCTGTTATGTCTTTACACATCGAGTGTGCGTTAGAGTTCATATGATGCTTACATGTGCCAGTAATTCTGTTATAAATAACTCAACCACCATGCAGATGGTGAAGGTTTGGACACAAAGACAGAAGAAAAGTGGGAGAAAAGGACTTTAAACAGACAAGAGAGTCTGTTAAAAATGAAAGTATTCAACTAAAATCTGAGTAATCGGCTTAAATTCAACCCAATATGAACAAAGAAAGTGTAAAAAAAAAAAAAAAAAAAAAGATGTAACGAAATTTGTTTTGAAAATGATGGACTACTCATTGTTAAATTAAAAGGTTGCTTAGTTACTTTAAAAGTAGTTTGCCTGTACATATAAACAGATTACTTCTATATGCATTAACAAATACATAGGTCTGTGTGGGTAAACGTGTAATAATGCAGCATTATCACCACATCAAAATGTGTCTTTGACGACTAAAGAGCTGTGGGGAACAAAATCTAAAAAAAAGAAAAGAAAGAAAAATATAAAATGGACTAAAAGAAAATCAACAAGGTCTTTAAAAAAACTAGAAAAAATAATACTCTTAACATCTGATGCACCTTAATCCTGATGCATTTCAGATTCTGATTAAGTCGCAGAAATGGTTAAAAAAAATAATAAAGGAGAATAAATAAAAGAGCGATTAGAGGGAGGGAGGGCGAACAGAGAGGAGGGAAACAATAGAGAATCAAAGCGTAATAATATTCCTAAATGAAGAGGGAAATGTTGCACCGCTCATTTTATTAATCAGACTGTCAATTTCACCCAAGAGGCCAAACCCAAGAGCAACGTGAAACAGACTCAGAGATGAACCCAGGGACACGCACCTCGCTCCTCACTCCTCTCCTCCTCTCCACTTGGATATTATTCGTCTGACCGAAGGCCGCCTCCATCATCAAGTGACAGCCCTCTCCTATTTATTTGCTTATAAACCTGTTACAATAAATGATCATTGGAGCGACGTCAGCCGAGCATTTTAACAACGAGCAGCAGCCACTTTTGATGAATGACATTTGGCTGCCGAGTGGAGGATGCACGCTTCGTTTTGAGCGCTCGCTCGTCGCCTGCATTCACATTCTTTCATTTTTTTGCAGCTTGCCTATAAGAAGGCTTTAGAGGCACTTTATTTAGAGACAGTTTAGTTAGAGGCACTTGCAGAGTTGCATGCGGATTCAGCCCCCGACACAACTCATATCGGTGCTGGTGCAGCCTCCTGGACAAGTGTCGTGAGGGGTGGTGTTTTTTTTTTTTTTTTTTTCCATCCTTCGTCTTGCGGCGGCTTAATGATGGAGAGGATAAGAAAAGAGATGATATTGATGGAGAGAGGTCTGCACAGTCCCGTGGCGGGGAAGAGGCTCGCAGACACGCCTGGAAACTCGGTGCTGGAGGCCCTGGAGAACTCCCAGCACAGCGGCCGCCTCAGCCCGAGAATAACTTCGGCTTCCCTGCATGGAAATCTGGGGGACATCCCGAGCAAAGGCAAATTTGAGATTGACAGTCTTTTCGGTACGCACCACAACAGCGAGAACACGTCCTCGGCGGAAATTTCCTCGTCGGAAAGCAGGAAGAAAATGAGCCTTTACTCCGAAGTTTCTCCAGATTCAGACATAAACAGTGATGTGGAGGTGGGCTGCCCTGCGCACCGCTCCCCGAGCCAACACAAGGAAAACAACAAAGGTGAGAGCTGACTTTCATTTACCCAAATTTACATTCACTTTAAATCTTCAATCTGCTCGTGTAGTCTGGTTTTAATATAGCAGCTATTCTATTATTATTAATCTTTCAAAAAATGAAATAAAGCTAAATTTAATTACTACTATTATTGTGACTATTATTATGACTATTATTAGACTAAAATTGACATGTAGTGTTATAAAAACGATATTGACAAAAAATATTTTAAATTAATTTGAAAATAATTTCTTTCTTGACACTATTTTTTAAATACATGAACCAGTTATTATTATCAATCCAGGCTAAGTTATCACACATCTTGCAGGCCCATGCACACATATTATTTCAGTATTTTTTTTTTTTGAAAAATATTAATTTGTTTTTCTTGATTCATTTATAGGTTTTTCAGACAGTAATTCTGGCTCCTCCAGCTCAAACTCCCTCGGTAACATGAACGGGAGCAATTCAACGGGAGGATCAAACAATTCAAATTCCGACCAAGTGAGGAGGTATCGGACTGCTTTCACCAGAGAACAAATCGGACGACTGGAGAAAGAGTTTTACAGGGAAAATTACGTTTCCAGACCGAGAAGATGTGAACTGGCCGCAGCGCTAAATCTGCCCGAAACGACCATCAAGGTACCGATTCATCTTCATTATTCCTGTTCACTGTGTGTGCATAGAAAGCAATGAGAAGAGGAATAATTATAAAACTCTGCTGTGCAAAATTGGAATATTATTTCTGCTCAACCCTGCTGTGTGATATTTTGGTTTTGAGCTGCAGGCCTGCACAAAATAACAAAATATTTTCTGATCACCTCATTGAATATTAATCGATTCAACCGCTGTGTGCAGAATTATTCTATAGATTATTGCTTTAAAAAATCTGCAACGAAATATTGTATTTGCCATCTTTTAATTAAGTGCCATTTTACCTGCTGCAGCATGCGATAACTGATCACCTGCAATGAGGGGAGATTTTAATCTGAGAGCAGGGATGAGTGTCTGTCCTGAACACACGCTCAACCACACACACACTCGCATACACACACCCTCCTCATCACAGGTCTAAATTTAGAGCTTGCAAACAACATGGCAGCTTCAATATGGGCCTTGTTTTGACTCTTGGTGCAGGTGTGGTTCCAGAACAGGCGGATGAAGGATAAAAGGCAGCGCCTGGCGATGTCCTGGCCCCATCCTGCAGACCCCAGCTTCTACACTTACATGATGACGCACGCGGCAGCTACAGGGAGCCTACCTTACCCCTTCCACTCGCACATGCCTCTGCACTACTACCCGCACGTCGGCGTCACGGCAGCAGCGGCCGCCGCCGCAGCCACCGGCGCCGCCTCGTCACCTTTCGCCACCTCCATCCGGCCCCTCGATACCTTCCGAGCCCTCTCCCACCCCTACTCGCGGCCGGAGCTCCTGTGCAGCTTCAGGCACCCGGGACTCTACCAGTCACCCGCAGGCCTGAACAGCTCCGCGGCGGCGTCGGCGGCGGCTGCGGCAGCGGCTGCGGCGGCGGCGGTGAGCGCGCCGTCCGCCACCGGGCCGTGCTCGTGCCTCAGCTGCCACAGCAGCCAGGCGGCCAGCGCGCTGGGCTCCAGGAGCGCCAGCGCTGACTTTACCTGCACAGCTTCCGGGCAAAGATCCGAGAGTGGATTTCTGCCCTATTCTGCTGCGGTGCTCAGCAAGACCTCAGTCCCGTCCCCAGACCAGCGAGAGGAGACTTCACTCAACAGATAACTCCCATCATGAAGCCCACACGTTTTGCTCTAGTCCTACTTTAGGGGATACTTTAAAAAAGAAAAAAAAATCACCTGGGGTTAAAGCAGTCGTTTATTAGGCAGCGTTGTAAACACACACACACCAACACACACACAGAGATTTTTAAAAGTCAACTCCAAAAGACTCTTTATACAGAAAAGAAAATAGTGAAGCAGTGAATTTTTTTGCAACTCACAAAAACTTTGCTTGTGCCCATGTGTTGTGCCAATTTTTATGGGCTGTGCTGAACTCCTATGTTAAGGGAAATAATACCATGCCTCAATCACTGTGTCATTTAAAACATGTTTCTACAAAAATCCCAAAATTTGACTAAAGAGCAGAGTTACAATAATTCACATTTTCCACAGCCTTTGCTTTTCAAATACCAACCTGAGCTAATTATGCTGTCTAAATTTAGTCACACAAGGTCCTGCTTCTCTGGCCCAGCAGCATATCTTTCTTCACTATAGGCCTAATAGAGTGGGATTTTTGGCAGGAATAGCTCGTCCAGCACCCAGCCCCTGCTCTGTGGGGACCCCCCTAATCAGCTGCAAGGTGCATATCATTTTGCAGCGCGTCTTTGGTGTCAATTTTTATGTTAATAATGAGAGGATCATGACAAAAATTGCCAATCATGTACCTAGATGGAGCTCCTTTGAATACACGACTGTAAGAAAGTTCCTCGTTTTGAGACCCGCTGTCAAGTGCTAACAACCCGCGGAGGGAAGTCATTAGACATACAAAAGACCTGGAACAAAGCGACAGTGCTGGTACACAGGATGCACTGCACAAGGAGGATATTTGACAGCATGTAGGATTTTTTAAATATTACACACAAAGCAGCCTGCAAAGAGGGCCTCCATTTTTTTTTTTTTTTTTTTTTGGCTGATGATGGGAAATACCTCGACACACAGTTGCATCTTTTTATTTACATTTGCTGAAGCTCATTAGATCAAATCCAGTATTTTCATAAGTGTGTAATCCCTTTAGGACCTCTTCACTCCACACACACACGCACACAGACACACACAATGACGGGACTGAGCAAGGCGAAGGTTCAGACAAAATAGCCTGGCTTTACAATCTGTCTGCGCCTGTAAAAATGGCTATGTGCTATTTTATTCGTTCCTGTTGGGACATCACCAATATGTTAATTATAAAACATGTGAACTGTAAATCGTGAAATATTTTGCAAAATATTATGGATAGTCCTACTGATAGTTGAATTATTGATCGCCCTGGAAAAGGCTTCATGAAATTGTGGATGGTAGGCTATTTTTTAAACATTTTTTAAATTTATTTTCTGTGACTTGCTGGATGTTTTTTTATGTTTAAACACTGGATTGTGTAATAGAACCATCACATAGCCTACAAAAATTGTCCTGTCAGCTCACCAATAGTCCAAATTCCTGATTGGGTATTTCGTGCAAAATGAAGGCAGGATGATGGAGATGGAGAACATTTCTGAATGGTCCACTCAAAGAAGAGGCTTTAAAGGGCTGATTAACGAGCACTGAAATTAAATGATGAAAATAGTATTGGCCTTTGTCCCCGGGGTCTCTGTTATAACTCTATATCTCTGTATTTAAAATATCAATGACTGTATGAATTTAAATATTTTAACTTGAAAAAAAACATGTGCAATATGAAATGTAAATCATGTTATTTATTGATCGTGTTTGTTCTTGGAAAATAAATAAAAAAAATCTTTACACATTTCGGTTTCATTACGTTAATGATATTGCAGCCAAATTGACAAAAATTAAAATTTCATTGCAGCAAGTTAAACTTTAATTTAACAGCTTGAAAAATGTAAACATAGAGACAGACAGGACATGCATATATAAACAAATATTCTATATGTTATATATTTAAGAACACTCAGCTCAATGAAGACATCTTGGGTTTATTTAGGTGATGTGACACCATTTCTTTAGAAAACACTGTGTAATATTAATTAAAAGGACGTGCAAAGCTACAGGGAATATGAGGCCTGCCATCACGGGTCATTCCGGCCCTATAATTTACCATTATTTTTACATTATCTCTAAATGATACAAGCTGATACTGTCGTTAATTGCACTTGGTTAAAATATAGCCTGCACCAGAATGCCCTCAGGGGACTTTAAGATAAGTTGCTTTTTTGAACGTCCCCATTAAAGAAATAGGATTAGGGCAGCAAATATGGGCGTGATATATCACCATGTTTCCCTGCTCTTTTACTAAAGCGAGGGTTGCAACCCATACAACAAAAGCATTGAGACAGATGGAGGTGTGAAGAGGAAAAGACAGAGGCCAGAAAAACACTGCCCACAATAACACGATTAGTTTTGTATCCAATGTGCAAGACTGAAAAAAGAATTCATCATAATGCAGAAGACTGTCTGTCACCTCCGCTGAATGGTTTCTGACAAGAAAATAAATCTTTGGGTTGTTTAATATATTTTATATTTTCTTTATTTCGGTGCTAATAGAAAACCCAAATTAAATGTCCAGCAGCGAGATAGAAATGCAAAGATCGATGATCCTGCCCCTACTGTCCAATCAGCCCCATTTAATTGACTGTATTTTCAGGGTAATTGAACTGCTTGTTGTAAATTGAGGATTTTATAGAAACGACATGAAAAGTGCATTTACTGACATTCATCGCATCTTTGACATTGATTATCTGATCAGCGCCGTGTCATGCTAACCTCCAATTCTTCATTACACACTGTTTATGAGCTGTTACAGAACAACTTGCTTGTTCCAGAGTGATTGATTGCCTTATTAACGCGTGTTCTTGTAAGTGTGACCGGACTGATTACGATGCATATGTTTAGAATAATGTTTCATTTAGCTGACTGCGAGTAATGCAGGGTGACAGCTGCTGCGGGAGGACAAAAAAACCAAAACTACAGGGAGCAAGCGGGGCCAAAACGTATTTAAGGTGGAACTGGAAGACGAGTACAGACGAGCCCTGATGGTCAAATGCAGAGCCAGATGAAGGAACTGGCAGCTCCTTCAGTGGCTGAAACAGAAAGATGATTGTGGCTAAAATCATGTGGCTTTCCTTTGTTCCTATTAGTGGTTTAAAAGCAGGGAGATGTGAGATGACACAACAGTCCAGCCTGGTTCTTAAAAAACATATTGTATCCACATTTGAATCTGGTGCAGTATTTACAACTGACATGCCAGCTGTTACCATCAAAACATCCAAATCAATCAAATCACACACACACAAGAGCTTCACACCTAAAAATCCTCCTCAGGTTGGGATTTTTTTTTCTTATTCGGCTGTAATGTATTTTTCCTAAATGTAAGGAAACATGAACTGCAGCCTGATGAGATTTATGCCACCATTATGCTTCTAAAGCAGCCTGTGCTCTGTTTGTCTCAAATCATTGCCTCTGTTCAAATGTTACTTTCATATATTACATGACATTAATTCAACTATAGCTCATTAAGACAGAATGAAATGGTTAAATTAACTTATCAACTCATAATGATGATGAATGGGGTATTAATTCAGATACAAGCTGGGCAAATTGCAATTTTGCGCGTTTTGATGGTTCTCAAATAACATTTAATAGAACGGGTCATCCCCTCAATCAATTACATGAGCATGTGAGTCGGTCGTATGGAAAATCCTTTTTTCATGCATATGTATTGAAACATGTTCTCAATTATCTTTGGAAATTGCTTTTATTGGTGTAAAGACTAATTCTTCCAGTGGTCCTCAGCTCGTGCTATGGTTAAGGTGGTACAATAAATTACTATTCTTATTTGAAACACAGTCTGGGACACCTACATTTAAATATTTTTTTTTTAGATTATATTTCGTTTTATATTTTAGAAATCTTTTACTTTAGCTTTCTCAGTTTTCAGAAATGTTTATGTATAATATTATTTAAGTTGATTTTTTTTCCTGTGGACAGCATTTGTGGTTACATCTGGTCACATCAACATTACGTATATTTTAGTCCTTTTTTAAAACATTTTTTGTGGAGAACGAGGTGGGACAATGTCTTATCTCTGTAACCGCTGAGCTCTGTGTCAAACTGTCACAAGAACTTTCAAGATTAAAAACACATTAAAATAACAATTAACCCAAAAATCATCAAGTTGTGATCAAGATTCTCAAGGTAGTTTATCAAATTATAAACAAAGGATGCGTGCAGAATTTAAAAATCACAATAAAATATGATTTTACGTGTCTGGTCAATTTGCATGTGAACCCATATTTTCCACTGTGAAATGTTTGCATCCCAGGTTCATTCTTGGACTCATTGAGATTTACTTTGCCCTCGTTCACTGGAGTTAGTGTAAATGACATGGTGCTGTATAAGAACGTCTGACAGGTTACCAGCACACAAAACCAGGCCCTATTGGAAATTTCTATAATTCCAATATATAATTATTGATTGTATCTGTAAGTATCAAAATCTCAAAGTGTGGTTTGAGGTTGGTTTTTGATTCATCATAATGATCCACACTTTATCTTCCAGTGTATTTTATTCTGACAGTGTTGCCAGTATAAATAATTTTCACTTCTATGGTTCTTCTCATTACAGTCGTTATCTTGTGGACTTGTCTCTAGTGTAATTCTTTAATGAATCCTGCTCCCAAGAGGTTTCTTATTTTACATTATAGTTTGTATGTGGAAGTGACGCCTTGAATTATTCAAAGCTTATGTAAAAGATGGGTATGATTATATCTCCAACAACAAAAACGCAAGATAAGAGAGGATCCTGACCTGTCTGAAGCTTTCGGCTGGAAGTATGTTTAAATCAATGTTCACAACAATGAGTACATTTACAGAGGTTGATGGACTCAAACAAGTGTGCAGCGACTTTATTTTTTTTCTCCCCCCACAAGCTGCTGTGAGAATACTTCTCCCCAGTGACCACTTCAATGTTGGGGCTTCGCTGTTATCTGAAGATGTTAAAGTGAAAATAGGGAGAGTGCTTCAAAATGACACATCTCCTTATGCATGTGTGCAGGGTTGTTTCATATGTTTGGACCTAAACGTGGCTTTTTAAATGTCATCTGTCACTGAATACCTTCATGAGTGTAGAAATATAAACCAGAAAAAACAGAAAATAGATTAAAATGTGATATAAGAAAACATTAGAAAAGTGTTTTGAGGTGGGAGCAGAAGATCTTTGCCCTTCAACTTCATGTGTTTAATAGCAAACACAAAAAATGAATACTGTGTATAATTACTTTGTATCAGCTTTACTGTGTCCATGTATGCAATCTTCCAGGTGTTTAAATGCATTATAAATATCTTAATTAAAATTGCTGGCCCATATCAAGAGTTTGTAAATTAGTATATGACCACAATATGTGCACAGAGTAGGAGTCACTCTGTTTAGCATGAAAGAGGAGAATACAAAGAGAAAAAGATTTGACTGATGATGGCAAATTAACACACCTTCATTCCAAAAACAACAGTGATGGTGGTTGGTTCAATGCACAGTATGTAATTTCTGCCACTAGGGGTCTCTTAATCAAACAGTTAAAACAAAAGACGTAGTTTGATGACATTGCGAAGTAGCATGGGATCATGGGAGTTCATTGTAAAACAAGCACCATTGCTGATAAAAATTTATGGTACTTTGCTGGCGAGGTAATGTATTAAGTTCTTTTCACCTTCAATCATGTTCGCTGACTAATTTCCACACATTGGGTTATCATTTAGTGTTTCTCATGTTTCCACAGAAGTTATAGCAACCAGAGGGCATAAAGAGGATATGAAGTCAGTGACAGGCAAACCAATAAAATGCACCATTACCTTGAATAAAATCATTGATTTCTTTGGGTTTGATCACTGTTGGAAACATTTGCGATAATGCATGTACACAATTCAACAAACTATACAGCATAGGTCTAGTCGTTTGTAGACAGTTTCATTCAAATTTGTTATATATTGTAGCTTTAAAACAGATTAGAACATCCAAGTTCATGTTCAGCAGCAAAGCAGAAAGTTGAAAATATGGCATTCATATAATGCTCAAAAAGGGAACCAGCCAAGGTGGATGAAGACCAGAGAAAGTGCATTTATATGTGTGAATATATGTGTGTTTGCCAAAAGTTTTTAAGTTTCAAATGCTCATTCCCATATGTACAGAAGCTGATTATCTTGAGAAAACAAGCTTTGAGATAATGAGATAATCAACCCATTATCTTAAGAAAGTCATTTTCTCTTATTACTTATAATTTTTACGAGACATCACTGTGTACAGATGGCGTCTTAACTGTAGCTACTGATCAAAGCTGAAAATGTCAGATCAAGGAGTACCCATTATTTATCAAGGCATCAAAAGTCAACTTGCAGGAAAATTTTGGTGTCTTAACTTATATCATCAATCAAAATGGAGGAAATAAATCTTTCATCTCTTCAGCGACTGTGGGTGTGATCCATTTTCATTTGAGTACGCATGACATCCAGCTAAATTAGCTCTACCATAAATGAGTTGATAAAAGTCTGGGGTCGCAGTCAACAGGTGACTGTAGGCGATGTGGAGAGGCTTTTTCGTGATAAATTCTTTTTATATCAAGAAATTGGCCTTTTGTTTTCTCAGATAACAAGATGAATAAACCCATTATCATGAGAAAACTCTCATTATCTCGAGATATTGAAAAAATTAACTTGTGATCTCTGGAAAACAGCATTAAAATAACTGCAAGTAGGATCATTCTCTACACTTAACAACATACAACCCTCAAACCATTTTACTCCCATAAACAAGTACATATTGGTAAAAGTTGCATTCCTCTTGTTATAGCAGCTTGAAACACAAAAACAAACTCATTACAGGGGCACACTTATCTCTGTTTTCTTATGTATGTCTATGTGCATATATGTGTAGATGGGATGTATCTACAATATGGGTTGTAATATCCATAGTTGCTAGAATCAACTTCCACACATGATGGACAACTGTATACTAATAATGTATCCACCTACCTGTAACACCCTGTTCATGCCTCACCTCTATTATCTACCACTTGCTGCGACTTCCTGATTTGTCCTGTTCATGAAACAGGTTAGTGTCCCACTGAGTGATAACCACCTGAACACAAATACCTGGTCATAACATTTTTTCTCAATTCACAAGAAGATCAGGCTTATGTGAACACACTTATGAACACTCGACCACTCTCTAGTGTGGGCTACCAAATACTGCAAAGAATAGGCCAGTTGGTTCCTCCAAATTTGGAAAAAAAAAGAAGGCTGCATTTCTCAGCCTTGCTTAGAGGAGGCTTGGTGAAGAGACACCTTTGCTGACCAGTCATGACCCATCTGGAAATGCATAGTTTGAGAGACGTAGCACCTAAACTAGGCCGCTGTGCACTCACCTTGTGGTGCCATTTCAGACGTGGGTGCATTCGGTTCCACATGAGCACATCGTCCTTCCTTGACACCCACTCTTCAATGAGCTTGACGTAGCAGAAGTAGTGAACCTCTTCTAGTCCTCCGCAAGAAAACCAGTGCAAGGATGAACTGAAGATGAAATCAACCAGCCTGCACAGGCAATAAAGGGGAGATTCTTTCAGATTGAGCAGATGAAGGCACGTGGAAGTGAACACATGAGAGACATGTTTTAAAGTGACTCAAGTCAGTAATGGAGGATTAACAAGCTATAGTATGTACAGTCAGTATCTATGACAGTGGGAGTTGGTGCACCCTACTGTGACTATGCGCCGAACACAGAAACACCACTTGCTGCTGTGGATTTGGCTACTCTATACACCAACATCAATACTAGCACAGGTCAAAAGGAATAAGCCAATGCAACCATTACAATTAAGTATACAATCCGTGCATATTATATCCATTAAAAATAAACAGCCACATGCATAATCAGTCACAACTACAGTCAAAACTAGAGAAACAGCCGCCACAATCAGATGTATTCAGCCATAACCATGTTCACAGTCAATCACGGCAGCAACCACAACAGTCAATTATGGTAACAGTTCAAAACTGATACTCTTAGCGTAGGAAGCTAAGTAGCCTACATTAGCTAGCTTAGCATTAGCTGCAATGATACACTTGTGTGTTACCATGATATTGCTTTTTCAGTCACCAGATCAGAACAAGACAGAAAACTACCTAGATTCAGATAACCCTAACTGGTTTATCTGCACACAGAACAAACATTTTATACATTTAAGTTGACAAACATTGACTGATACACACAAACCCACAGCCAGACATTAACACCCACAACAAAGTGTGTTCATACCCATGCTGTGGTCATTGTTGGAGCCTGGCCCGAGTCCAACAATGTCAGTAAGACATGACAATGTTATTAAACAGGAAAAGTGAATATAAGCCATTCACAGCAAAGCATTCAAAATGTTAACATGTAAAGTTTAAATATACATTTGTAGCCTGGGTTCCTTGCTATTGCTCACTTGAAGCATGTGGCCACTGACAACATGTTGGCCTTGACTTGAGGATGAGCAAGGAGACACAGGCAAGAGTCAGTTCACTTCTTATGTGGAAATCTGTTGTATTAACATGTGCAGCAAGACAACACAGGAGAAGAGCAGCAAACCCTCCCACCTGCACAACCAGCCCTTATATACCCAGCCTGTACCTGGCTGAGACTGGACCAAACCACCAGCGGGGGAGCTCACTAGTTATATCAAAAAGACTATTTAACCAAACAGATTAAAATTCTACACAGTTGTGTTCAAATATGGCAAAGCAGTTATACAGACAAACATATTCATAAACACTAGCTTCAGGAAAACCCTTTTATTAAAACAGACATTTGTTCCCCTTCTGCTTCTCAAACGTGGTTGAACCAGGAAGTATAAATAGACGTTAGAGCCTCTGTAGACCCTTTTGCATGTGGACCAGAGAGGGAGTGAGTTACAAGGTAAGATAATATTTTTACATCACAATGTTGAAACGGTGTTAGCAGTGCTTAGCTTACCATCAATCCATAGACAGTCTGCTTATGGCTACTGACTCAATTGCTTTTGTACTTTGTGTAGGTCTGATTTGTCAAGAGCTGCAACCAGAGGCCATTGTGTATATGGAACCAAATCCTCACCAACATGCCCCTCCTGGCCACTGATGCCCTGCAAGTTTTACGACTTCTGCATGTCAACTTACTAAAATCTTCCACTGCACTTTACTTAGTCATACTTACTTAGCCTTAGTAGCAGTATAGATATATCATGTGGAGTCCAAAAGAACTGTAAGTGGTGAAATCAGGGACATGTCCAGGGAGTGGCCTGTATTACTGCACTAACCACCCCTGAAATCTGTTTGGCCACCTCACTTTCCCAAAATATGATTGTCTATCTGCCCAGTGAGAAGTTGGACCTTATTTTGAACCAACTGTTTGAGAAGTATTTTCAAATGTGTGTTATTTTCTACTGTATGTAGCCTACTTTTGGAGGTGTGGTTTTTATTTTTCAGGACCAAAGAATAAAATGTGAAAACTTTATATTATGTGTATAGTGCCACTCTGTTAGTAGGATTGTGTATCTTGTAAGACATTTAAACAGGATTGTTCGTATGTGCAATGTTCTTGTGACTGGATCTGTACGATGATTTCCTTCTAAGAATTTCTTATGTTGTACCAATGTCTTTTGCAAAAGACTCTTTATCCCAATGAGATCGTCTGATTTCAAAAAATAAAACTAAAAATGCTATATGTAAATCTGGGCTCCCTGGTGGCTTACTGAAACTCATATCATGTAAATGCAATGTCTCTGCTTTGATTCCAGTCATCCCTCACTTTCATCCCATGCTTCCTCTCTGATAATATCAATAGCAGCTAAAAAGGCCAGAAAGTTTAGGAAGTTATTTGGTGCCATAACACGTATGAAAGCTGGCAAGCTAATGAATTTTTTAAGTCCTGTCATGTATGCAAACACAGACCATGCACTTGTATCTCGACCAATACAGAACAAGGTCTTCGACTGACAGACTTCTGCATATATTTCTGACATCGGAAATTGCTCTTGTCTGTACAGGTGTATACAGAACTGTCAGGTCACATTTTGTAAGGACCAAGTCATTCACATCAAAATGTCAGAGCACAATTAATGGCAAATCTAAAGAATACAGTGAACTATATATAATGACATTTGAATTCATTTCTGTTTCATAGCTCAAATACATGCAGTACCATTATCGCCCCTAAAAAACTGTTATTCTTGATAACAGATCAAACTTGCGAAAAGGACAGTAAAAATTTCTCTCATCTACTAAATGAGCAAACACCACAGTCCTGCCAACCAATAAGGCCTCAGCAGAGCAGGACTGAGCAGACAGTCAGCCCTTTGAGCACCATTTGGCCGTCGTCGAGTCTCTGTGGTTGACCACTGGCCAGTGTTTGTGTGGTGTGTGTGCTGGCACTAGACTGCCCTTACAATGACTGGGCATGTTGAAGCAGTGGTGGACACAGTTGGTGAGAGTGAGATGTCTGGCCGTTCAGCTAAGCAAATAAGTAAATTCCCCCATTTATTGTGGGTTTTGCGCCAGTTTGTCTTTTCTTCTTCCACAACCAAACAAATTATGGGATGCTGACACCAGTGCAAAGCAAAACTTTATAGCTCCAGTTGTAACTTTTAGGGCACAGTAGCTGGTTGGCTCTAGGGATTACATGTTTGTCAGTCTGTCAGTCTGTCCATCACTTTGGTCCAGACTGAAAAATCTCAACAAATTTTGAATAGACTGCCATGAAATTTGGTCCAGATATACACACCCACAGGATGAATCCCAATGACTTCGGTCATCCCAATGACAAATGTTCTAGACAATAAATCCTAACGACTTTGGTTATCCTCCGACTTTTCCTTTAGCACCACCATGAGGTTCACATTTGTGTGTTTTGGTGAAATGCCTCGACGACTATTGAATGGATTGCAAAGAAATTTGGAGAGACATTATGAGAAAAATGAGGCCTCAGTAATCTGAGGTAATCAAATAAAATGGGTATTTTCCAACACTCTGTTTAGTACCAAATATTTGGTGTTATACATTAGTGCCCACTTTCACTGAACCTATCCCTTAAATTCAGAATGCTGTTGTCTGTCAATAGAGGCACATGGATTATTTTGACTATTTTAATCATGACTAATTCACACCAGTAAACAATTGGGTCAATATTCACAGGTGAATCCAAGAAAATTCAGCAAGACAAATACTTACTGTGATTAGAATATCGTTTTAGTGGTCATCATCTGGTGTATCTTGGTGCTGATTTTTCTGTGGCTCTTAAAAGCAAGGTGCAGTACATTTTGGTGGTTGACCGCCAGTGTTAAACATCTGTCTTTGAACTACATCAGATGTCTTTTAAGTATTTTTTTTTCTTAAATTAAATAGAAAGAATATGTGTTTAACTGTGATTAAAGTAAATGATTTTGTACTCATTTAAGTCACTGTAATGTGTTCTTTGTTTTGTTTCCATTGTTTTGACCATTTTTACTTTCATGTTTCCAACAAATAAAGGTCTTTTTGTGATCCACACTAGCTTTTTTATGAGCACCCTCCGGCCAGTGTTGTGCTCACATCTACTCACTAATGAATCCCACTGTTTAAGTTATATTTGAATTTTTATGTGTGAAACCTGCAAATCTAAACATCAACTGGGAAATTATACCTACTGGCGTTCTACGGTGTTACAAAAGATTTGCTGGATTAGATGTGGTACTTGAAAGGAGAATGTGTGAATGCAGTTTGTGTGCAAACAGAGTGAAGGGTATGCACAACCCCAAAACTTCCACAGGAGCTGCAGCACAAATCCAACTGGAGGCAAAAGCCAGACAAAATATCTGCACAGTGGACTGATAGCTCGCAGCAAATTTACATGTTGTATTGTGATTAGGACTTTTTATCTTTTAAATGAAAAATGCAAACACGGGACAGTGAGATACTGTAATGCTAGTAATTAAAATAGATAGATAGAGAAATGGTAAATTAATGCTATTCTGACCTGTGTGTTTGTGTGCACATACTTCATGCCATCCATAAGGAATAAGTCCGTGCCGACCTGCACCACTGGGTGAACTTACACTGTTAACATGCGTCTGATCCAGGTGTCACTGCAAGTCAGTGCCACCTAGATGCAGGTGTTACATTAACATACAGCTCGATAAAGCTTTCATATGAACATCTACTAAAATATTGCACAACAGGAGGTCTTTTCTACCTGTGGCCATCAGACTGTATAAGTCCTCCCCCTTCTGCAGGACAGATAATTGAAGTATATTACTTCTCATATTACTTCTAATGTATTATGTCCATGTGCAACATAACTTAACATCAATGAGCTTTACTGTGTTCATCCACATCTGTACTTAATGCATTTTTAAGATGCAAAAAAATCTATTGTTATGTTCTGTTTTTCTACTTTGCTAGTGTTATTTCTGGAACAATCTGGCCAAAGAATTTCCTTCGGGCTTAATAAAGTTCTGTCTTATCTTATCTTGTTTTATATTATGCCTACTGGTGTTTTACAGTGTTGCAAAAGATTTGTTGTCTTAGATATGGACTTGAAAGGAATGTGTGAATGCAATTAGTGTGCAAACTGAGTGAGGGGCATGCACATCCCAAAAGTTTCTACAGGAGCTGCAGCAAAAATAAAACTGGAAGCAAAAGCCATTTAACAGATCAGGGTAACTTACAGAAAAACTTTGCTCTGTTCACTAAAATGTGCAGGAAACTTTCAGTTCAGTGTGCAGATCTGCTGTCTGACTTTTGTATTTTGTGTGCAACTGATTAAATCTCTTGCTCACTCTGACACTGATTGTGATCAGCCTGAGACCAGAGTCCTCTGCAGGCCCAGCCGGTCCATGCTGTTCTTCTAGTGGACACTCCCCCATGTTGGCTCACACACCCTCTGTCTAAAGACTGTAGTCCTGCCACAGGCTGCTGAAACCGGACAACACTACTGCCAAGGTAAATACACCCTGCTACTAAAAACATTTGGCTGTCATTCACTCACTTTCCAGCCGCTTTGCTCTGACTCTCTATCATAAAGAAACCAGGGATGAACGTTAACTAAGTTATCACCGACTGTTGTTAGAATTAGCATGACCAGCTAGCAGAGTTAGCCAACTTTAGCCATGGTAAGCTAGTGGTGCGGCTAACGCTAACGGTTTAAACGTGGCGATTTAAGTGGGTTAAGAAGTTATTTAGGAATCGTTGGCTGCAAATAGCGACATGGAAAAATCTTCCCTGAGAGCTAGTCGATAACGTTGCTGTGAGGTTCCCGTTAATTTCAGCTCAAGTGGTTGCGAAATGTCAGCTGCTCCGACAACAGAGCGAAGTTCTTAAGTTTGCTAATTTAAGCTAGCAGAGGGAAACTTAGTTCACTTTTGAAGTTTCGAAGGCGGTGTTTTATTGATTTAACAGAAAACATGTGTAGACTATAAAACGTTATATTAGTCTAAAAACTATGTGTAGCCCCTTGAAAAGAGTTCAGTTGAAGTTGTGAACGTTAGTGTATGGCTTTCTTTTAAAGTATATTATTGTACATCAATACTTAATGCTAATACAGCAGTATATCTTAAAGTCTATAATGCTGTATGTAATGTTTTTTATTTGTGAATTAAGTATTTGCATTAATATTTACAGGCAGTTATTTGTGCTGTTTCACTGTATTGTGTCACACTGATTGATATAGTACCATCGTTGCTTTATCAACAGTTGTTACTATGTCAACAATGGTACAGTATTTTTTAGAAATGCTAGTATTAGTTGGATATTAGTACAGCACAATATAATTACTCAGCCTCTCAAAGAACAGCTCCAAAGTTGAATCAACAGTTGTCACCATCATCATGTACCTAATAAATGAGTGTATATATAAGCTCATCACTGTTGTGAACAGGTGGAGAGGTTGTCTGTGAGAGCAAACCAGGGGAGGGTCGCAGAAACAGAATATCCTATACTCCCTCATCGTCAACATGGGGGCTCTCATCTCGCGGTGGAAGGTTTGTTTTCAAGCCTTTGCTGATAATGTTTTTTTTTTAATGCTGCTGTGATACAAATGACATTACCACACATTAGTTGACGATATTTTTACTTCTGTCAAGGAACAACTTTGGTGTGATATTTCAACTTTATGATTAATACATGTGGGACTTTTACAGGTAGTTCAACCACCCCATATTTGAGGCACAAGTAGTGGTCACATGCTCTACATAAATAATCACAATTCAGATGTATAAGCTAATGCTCCCTCTTGCATCAGTATTCCTTGGCATATTGGCATCCACAGCCTAACTAAATAATATCACCAACAACAGAAGAACACACACACACGATGCATACAAGAAATGTGAGAAATAGGAAGATTAAACAGGAAGTTTCCAGATGATTTCAGGAAGTTGCTTGCACAATTAGCACTGTTGTTATGGTACATGTTGTCAGTTTTTCTCTGAGATTTTGAAAATGTTTGCCTTACAGGCTAAACCATCCACTGTGGAGATTTTGGAAGGAATTGATAAGGTATGTCTAACCTTGTCAGATATATTGCCAAAAGTGCTGTTCTGAATCCTATAAAAGACATTGTATTTTAAAAAAACATTGTTTCATTACATTTTTGAACACTTTCCCTTTTTTACATTTGCATGCGGTGTGAGATAACATGTTGTAGTAAAGCATGACAAACCCATGCTAGTCTATATGTTAATTCTGCAAAATGGTGGCGATAATGCAGTACAATTCTTTACCATAGTGGTCCTTATTGAAGATAACAAAAGATGGAGAAAGTGCCTCATGTGAGAAATTCAACAATGTTGTCTTTATTCTCTTTCTCATTCTGCCTTACATTCAAACACAAGTAGAGTATATATCCTCTTGGTGTTGGGTGCGTCCAAGCTTGCAGGAGGCGCCCGCTGTCAGTCAAATGAGTGAAACACAAATGAAGCATTATCAGTAAAACTTAGCCAAGGCATCTGTCAGTGTAATTATGCCCAATGATGTTTATAAAACTCACACAATGCAGAAACAGTAACATGTTTTGCACAGACTCACTCTGCACAGACTTAAGATTAGACGTAAGATTAGTGATATGGAGTGACCGTAGAGAGAGAAAATATACATTGAGGCTGCGTTTTACTACATTTATCGCTCAAAATGTTATGTGCATAAGATACAATTTGTTCCCACAGTTGGCGAATTCCTGTGCACTAGATAAATGTATATACAGATACACACGACACAACAGTACAACAGTATGTGTCTATCGTTTTTCCAACCTACTTTAGATGATACCATGACCAAATCAGCTCCTCATTTGCTGACTGATGGGGCTTTAGTGCTCTTCTACAGTTAAGCTAGTGTTAGTCTATTTTCAGCACCTGTCCTTGGAGCAAGAGACCCTACACATACCCTGAAGAGGTCAGGTGGCATTGAAGCTGCAAAGAGATGAGTGCTGTTAGTTTCTTCTGGAAAAATCCTGTCATCTGTTATGAAAGACTACCTTGACTATAATGATTGTTCATGTGCATGGTTACGCTGCACATGCAAAATGTCAGCATGATAGCATAATGCTGAATGTGAGATCAGTTTAACCAGTGCTTAGAGTGACAGACACACATGTTACAGTAGAACCATAGTGACCAGAGTGGGTCCCATTCTGTCCACCAGTTATTTTTGGATGGGCCAATCAGCACTTGAATGCAGAGGTGTAACAGTTCCATATTTAAGAAATGAATGAGCCATTTGTTAATTGCAAAGTGATAATGAATTACATAAATATTTAGCATTTCCTTTCGAACAATATGTTTACATGGTCTGCTCACATTAGTTCAGCCAAGTTTGGATTGTACTTCTTTGATATGCTGGATGTTCACTTTCCAGTTTTCAGTCCTGCTAAAGACAGTGGTGTACATTGCCAACAAGTTCAACAGCTAATCCTAATAGAATTTGCATCCATTTGCATCTATGTAAAGACACGATGCCCACCCACACTGTTGAGAGACATGGTATTAATGCACATTGGATTCAAAGTTTGAAAATACTGAGCGGCAAGTTTGAAGAAACATAAAACTGTTAACATATTTTCAGTAGTTTCATACTTGTCCTCATGTACAGTGACCTAAAGCCACAACAGATAGTTACTGTATTTTTCCCACAGGCCTGAATGAACGAAAGCCCAGCCGTTCTGGAAAAGCCTGCTTTGAAACTTAACATTAATGATCCGGGCCTGAGAGCTGGAGCAGGAACGTGACACCATAAACAGTTACTTTGACATCCCGAGATATTGTTGGTGCTGTTTAGTCCACTTTGTCTATAGTGGATCAGTTGAAGTCAGTGTTGAGATGTGCATGTTATCACTTATAGAAAACTACTAGGATCACATTTGTGTACTAATATAATGCCAATTTCGTTCTTCCTCACAGGATATACAGATTCTTGAAGAATACAGTGAGAAGTATCAAAGGCAGTTGAAGATATGGATCGGGCGACTGCTTCTGTATTCGTCTCTCCTCTACCTGATCACATGTGTAGTTGTGTATTTCTGGTACCTGCCTGAACAGTTGATGGGACGGCTCATATTGTCTCTTCCCTTTGTAGTATTTCCATTATTGTAAGTGCACAAGACAGTCAGTCACATTCTCCCTAAACTGTACCTACAATATAACCAAGCAACCATTTTTCTCTTTTCCCTTTAGAGTTTGGTTACTCCGAAAAATGCTTATAATTATTTTTTCACGAAGAACTGAAAAGAACAGTAAGAGCCTTTTAGCTATTTATATATAACTTGCCACATAATTTTTATTTTCCTTATGTTAAAAGCGATGTTGAGTTTAATTTTCTTTTTTCTCAGATGATAAATTAGGGGATCTGAAAGCACAAAAGAGGAAAATAGTAAGTGACTTTTCCATGTTTTTCCAGTTTGTCATATAAACACTTAATGTTAAAATAGCCTAGCATCTTGCTGATAACTTAACAGATGACTTTATGTAGGCATGGACAAACAACAACAAACCAATTTCAATTTTAATTCCACATGTAATTTTAAAACTTAATCTGGTACTTAGTCCATTTGTAGATACTAGTGATAGATAATTTCAAATGAAAGTCATTATAAGATTTACAGAATCTATAAAAATATATTAAGTACCCCATTTTCTCTCTGCTAAATGAGGCCTATTTGATTTTGTATCAGCAAAACACTGATTGATAGCTGAAGTTGTGTGCTTGACAAAGTTAGTGAGAAGTGTGTTGAATTCACTTTTATTTGTTTTACTGTTGAGACTCTACATGTCACTCAGTGTAGCTGTAGTAGTTATAAAGTCATTCCAAAAATAGTCGGTGGTGATTTTCAGCACCACCAACACCCTGTCGATTTTTTTCTCTCATGTCCCTAAAATGAGCTCTGCGAGCTTGAGAAATCTGCAAAGTGGCATTTAAAAAAAAAAAAAGAAAGAACAAAAACAATTGTCATACATCTGAGACTTGAAATGCAGTCAGATGAGATGAAACATATTGAACTCATAATCTCTGTAGGATGCATTATATTTTGATATGTTGTGGTCTCCAGTGAAGTGAACACTCCACTTCCTTCTGCAAGTTGCTCTTATTGATCCTCTCAGCGTTTGCTAATCTAGGATCCGTACAGACAGCGTTTGATTGGTACAGTGACTTAACTCAGTAAACCGCTCTGCTAATGTCACTTTAATTAATAGCATTTAGTGCAGGAAAGAAATAAATCTGAGAAATTGCTTGTCATCCTCTGTCAAGTCTAATAACTTTCAATAATTAGGGCTGATGGATTTTCACACTCTCCATTATCGAAGTAGTGAATGTAATTATTCTTCATATTATATGTAAACATTTAGAAATGTTTGGTACTTATTTTAAATGAAGATGTACAATTTAGTGAAGTAACTTCCTGGTGCCATTTCTCAGACACTTTACTTGTACTGTTATGGTAGGTGATTCTGAGATATTAATGTGTGTATATAAACACCTATTAATTACATCAGATGATCATCAAATAATTAGAGCTATTATCCTAGCAATGATTCCTTTGTGCAGTGTTTTGAAATATAATGGAAGCATTAATCCTAAAATACCCTTTTAATGTCTTGTTTTTTCCAGCTTGAGGAAGTTATGGAAACTGAGACATATAAAAACGCTAAATTGATTCTAGAGAGATTTGATCCTGATTCTAAGAGGAAAATGGTGAGTTGCTTGAGTTTTTACTTTGAAACATAAAACACCCTCTGTGTTCCACATTAAATCACACTGTTGCACTCTCTTGTTTAAGGAGCTTGAATCCACTCCGCTTGGCCCCCAGATGACTCCAAAACCAGGACAAGGTAGCAGAGAGTTCTGAACAAGATGCTACTATTTTCCCTACTTTTTCTGACTATTGTTAGACAAACCTACAATGTTCCCTGTGTTAGAGCTCCGCCAGCGCAATGTCATCCCAAAGACCCCCCCAGTGATGGTGAATCCTGCAATTGGAGCTGCTGCCCGCCCTCCTCTTGCCTCTGGGCCTACCTATCCTGGACGATCTTCCCACTCTGCTCCAGGTGGACCCCCAGAGAGGAACCTGTCGGCTATAGCTGCTCAGCAGAGCTTGATGAGGAAGCCCGTGACCCCTGGAACACCTGTTCCAGGAGTCGGTGAGTTGCCTGCTCACAGGGGGACCACATCATAATGTGGTCGATTAAGGTGTGATTTACTCTTCCCTGGCTCTGTGTCCCCAGTTGCTAAAGGCTCTGTGGTGTGTGTTGTCAGCAAGGGCGGTGTATGTTATACAGTAGTTTTAATGGGTAATTATATGAACGTAGTTTTTAAATATCTTACTAAAAGGTCCAACCTTTCTCAAACATGTGTATGATTGTGAACTGAGGTAAAAAATGGGTAACATCTTCTGATACAGTCAGAATATGATGCTTGTGCCGTACATCAGTTGCTTTTAAACATTTGAAAAGCCAGCCAGCCAACATGAAGAAAAACTTTCCATAGAACAGTTGTTGTATGTGGAAGACATCTGTGGAGTGTAGACTTATTGAATATTCAATTTAAATTATTTCTGGACTATGAACACTCAATAGAAGATGCAAATAAGTGCAAACAGTAAAGGAAATGTGCTCCTAGAGGAAGCTGCATGCTGTAATTGCCATGTGGAATGCCAACTGTGAGGTATGCACGAATCAGGATTACATTAACTATGATTAATTAGCCAGACCTGCGTTTGTTCTCTGGGCAATGGTGGTGGAATCTCACTAAATGTCTTTTAATGCTTGGTGAAATTGCCTTTGGCATTGGGAACACCTCACAAATGGTTTACATGACTTGATGTTATCACCTGCTTCTGTGGAAAATTGAAAGTGAAAAGCAATTTGATACAAAGAGTCACCACAGAGTTTCCATATGTTGGTAAATTAATAACCAGCAGGATACTGAGACTCTGCCAAGTCTCACAGAAATGACCAGTCATCTTCCTATGATTGCTCTTGATGTTAGATTATATTAATTACTACTCACCAACACAGCAGGGATTCTGGACGTGCTTCGCAAGTTAGATCCTGTGTTAAGCCATTAAGAAAACAGGGCAGGTTTTTGGAAAATTCATCATGGTCTGTGCAGTTAACTGTGAATCTCAGCCTCACAATTTCACTTAGTTTTTACTGTAAGCAGCTGCAGTTAAATGCAGTTTGTATTCAAGACTGTAGACAGTGTCTAACATGCACTGATGTTGTGCTTTAACAGGCATGCACCCTCCAGGCCCACCCCTGGCCAGACCTGTGCTCCCAAGGGAACGAGGCACTATGGACAGAGTCATCGAGTATCTTGTTGGAGATGGCCCTCAGAACAGGTAAATAACCCCCACTTTTGAGCAGCGACAATCTCTTTTCAGTAATATACTTATATATACATATATTGTATATACAGTTACTCATCTAATCTTTTAGTATTTTTTGAGGGGCAAATATAGTTAGTGTATTAAGCAGGTTCATGTGCAATTTATAAAAAAAAAAACAGTGCTGATGCAACATCTTAAATTATGTAATTGATCATTTGAATGAGATTTATCTACCAGCTGCTATTTAAAGCAATGTTGCTAAAATGCTAAAAATCATATCCAAGATTAACAGGCTACTGTTCGATTGCAAAAAACTTTGTATTGTTCAGTGTGTATCAGCAAAATTACCTTTCTGTGTAATCTAATGTCAGTACTGCTATGCTGTGTTAACTGGATTGTCTTTCCGTCCTCACAGATACGCTCTCATATGTCAGCAGTGTCTGTCTCATAACGGCATGGCATTAAAAGAGGAATTTGAATACGTTGGTAAGACTTGGAGAAACACAACACTCTTTGTCAGTCTCCATCAAACACTGTGCCTTCATTTGCCCTCTAGCATTTGGCAGTGTAGTATATCATATGGCTCTTAAATGCCTCTGCCACTACCGACCCTTGTAAGCAAAAACGCAACAAGATTGAATATGCAAACTAGTGCTACACATCAATCTGAAGTGTTTATGCATCTCAGGCATTTTTTGTCATTGGTTCATATTCATGTATATTAATCTGTGTCTCTTTGAGAATCTATTAGCGAGGTGACATAAACTATATGTATGGTGTTTTTATTTGTGTTGTTTCAGCCTTCAGATGTGCGTATTGTTATTTCTTGAACCCTGCAAGAAAGACCAGGCCTCAGGCACCCAGACTCCCCGAGGTCACTGAACTGAAACTGTCATCGGAGGCACCCATACCATCGTCTAGTGCTGACGAAGATGACCACCAATCTGTTTTAGGTGATGATGACACTCAAGCAGGTTTTTGCCCACACAGCACATATACCTCTGAAGTGTAGTTGACATGCATGTAATCAAAGGTTGCAAATGTTGCTACATTTAGAAATACAGTTTTAAAAGTCAAAATTCTATTGTACATATATACAGCAGTTATGTTTTAGTCTTTTCCTTGTTTATTTTTTAATCTTTTATACTGGTTTGAAATGTCTGCAAATTTAACTGAAAAATGATCTCTAATTACCAGGGAAAACCAAGCTTGCTGATGTCTCTGCTGAAACAGATACCCAAGAGCCAGGCACACCAACAACCACAGAGCCCAGCTCTGCGTCAGACGGCCAAACCACCCCAGAGTCACAAGATCTGCCCTCAGAGAAATCTGACGGAGAGCAGGATTTGTCTGCCATGGAAGTGGAATAAAACAGTAGAATAGTGATTTCAACAAAAGTCAGGCTGCAACTTTTATTTTTTTCTTTGAATAACACTTAAATTGTAAGTAAATGCCTTGAGTTGAAATAACACAGTAAACAAGTCAGCAGCTGATGTGATTTTCAACTCACAGTACAGAATGTCCTTTCTTCTGAGAATTGCTTTTATAGTTCTAGCATTAGTCATGAATTGAATATAAATAATATTATATAGCGTTAGCATTTAGTAGTGACCGCCAAAAAAACCCTCCTTGTCAAGCCCATTTTCAAAACATTGTAATGAGAGCAATAAGGATTATGTTTATGTTAATTTTGTTGTTTTTGATGTTATATAGGAAAAAACATTTTCCAAATATTCTTTATTTTCCATATTTTATTTGTTTGTGCCTGACGTTATTCTATCGGGGCTAATTGGAAACTGCAGAAAAACAAAACAACAAATATTTTGTGGGGGAAATCATTTTTTTATTTATGGGAAATTATTTATAAATATTTTTCTATAATGCTGTGCCTTTCATGACGGTGTCCACTGAGGTACTCTGCAGCACGGTGGTGCTGACTTGTTTACACAACCATGGTACCATATAGGAATGCACGTACAGTATGTATTTATTGCTAAAAGGGAGGAACGGAGATTTATGTCAGTACTGTGCACCTGCCCTAAATGCTTTTTATATTTTAAGTTAAGCCTCACAGTATTGTCAGTAAAACCAATTTACACATAGACAATAAAGTCATTTAGCTGTTTACAGACTGTATGTGTTTGCTGAATGCCTGAATCCCTGCTCTGTATGAATAATACTAAATAAACTTTTTCAGAATATCTGTGTACACATGTGCTCAGGATCACAACACATTCATCCAGATATATGCATGTGTGTTTTTATGTATGTAAATGCTGGAGAATTATTTCACTGATGTTGCTATGAAAACGTACAATTGATTATCGCTAAATTTTAAGTCTTATTTTGACTTAACATCCAAACATGAATACGAAAGGTCAAACTAATATGTAAATAGCCACAATGACATTAGCGCCCATGTACTCCTGCTACCTGTACTGTGTCATGTATTCTAAATGGCTGCTGCATTTCTTCTGTGGCCGGACTCTCACCGAGGAGCATCTTTAAACAGTCCATTTTCATTAGCAGGCCAATTTTAGCTTGTGATCATTTTATTTTAGCTCATTGATCATTTCAGACAGCGTAAGATAATGGTGCTGACACAGGGCCCGACCAGTCTTGATTGCTTGACCCTCTTCATTTGCAACACGAAAGTCATTGCGGCTACAAAGTTGCTCTCTGCCATCACATGACCCTTTTCCCCTGAAGATAAACCGTAAACTATTGGTGAGGTCAACACCCCACATCTTCTATGGGTTTTGATAATGTATGTTTACAGAGACGTGACCTCCTGGGCCTTGTAATGCATCAATGTGACATCGACAGTAACGCCTGATTCCACCGCATGCTGTTTGAGGTTGACCTCTGACAAGAGCCAAACAGGGAAAAAAATGGGACATCAATAGGACAATGTTTGGATGTTTTCACACCACTGGGAGGTTGTCCACTATACATAGCCTGCACATATGTGCATCATCATAAGTAATATATCACAACAGATCTCTGTGCTGTGTGGTTTGAAAATATATGTTTGAGTAATACTTTTGATTCCACGGCACTGAATCATTTCTTGACAGTTTGTACTTCATAGTAGAATTATTATTTGTGTGCAAGGTTTTCAACTGGGTGTAACAACATTCAGTTTTCTGTTTGGCTTTTTTTTTTTTTTATCTATATAATGTATGAAGAATTTCGCAGAGGTGAGAGATCACAGGAGGTCAAGCAGAAGCAGCTGCAAAAGTAAAATTGTGATCTCGACTGTAGTTAAATATCTGCGTTTTACAAGTGTTACAGTCGCTCTGCAGTTTGCATTTGTGAGGTGAGATGATTTTTATTGAGTGGTAAACAGAGGGTCTGTTTAGGCACAATCAATATTTGGGATGGCCCTGCAGCTCTCCAATCAGGATATTTATACTGTAGTGATCATAGTCTGCACCTAATTGACCGTCATCTCAACCTATCACAGGAGCAATTCAAAGAAATGCTGTTTACATAAAGTGAAAACAAAAGAAAAATACTCTCAGGTTTTTGTGTGCATTTGTCCAAACGCTCGAAGGATTACATCTGGATTGCCATCATGGAAACACTAATTGATTTTCAAGGATGACAAATGACATACAAAGCCCCAGTGCCACGGTAATTTTGAGCAAGCGATGAAAATGTACAGTGCGGCTGTCCCAAGGTTCATAGTTCTTCTCATACTCATCTCTCACATGTGCATTCGAGGCCACTTGACATAAATTTATACTGATCTTTTATTTATACCCAGAAAAAATGGCAGATAAGAAACATAAGTGTTCTTGATATTGTGTTTTGTCATATCTAGCAGCCAAAGATTGAAATCCTGCGAAACAATTTTCTGAAGAAATGAAAGAGCGTGCCCTCCTGAACCCCGGAGGAAAATAACCCCACGGTGCGAGGCAGAATATGAAACAGAGGCACAGAATAAGTAAAATAGACAAGTGCACCAGGCTTGTCACTTTTCCATTTGCTGCCCCCGAGTGTGAGCACTTCAAAATTCTCCTCATCTCAGCGAAGACCTTCATCGTTATGCTCTATCTACTGTACTGAATACGAAAAAAGTACCATATCAGACGGAGGTAATAAAGAAGGGAGTTTTAAAGATTTACCATGTTTCTGTCAATCATGAAGTAGAAAGCAACAGTAAGAAAACAACAAAGTCGTAAATATACAGCAAAAGCCATTGTGCATTGGAGATGATGTGGAAAATGCCGAGATGAGTGTCACGGAAGCAGTTAACATGGTGGTGATATCAGACATCACCATTGGCTCTTGACAACAGCATCATTACACAGTAATAAGAGCACAATCTCCTTCAGAGAAGCATTAAAATCAAATTAGATTATACAAGAGCTGGGCTTGATGAGCTGCGAGGGGTGATGCTTCCCCAGCACTGGATCTCTGGTTATTACTGGAGCTCTTTAGCTGCTTGGGCTTGAATTGCCACTTGACAAAGTTGAGCAGCTTTCCACAAAAGGTCATCAGCTTCCGAGAAATTAGTTTTTAAAATTCAAGTCATTTGAAAGCCACGCACCCAGATGGATGGGTTTCCTTTTTTTTTTTTTTTTTTTTTTTACACACACATTCTATCTGTCAAATCGCGAATGCATGCCGCTGAATACATGATGCCGGCAATAAACCAGTGTGCTGCAGTTTATACCGGAGTGACATTCAGGGATCAGAGAGCATTGTCATTCTCTGTCCTATCTTGAACTCATTACGCCACTGAGCGATGACATCTGTTTGAGCGCTCCCACAGTTTGACAATTATCACTGCAAACAATCAACTGTTGGACCTTAATTAAATGCTAAACTAGACGAGGACACACATTTAGAAAGACAACACATGCATGAAAATGTTGATCTCATTGTAGTACTAAAAAGTGCCTGACTTAAATTTGAGGTGCTAGCATATACTGCTCCCAATGCAGTAATATTTTGGCTGTTTGCACTTTTAACGTTCCTGCTCGTGCGTAATTTCTACGCTTGACAATTGATATATTGATTAATTTTATATAGTGTTAGCATAGAACGTGGCCTCACAATCAATAACATTAAAACAAGGTTAACCTAAATTTACAAGTCCTGTCATATGCACGGTAATAATTCAATTACAGAGCGGAGTCGAAGTGCAAAAATGACTTCTTTCTTTTTGTTTTCCTCCTGTTTTGTCGTGTATTTCCGTGGTGGAATGTTCAAGAAAGCAGCAGAAACAGAAGAGGACAGACGAGAATTGGAAGGCCGAGACAACACGGCCCTGCCACTACCTCATGTGGAAATCATACAAAGCATCCTGCAGGCAGCAGGTTCATTTTATAGCTTCATCTATTACCACACTGTCATTGTTAATTGTCTTCTTTTTACCTCTGCAGGATTCTCCAAATTGGTCCTATCGAATGTGACAGGAGGAAGAGCATTAAGCATCTGACAAGATGATATCTAAGTTCAATTTCCTACTCCTCACCTGATTTATACCTGCAGCAGATCATTTTCCTTTCTGTCATAAAGACCTCTATAAATCAGTGGTGCTTATGGAAGCACTACAGAACAGGGTCTCTGGATTTGTATCCCCTGTGTTTGCTATTAGGAAGCCATTACAGCCACATTTTCCTCCTTCAAACAAAAATGATCAAATCTAATACTGGCAAGATTAGAGAGATAAAGAGAGAGGGAGCGCTGGCAGAGCTGTTCAGCACAGTCCCCGATCTAAACAATATGCTCTAAACTCAATAAAAACAGGGCTTTTTGCTGGTGACACCATTATCCATCTGTTTGGACAAAATTGCTGTATCATGGTATAAATCTGCGATACAAGTGACATATCCTCTAAAATAAAAGGGAACATTAACTGCTCTATCTTCTAGAGGCCATGGGACTAGCTGGCTATAAGCTCAGTCAAGTGTGATGGCAGTTATACTGTGTTTTACTAGACTGCAGACAATTATACTTTGCTCCTCTCCCCTAAGAAGACAAACTGCCATGGCTTCAGCTGAAATGATTTCAAATAGATTTTCCAAAATGTCTGTTGCCAGATTGCTTCCATACATTATTTCACTTAAATGGAGAGAAAAAAAGAGGGAGCAAATCCACAAATCAATCACAACAGCCCACTTTACCAGATGGAAAGACGAGCGCTTTCAGTGTGTGTGTGTTAGTGCGTGTGTGTGTGTGTGTGTTGAAGACCTGCAGAGAAGGACAGTTATAAGACGTGCACAGTCCTGTCTCTGCTATGTGTCTCACTCATCTTGAAGGATGACATAGAGTATCTACTTTCAGTGGTGAGCTGGCGGTGCTGTAAAAGTGGAATAATGTATAATGAACTGACCCTCTGACTTCAGGCTGCTTCAACAACCACTTCATTCAGCCAATCACGAACAATCCATTAACAGAAAGGGGGGAAATATAATTATTATCATACATGATAGGCAACACACACCACTCTAAAGAAATGAATATTACAGTTGCATACTAATATTGTTCAGTAACATGGGAATATACATAAGATAAGATGATCCAGGTAGTGAGATTAAGATAAGAAGGGAAGTTGTTTTTATGGTAAACTCAAATATGGCAGGTGGAAATAAGACTGGACTAAAACACATTTAACAGCTTCAACATCTCGTCCAACAAACACACTTTACATGTGTTTATCTATTTCTACAGTACTCCAGCCTCCACATGGAAGCAAAGCAGAACTACATCCAATCAGCTCTCGACCTCTTCTGCAAACACCATATAATGTTAATGTGTTTTTAAACTACCACTGTGGAATTTTTTATTAAACCTGACAGCTAAGTTTGTGGTGCGTTTTGAGACAGAATGTGGTTCAAGAGGAGGAAAACAACCTCGTTTTTAAATTCTCCAACCCGAAGCTGCGGATGCTCTCTAGCGTACTCTACAGGTCGAGCAGAGATGCTGCGGTGCTTTTCACCTGGCAGCACTTAAAATGGTAACTTGAGTGTGTTTAAGTAAAGCTAATTTAAGCTGTATGTTACTTTTACATTTGACCTTTTCTAAGTATAGGAGCAGTGGGGGCCACAGCACTGTGCCAGGGGACCAACTCCACTTCTGACTGAGTACGTCCATCTAGGGCAGGGGCAGAAGTGAGTAAGCACACATTTCTCAGAGCAGGTGTGTGTTTACTGCCGATGTTATCACCATGCTATCTAATCAGTTACTTTCATAGCTTGTGTTAGGCAACACATGGAGCCTGTGGTCTGGTGACATGACATGCTTGTGAGGCAGAAGAGGCTCCAGACTAATCATAATCATTGAAATAAGACCACTGGATCGATGATGTCAACACAAGGTGTGGTCAATTGGTGCATTGGCCAATCAGGTGCATGCATTTTTGATTACTTTGTATAATAATAAATATGTACTGAATCATTGAAATGGAGAATAACAGGAAAATACTTTATAGTATTATAAAACATAGAAACTATGTAGTGTTTTGAAAGTCATGGATCTATTACTCTAATGGGATTTCCTGGATTCAATTTAATCTTCTTACCCATACCTGAAGTAACATGGCCACCACATGAGGCACATTTTTGCTGGGATCAGTTAAATAAGAACAGCCTAAACATTTGAGAACAGCAACTGTGTGTGGAGCAAATCCCCTTATACTCAAACATGCTTGTATTTACATAGCTGACTGTGTCACTCTATCCAACATATACAGCAGATTAAATCTAATCGTGCCTGCTAACCTGGGTGTTCCTGCTAGTTTTATCCTTGTTAGCAAATAACAACAATGAAATGCAACCAAATAAAGTCCATTTTGGGTTGTTGTTGTTTTGGGTTCTGGTGTTTTGCTCGTGCACTCACTCTTGTGCATTTGATTCAGTTCCCAATTTAATTCCAATACTTTGTCCGTCCCCTGGGTGGCAATTTGAGGCAAGCTGGTTTGCAACCATGAAAATGAGACCAAATAATTCATTTGCAGACAAAAAAATAATTCAAAAAACAGAATATAATCATGTGACACACATAAAGAAATGCCAAAAAAAAAAAAAAATCCATGAATTATATCCAATGAATTAAACTGACCTTCCCTTTAACCTTGGCTGGTTCTACTCATTGTGCGGCTGGCGAGCCACATGCGGCTCCTCAAGCTTTAATTGGTTGCTCGCATGGTAGCTTGTAACAATATGGCAACACAGCCAATACATTTTTTCAAATGTGCTACATAAACATACAGTGAACACTGCACTGCAAAAACGCAAACCTCTGCATTATACTTCTCCCTTCATCTTAATTATTAAGAGAAGTATTAGTTAAGGATGAATTAATGGTGTTTCCTAAAGGGGGCACTGGCAAACCTGGCAACGCGGCCCGCTTACGGCATAGTTTTACGCCGTCACACTTGACCGCAGTGCAAGCTTGAAGCTAGGCTACCGTAGCTCCGCTAGCCGGCACAAAATGGATCGATTTTTAATAAAAGAAATGGGCAAAAAACAGCACAAAAACTAGACGAACAGACACACAGTGTTGTAACGAATACTGAGAAAAAACAGTCTGAGGAAGCAGCAAACGAAAGTCAACATGAGGATGCTGGAGAGGGGACGAGCAGACAAACGTCAGGTGTAAAAAACGAAAGGTACGAAGCATACAGGATGAGCACAGGAAATTTCAAGAGAGGTGGACAGAGGAATTTTTATTTTTTTCTTTGCCCTGGTAATCTTGCTGCTGTGGAGAGTGAAATAATTGAGCTACAAACAAATACTATTCTCCTAGTTGAACTCAGAGCAGGTGTTGGCTACTTCCGGAGTTTGGTTTCTGAAGCAGACTTTCCCACTTTTAAACCATTTGCACAGAAAGTGATGTCTTTCTTCATGAGCCCATACACCTGTGAGTCAACATTTTCAACCATGAACACTATCAAGAGGACACAGAGAAACAGACTGACCCATGCTCATCTTGAATGCCTCACTGTGTTTGCAACAAACTACAATTACAACATGAAGAAAGTCAAGGACATGCATGCCAGCTTCCGCTCATCGCAGCTTTAAGGTAAATATAGTGTCAATTGAAAATGTATTGGCTGTGTTGTTTCTTTTTTTTGTGGGATGTCCAATTTATAAGTAGAAATGCACATTTGCAAAAGGTGACTTGGTATGTTGTTGTAAAAGTGGCTCTTCACTTGATTTTGCTCTGCCAATGCGGCTCTTGTGAAAAAAATAGTGAGGATCACTGAAAACATCTGTTTGTTTTACATAGAGGCAATATAAACAGCTTTCTTCATGTTTCATTTGAGAGATCATGCTTGAGCCAAACCATACATGTAGTTATGTTCAAACAACCTCTGCAAGTGGTTTACATTATCTGACAAACCACTGTTAAATGGACATTTGACTTCATTTGCACTGACAACGATTTATGTCAGCGTAACTTTAAACAGAGTGGACACATGAGCAGCATGCTGACAGGAAGACTTAGGCCTCTGGTTAATGAACGACTGGGTAACTAGTGGGTTGTTTGTAATCTGTTCTTACTGGAATCTCCCGTTTGTGCTGGACCACACAGCTGAAATTCCAGTGTGGATGTGTTTTATTCTGCTTCCTGTTTCCTGCCTCCAGAGTGTGCACAGACTGACAACCTGTTCAATATTATACTGATATTATATAAAAGAAAATCATAAAGTTATTGTTGAGTGGAAGGTATATGTACTATAGGACATGCTAATGATAGATTTAATATATTTAAAAATCCCAACTCACGTGCTTCAGTAATGTGTGGTTCCACAATGCAGTGCACAGCAGAAGTAACAAAGCTGCTCACATCAGGAAAATTAAGCAGAAATAGTGGATGTGACACGACAGCGGAAACGGTTCACAAAATCAAACAATCATTTCATTTTATGTGATGATTTCTACTTCAAACTTGGCTGCATTTTTCTGCAAGTCAGTTTGATTGACATCCATTGTTGCACACATATTATTTCACGTTAGAACAAATTAGTACAGCACAAAATTCAGTATGTAATGTATAGTCTTTAGTATTATAGCTTGGACTTTTTAAGCGAAGGGCCTGACCGACTCTATCAACCTGTGACCCTGACAAAAAAAAAGCATGTGTAAAGAAAAATAATGAAACAATGAGAAAAATTCCCAAAGGACGCGTTGCCAATTCAGTTTCTTTCATTTTCTTTTCGACAGACAAACGGAATTATAGATTTTGAATAATCCAGTATGCACAGACTCACATCCAAAACAGTCTCAATAGAAACTGTTCAAAGGGACATACGTCTCAATCTCAATGACGTGTAACCTGACACAAGCCATATAACACAGGGACATGTGTTGTGTACTCACAAGAAGTAACTTTATACTCAATTAAAATACCTGCACAAATCCTATATTGTCTTTCAACCCATAAGGGAACAGTCACATACATTAAGACACTGCTGCAATTCAGCGTTAAAGTCATGCACATTTATTACGTTTACTCTGGATAGCTCAAACAGCCATGCATGACTCAATCCATCTCTGTTTTGTGCAGATAGAGTTATGTGTGAGATGAATATATGCAAAAAAAAAAAAAACCTGCCTCAAATGTGCAAAAAAATTTGTGCTGAATTGAAACAATAGATAAATTAAAGAGCTGCTTCGCTGATTTCCATTTTCTGAATGAAAGAATTACAGCCTCTCATGCTTCTTTATCATCCTTTTGAATTTCTCTGTGTCTCTTACATAATGTGTCTGTTTTTTTGTAATGTCTGGATGAAGACATTCACTAATCTAACTTCATTTTAACCCATCTGTGCTTGACCCACTGTTATTGCAAAGATATTAGAACTGAAATGAACCTTGAAAATAATTAGTTCAACTCACTATAATTACTGTGATGAGAAGATTTAAGCATGTGCCTCTACATACTATATACAATTAATTCAATAAATTATATGGCCGTAAGAAATATGAAAATATGCATGAAAAATGTCCCCAAAAGAATCATCATTGACTTACAAATGACAGTAAACAGTATTTTCGGTGTACATAATACACCACAGAAAAAGAAAACAATGACTAAATTAATTTTTGTGTATTTTAATTATACCTTTTTTTTTTTTAAATGATAGTGGTCATCTGCCATAAGGTGACAAACTCTCCTTAAATCCTTCTGAATGAGATCAGGCTGACCGGCACACTGCTGATTTTTGAATCTTTTCTTACAACATACAGTATCTCTACAGACATGCTCATAATCATGTCTCTCTTTTGACCACTGCATTTGTGTCTCCTGCTGTTATCTGATTTTCTTGTGTGACCTTGTTTTAAAATGCTCTTAAAAATTAACCATTAATGATTCAACTTACTAACAACTACAACAACAAAAATACATCACAGGAATTTGACATTATGTGCATGTGGAATGACATGTTTGTAAGTGCACTCACATATTGGAGTATTGAGCAAGAAAAACTGTTATGCACTCTATTATTTGTAATTATTTTAAACATTTTTTTTTAGGGAAGCATTAAGCAGCTGTCATTGATAATGGAAAAACACAAACTGCACCCTCAGATTTCTAAGCTAACAATCTAAAGATAAAAGATTTTATACTTGGCTTCCAAAAACTTACAAAAAATAAAGGTTAAAAAGCTATTACATCATTTCCTGTTGTGCAAAGCATTTACATAAAATATAACAGATATAAATCATCTCTGCCCTTTCATTCAACCTGATGGCAACAAATATTATAACTCTGTAAATGTTTATGGACTGATTTACCTTTAGATTAGGTCTAGCTGAACTAAAGATACTTATATAAAGAAGCAAACAGCAAAACAAAAAAAAAAATCAAGCAGGTCAAATGCATTTTAAATTTAAACTACTATTTTTAATAAGCTACTACATTTGGGCAATACTAGTTGATAATCAAAAGATAATTACAACAGAATTAAAATATATGACAATAGTGGAACAGTAGGTTTAAATGCACATATTGCATATCAGCATGAAGTGAGGGTGTAGTTATTTTATTATAGTATAGTTTTGTTAAGTTCTCAATCACTGTAACTTCAATTCAAATTCTCATTATCTACTGACATTAAATTCACCATTAAGCTTTGATTTTAGCTGTATGATTGTAAGTGCAAACATGAAGCAGCCAGTCCACCCTTTTACAGCTTGTTATTCTTCATGGAGAAAAAACCAGCACTAGTGATTGTGCCCATAATGTTTTGAAGTATGATGTTCACCAGAAAAAAATCTTAAGAGTCTGTACATTATAGAATGTTTATAAAGTATCTTGCCTAAGAAAAAAACATCTTTCTCTAGGCACTTGTGCAATTTGTGAATAATCAAAAAACCAAAACAAGACATCTGTGCAGATAGAGGGTGGCAGCACAGAGCGTAAAAGATGGCAGTTCGAAACAGCACTTAACAAAATTTAAATACAGTTTTCCTGTGTTTATTACATCGCCAGCAGTGTGACAGCCCCCAGACAACATTCATGAAAGTAATTATCTCAATAAAGCCTAGGTACAAAAACAATCCAGTGCCTCTTCTTTGTGGACATTAGCCTGTTGGCACCGCTGTGCTGTGACTGTGCGCCAGATAGTCCTTTACAGGGATATTCCCTGTTGCCAGCCATAATTAATTGCTTTACAGTCTTCGAGGCCATAATGCTCATCAGTTATTAATTAGAAATTCATTTCACTGAATAAATAATACTCATGATTGATGATGAAACTTGTAATTAGGTTCTTGGAGTAATGCACAGGGGAGAGAGCCTTTACACTTGAATCCAGGCTATTAAATACTGCTCATTTAAGGGACCGCTATACCTCTTGTCATAAACCCGGGCTGCCATGGTAGCATCTGGATTCAGGGAGCAGGAGTTGTTATTCACATACGCCGGGTTATGTTAGACTACCTGCTTCAACAACAGCTCATGATCCTTCATGCTGCTCAGCTCTTTTGTTGGCGAAAACTAAAACATTCATTCCCAAAGCGTCAGGTTGGAGCAGCAATAACAAGAGCGGTGTTTTCACCAAAGGCAGAACAGATTAGGTTATTACTAATCTGTGTCCTTTCAAACATATAGTGTGCTTGCTTTGTTACAAAAACCTCCAGGGTCCTTCCAGGCATCATATAGCCTACAGTCTTTTTAAGTGACGAGAGAGAACTGTGAAAACTCAAGCCGTCTATGGCTCACTATTGATTTTACACAGAAGACCCAACCATTGTTGATAGCCTTTTTGATATATTTTCTTGCAACCACCAGTCCCTTTGGAGTTTTGTGGAAAATAAACCAGTCAATATACACCTATTAGGATTTCTTGATCTGAGCTCATAAACCTATGGTGTGCAGCGGTTCCGATGCTCATTGCTTCATAATAGCAGAGAGACCAGAAGCTATTCGTTCTGGAGGAGGAACGATTAACAATTTAATGGCTTTCTGTATTATTCCGCGTTCAGGCCAATTAACATGATTGACCAGCGGTGGAGAGGAAGGTGCACCATGATGCCCCTCAACAAAAAGACTGAAGGGAAAAAAAAAAAAAACGCCAGCAGCTGATGATGGTGTAGCCTCATCAAGCAAGAATACTACTGGTCCTTTTCACCTGTCATCAAGGGTGGGAGTGAGCAATGGTAACCCCCCCTCCGCTCCTTCCCCCTTTTGCGAACCAGTATCTGCCCTATTAGCAATTTATAATGGAGATCAAGAAGTAGTCAGTGGAGAATGAAGACAACTGTCTGCACCCATTCCTAATTGGCTTTATGTTCTCTTTCTGATAAATGGCTCGCAACTACTATAGAGTCCCGCAGATTTTATTGCCCTAATAGGACTCCGTAACTGGATTTACTAACAGATAGCAGGTCAAAAAGGACATAGAGAGCAAAAATGTTAATTAATATCAATAATGGCCAATTATTAGTTTGACAGAGGGATCCAAGCTAGCTGTGTGCTCTAATGACTCTGAGCTAACTTGAAGGGAAACACTGGCGAATTAGCATAACTGTGTATGCGCACTCCATGGAGGTGCCCAGCAAACATCTGTTATGTTAGAAATTCAAATAGAATTCCTATTAGTAACCCTGGCTGTGGTTGCATAATCAGTCATTCTTCTCTGGCCATTTTTGAGGCGCTAACAATGCCCATGTGACTGGTGGAACTCCTCCCTTTGGGCTTTCCAATCAAATCTGGCCCCATGTGGACCAGGTCCTAACAACAGACGAGGCAATGTGGACTTGTGAGGGGAGCTTTGTGCCCTGACAGGAGCTCAATCTATCCAGCCATGACACATGACTGAAGAAAGGAAAACTGTTATTTATTTGAATACAGCAGATAGGAGTTAAGGAATTAATGTAGAAATATAGCTTTCTGACTTGCTGGGATACAGCTACTTATTCCCCTGCGCCCTTTGTGTGTTTTACCCACATGCAAAGCGTTTTCAGAGGCGCTGAATCGCCTGCGTTTTGTATTTATGCCATGGATTCAAGTTCAATACTGAATAAATACAACAGGAAAGACGATTTATTAATTCATACTGAGGTCATCTGAAGATAGCAGCTTCTTTAAGATATTGAAAACAGAAAATATTCTGCTAGGGATTTTCTATTTGGAGCAAGTAATGTTATTTCCCAGTGCCTTGTGGGAATTATTGCATGCTACTGTATGGATGCTCGCGGGCATCTCCCGTCTGTTGTTGAACTATCTTTGCAATCAATGGCGGCTGTTACACAGAATGAATGCACACAAAAACAAAAATCATCAACATCCAACCTTAATATATGTATACAGTGACATAAAACAAAAATGAAATCCGGTTATCTTGTGGATGTTATTGAGTTGCCTTTTATGGCTGCAGGGTTGAGCTTTAATTTTCTGTACTGACACTGATATGCAGGAAAATGATAGGATAATGAGGACTGGGCCTTTCCACCACCTCAACAATACAATTCATTAGCTTTGTGAGCTTTATCAACACATATAAAACATATTTTAAATCTTACATTCTGGGAATTAATGCAACATTTATCACTGTGAGATATCAGTTACTCAGTTTCACTCGTCCTCCCCAATAAATAGTAACGACTCAAAAACACCATGACTAGTCCTAGATTATATTTTTGTGGCATTTTAAGCACAATATAATTTGGCTTGCCTGCTGTACATTTTGTGTTCTCATTAATATACTCTTATGTTGGAGCAGTATGAGCGTATGCTACCTATTCTAAAGTATGTTCCATCCTTATTTTTGTTTTTCCGTTTCGTTCCAAGAAAAATTACTAAAAAAAACCCATGTGTAAATACTTCCTGTGTATATGTAGGGACATTTCCATCTCACCTTAAATCCCCAGCTCGCCTGACGAGGGTCGGAAACTTGTATCGTGCTCTGTTTAATGTCACTGCATTAATTCTTAAAGTAATATTCCCCCTCGCTATCTGCGGAATAGTGTGAGACTGCTGTCATGACTCACAACTCGGCGTGACCTTCTCTGTTATAATCTGAGCATGTAATTCCCTCTAGTGTAATGTCATGTTTGATCAGAGGAGCTACTAGTGTCCTGATCTCAGCAGCGCACAGCAGGAGGTGTGGCGAGTCAAATGGACAACCAGAGGTTCCCCTTAAGGGCAAAATTGACGCTGTCTGCATATTCTTCCCTCAGTGTGGTTGGCTTTGTGGGACGGTTTCATATTTAAAATTCTGGAGCCGTCAACAGTTTGGTGTTTGAAAGCAAATAAGCCTCATGATGATGACTGATTCTTTAATTTCTGCTAACAAGGAGCGGGTCTGCATGAGAATTTAAGTTAGTGTTTAGAGGTTGAAAAATATCTAAAATCAGCTGCCATATTTTTCCTGAGCAGATCATTCTTATATATTTATTCATTTATTTATTCGGTTGTAAACTTTTCGCTTTAAGTGTGTCATTTCTTATTTGAATTAATATGTGCGTCCTGAATTAATATCAGTTTGTTAATAGAAAAAACAACATATGTTTGGTGCACAGTGCTGCATCCAACAGATTTGGGTACAGTATACATGACTGGGCGACTCCATGGTTGTATATATGAAATAGCTTCAGCTTTACGCTCCTCTCCATTCCATGGCCTCCGGTGTATAAATTTAGTTGATGGTTTTCGTTTCTCTTTCTTAATTCATTGCAGTCGGATTCCTCTTTGATGCAGTTCTGTTGTCCCCCAAACAATTGAAGTGGAGACAATGGAGGCATAATGATAGATCCGTGTACCCACCATCTGTAAGAGCAGCTGCTCCCTTGCATCTGTACAATATGCTGGAGCGGGGAGCCTCAGTAATCTGCATAATAAGGAGAGGGCTTATCTCAGTCTAGTTAATAATCACAAGCAATCGATGCACTTCATTCCCTCACTCTTGACTGATGAAAAAAGCAGCAAAGTTTTGGTATGTTTGCCGTATCCTCAAGATAGGCAGGGGTCACGGCGTAATGCCAAGCTGTTGATTTTGCCCGGAGCTACAGATTTAGTCTGCACTCTATTTCATCTTTTCATGAATACCATAATTACAGCAGGACGCTCTGAGTTATCATACCGCTTCTCCCCTCCTCACTCCCTTATAGGGTTTATAGCCTCTGTAGCAATGCTGGAGCTCATATCAGAACTGGGCGTATGACTCAAAGTCTGTGATAAACACATAGCTCGTGGAGCGTTGATAAGAGTCACACCTTATAAGCAATACTCTCAGACTGGCGAGAAGATTGGCCCCGTAAAACACTAAAAAATTCATTGGAAATGTAACCTCCTGTCTGAAATGCCTTCTCAGACCCTACTGCCTCTGTGCATGTGGCCATAACGCCACTGTAGTAAGTTGTTTTGCAGGGCGTCGCATCTCAGCTCAAGGAAACATTTATTTCTGGGTTCAGAATAGTTTTTGCGGGCTCCAAACTCACTGGTTTGTTTGTTTGACTCTCGACTTATCAAGCAATTATCAACCGGTTATCATTTCAGCTACTGTGGTTAAAATTGGAATAAGCAATTTATAAAGAACTGATTTGACTATAAACATTTATGATACTTAATCATACATTGCAAATTCAACTGGAGGGTTTGAAAGTCAATATTTGGCTAAAATACGTGACAGTCTGGGAGTCCAAAATCTATCCATTGAATGGCCTTTTTGTGTTTTGTCCGAATATGACATCGAACATTTCGTCATGCAATTTAATAAATGCCTCTGGGGTTTGTGAATCAGTATATTATTATTTTCTTAAACAAACCCCCTATTTATTACACTTGGTAATAGCCGCTAAGGAGACACCAAATTGATTGGATAGAAAGTATACAATAATATTGATCAACAAAGTCTCCCCTTGGTATTCTCTTGTTAAATATGCTCATTAAATCAGGTCTATTTAATACTCTGCAGTGTGAAAGTGGAATCAGCTTTAATTGTTCATGCTCTTTGTTTAAAATACTGTAAGAACAATTTCCATCTTGGAACAGACTCAGTGCCATTTCAGAGAACGTATACATTAGCAGAGGCGTTTTAATTTATGGTGGAAGTGATCATTTATAATTTTTCAGTCATTAAATGCTCTTTGTTTAAAAATTAGCTCCACAAATGAAATCACAGTCTTTCTAATTGCTGATGCCATATGAATGAATGGATTTTCATATGGCGAGAAATATACGGTATACTGTGTATTAAAAATTGCCAGCCACTTCCCATGGTTCCTGAACCTCCTAATTAAGCATGCATGATGTTTCTCTCCCAGCTGCTAGGCTTCTGAAATGCACTTGGCAGGTGTATTGAGCCCCCCAGTGAGGCCCGAGAACGAGAGTGGTATACGTAGAAGTGCAGGTGTGACATGTTAGGAGGAGTCCAGGTGCTTATTGAGTTATCAGAGGCAGCCACTGCATGTTTGATTTATCGTCTGGGGTTTAGCATTGCCATATCTGAGTGGCAATATATCAGACAACAAAATAAAATGTTCAGAAAATTACCCGCTGGAGCGCCGCAGTCGTGATAACTTACATGTAGCGCGCCGGCGGATGTGGCTCGGCACCCACTGACAGTTCATGTGAAAAATTGACAATGCTTATTGAACGTGTGTAGTGACAACACACACTAAATCATGAATGCAAAAGCCTTTAGCCAAGCCACAGATTCACCTTGAATTCACCCTTTAAGTGTTATGATTTGTCACTGATTTGTGGTTTATGGTTAGTTCGTCTGCACTTGAATCAAACGGCTAAGTTACGGCAGCGTACGACCGGGACGCAGGTCTCACTGAGAGCGCATTACCAGATAGGCCAATTAGAATATGTTTGCACATCTCATAAACCACATCCATTAGAACTAGTCTTCAGGTACTCATCATGCAACGTCCGCCGTTTGACGCGAGTGCCATTCTTACCTCCGCATTCTTCAGAGCCTTAAACTCAGAATGAGCCAGCCAGTCTCCACGAGCACATAAAAGGTACCCAGATTTATGGGGAGGTTTTTATCCCGGACTCAGGCACCATCTGATAAACAAGCACTCTTAGCTTGAGGCTAAATAATACTCTTTGAGGTCCTGATTTACAATGCTGTGAAGGACCCATTTGTGGTTCAGCTCTGAGGCACGCACCTCTGTGATTGGCCATCCGTAAGCTCAAAATTTGGCCTCAGATCTACAGCTCACGAGCTTGAGGATTTCTAAATGGACAAATGCATAAGTGATGGTAGGTTTTTATTCAGAGTTAATAGATGAAGAGAAATGAACTTTTTCAGACATGTGAAAGGCTCTTAGATTTAACAAAATCCTCCCCAATTCCCTCTGATTGAAGCTAAAACTGAGGCAGCGTGCAGCCAATCTAATATTCCCGGCTTTTTAAAAGGGAACTCATTGGGGTATTGGTCCACTACACGGACTCCTAAGAGATCTGATTAAAGGGAAATCCCTCAATGTTTTACCCTCACCTCCATAATAAATCAGATGCACACTGCAGAAGCCTAAATTCATCTCGCATTGCCTTGGTTCGACAGAAGAGAGAACAAGTTTCCAGTGAAAGGGATAGATGCTCAAAAATACTAATTGTGCTTTGCCCTTTTTCAAATATCTCATGTGCAACGATTTTTTTCTGTAACTTAAAGTATAGTAGGTAACAAGCGACATTTGTTCACCTGCTATTTTTTATGATTTACAGTCCTTGGCTTGATTTTTGTACTTGTGTTCTTGACACTTGAAAAGACACCTTGTTTTAAGATGAGAACCATTTTAGCAACAGTAAGTCACATTGATAATGATGTTTTAATGGAGCATCATTAAAGAGTTTATTAAAGGTTATAAGTATTCAAATTGCCACATAACCTACCAATGCAAAACACCATACAATGTGTGGCATGTTAGAAGACTCAAATTATATATCATGGCAATGAGCATTTCAACTAATTATGTTCTGAAGTGCACAAACCAAGGGTTACAACATGAGCAGTAAACTACTGTGAAATAAATTCAAGTTCAGTCGCCTGCACACTTGAAAAGATGAACAAGAAAATTCTCCATTGCTGACATGCAAAGGATCCTGTGTTTACAAGTTCTTGGTGCATGACAGAAAGTTCTGCAGCGCGGATATTTACCAGTGAATTAACTGCTAATGATAGCATCAAGTTTCATTAATGGAAAAAAATCACAGATCATTTACCTCATGCGGAAAAGAGACACAGAAGAGGAGCAGATCTAATCAGATTTAATGCGTAATATATTATGTTTTATTGCACTGACATTAAACATATTCACCCGCCCTTGAACATGCTTTGTGCATTGTAACGCTTGTAGTGAATGGTAAAAGATCTTAAAGCAGAGCCCAGCCTATATTTATCACAGTCCTCTCATGTTGCAGCCTATACATCAGACTCTCCATTTACAGACGTTAACTTTAAAACCTCACACCTCTCTGAGCTATATTTGTCCTCATATCAAATGTCCCTAACACCTGCCTCGTTCAGCTGCAGTTGTTAAATGAAGTTCAACACCTGAGAAAAACAACTAACCTGGCAATTTTGCTTGTGTGGCGCTTTATAGAAATTAAAACGCCGCCATTGTAGCTCAAATACATCTATTTTAAGCCCCGTCTTTTATTTGATGTTTATGGGGTTGTGAGAAGGCCACGACATTGTTGGGTCATATTTTGACACATTAATTGGACTAAGGGTTTTTCATCACAGCTGTTGGGAAATTAAGCGGAGATTGAAAGCCCCTGATGTCTTGTAATTACTGTTTCATGTTGTGTAGCCTCACTTACGAACAGCAGCGCTCTCTGATAAATGGGCAGTAAAAGCAATAATAGAGCAACTACCATACAAAAGACTTAAGTGGAAAATGCACAAAGTTGAAGCAAGGAGAAAGAAATACTCAAATTAGTTATGAATTAATATAAATATTTTACGCTCCATTCAGCCCCTTAGAAGAAAAGTCAGAGTAGAAATTAAATCAGCTGTGATCACAATCAAGTATTAACACAATGAACTACACAGGTCTGGCAGTGTGGCAGCACGCTTAGCAAAGGAAGTGTCCCGCCCAGTGTGTTTCAGGCTGTGTTCCAGCAAGGGAGGGGGGGCTGCATTCAAAACAAACCGCTGTCCCTGATATCAGCTGGTTAATCCTCTCCTTTTAGTGGCTTTATTGGTTCATTCAAGAGGGTCTGTTGACATTCCCCCTGCCCTGTTAAAAGGCGACTGCATCTCAAGTGAAATCTGGAGTGTTCTTTACACAGGCGGGGAGCCCCATGTGGCTCCTGCCTCCCAGTGGGCCTGTGATTTTCCTGCTTTAAGTGTCTACTGTCAACACTAATTTGTCCCACTCCTCCTCCGCCCCCTCCGGAGGGGGACGCTCTCCTAAAGTTTTAATAAAAGATCAGCTATAACTCCCTGTTTTCTGGGGGTGAGACAAGAGCTTTAAAAGCCACAGAGGCAATAAGATGCCAGGTAATGATTACAAGGCTTGAACAGAAGCAGTTACCAATACCACATGCTGTTTTACACAGCACACAGAAACTGTGTGCTGCAGCTAAAGGCCGTCTCCTTTACGCGAGTCAGAAAAATCTGAGATGTTGCCTCAGTATAACATTATCGTAAATGAAAAGCAAAGTTGTAGTTTTTCTTTTTTTGTGTGAGTTTACAGGATCTCACTTTGTGATCTTGACGCCATGAAAAATGATGTTGTTTAAAATCCTGAATGTTTTGTCATAGTTTTTCTTTTCCTACTGAAAAAAAATCTACAGTTTTAATCCCCTGCCAGTAAAACAGAGCAATCGTTTTATAGTATAGCGTGTGTAAATATATATTGGTTACAACTCATTTTCATCACTTAAAATGATCACAGGCACCAATTCTCAAATGATGTTTTCTGTAAAAGCATTGTTTAAAATTTACACTTTAATTTATCATTTTATTTACTCTGTGTGGCTGCATGTGTCTCTTGCCGCCATTTGTGGCCTAATACAAACGGAAAATGTGTTGCAGCCCTCGTAAATCCCTTTGTGCGCTTTCAGTTATCCATTTTTCCTCAGGATTAATAAGAGCAACATGATTGCAAATAATAGTTTCTGACATGTTTTGCTTGAATACCATTTCGGAGCTCGACAAAGTAAATTGCTCCATTTCATTTGTCTGCCTTTGATGTCTAAAGGAAAATCAATGAAAAAAGTAATTTCTCTCCTGACATTTAACCAAATTCCCATCTACCTGAATGATAGGTCCCTGGGAAAGCAGTCAGGAGACTTTCTTTTCAATTATCCCTGACTTGTTTACATAGTGTTTTGTTCACTGGACTAGATGTTAACATTCAAATCTCATATGGGTTTGGCTGTTATTGAGGAAGCTTAATACAATTTCACTTCTAAGGTAGGCAAGAACCATGTAGGAAATTGTTCAATATCTCAGTCGAAGCCCAATTTTCGCCGCATTGTTTTGTCGCACAGTGTATTGTAGGGTTATGGTAATGTAATATGCATAATTCATACACCTAGGGCCCCCTCCTCATTTTTGATTCTGCTGTCCTGCCTGTTCATCTGAAGCTGAATTAATGCTACATTGTCCATTAGGCGGCCATAACACAGGGCAATGCTGTCACACACTGTGCTTGAACTGAAATTCCCTTGAGGCAAATGGTATTCTTTATTTTCCCATTTTTGTATACGGGCAACACAAAAATTGCTTTGCAAAACACCACATTTCTCATTTTGGGTCAAGACTGATGTTTCAGATGCCGAGATAATAATTCTCCACAGTAATAGGGAACGGCTTTGCCACGAGGAACCGAATGCATGTTTTTCGTGCCACCCCGAGATAGAATTTTGCTTTGCTTTGTGCTAACTGTGTATTAGCTTGTACTATTCTCAGGTGGATTAGTGGCTGTGAGAGCACAAAGAGGGAGCGTTAGATGTGGCTTGTTATCCTCTCCAGGGTTCACTTAGAGAGCCCCAGACTGCTGCAGTTGTGACCTTCATAAGGCACTGTCTCCCTGCTGGGAACACACACGCATACACACACACACCAAGCACATCCACTCCACAGCCGGCACTCATTGGGTCATGATGGGGCTAAGCAGCCCCATTACAGCATGCTCATCTAGGCTGGGATCACGTGCACAAAGCGTAGGGATGGACTCCAGCCAAGAGGTCTCGGGCCCACGGTTCGTAGCTCCGCAGCCCGAGTGTACTGTGCTTAAAGCTGCAGGAGGGGATGCTACAGGCGTGAGATCCAGTAAATTAATGTTCTTCTTTGTATGCTACTTTATATCCGTGTCATCTTTTCCTCATGATACCATTCTCGTGATGTTTCAGGCTGAGCTCGGCGTATTATAAATCCATTTTTTGGACATGCTGTGGTCAGTTTAATGATCATTATGTGGCTCAGATGGAAAAACAAGGGAATAAGGTGAATCAATGATCGATTTTACAATGTGACTTGATTCATGGGTAGTGCTGTGATAAATGGTCACCTTATCGAGCTCGAGGCTGTGAAATAAATTTGTATGTTGTGAGAGAGAACTCATAAGAAAGGCCTTTTGGCTTTGGCTCTCCGTGTTTCATTATCTGATCAGTCTTAATAACCCATAACATCCTGTTGTGTGCTCTGCTGTTGAAGAGGACATACTGTGTTAGCTAATGACTACAGATTATACACAGGATACAGTGTAAAGGTAACTATGAGACGTTTCAGATATTCATTATGAAAGTGGCGCTGCAGCTGTGCCCACCAAAATCTTTTGAGATCCATATTTTAAATCCCCCAGTGCCACGTCTCCCTGTGTTTTCTCTCTCTCTGTCTCTCTCTCTCTGATTTTATTGAATTAGTCAAATGAGATACAGAATTGCCTTTCTCATTGAGGTATGTAGCTTCTGTGACTGCTCTGTAAGAACACGGGCATGTCTAATATCAAGCAGAGGATCTGTATTTGATTGTAGCTGATGGGAGGGCGAGCTTCACCTAAAGGTACTGAAGCAAAGAAATAATGGTATACTACACTGCTTGTGAAAAGCAATAGGAGAACGGAGGGGGGTTCACATTAAAAGTGTCTCTCTAGGTAGCTGACATGACGCGACTAGTCAGACGTAAATAATGACAGACGGAAACTATCATGAGGTCTGTGAAGCATCCGCGTGCTGCTATCATTTTCTGTCTAACCTTGCATTGCCAGCAGCTCACCAGCTCTAGAGATCATTTAAAAAGCAGACTAACGATGCTGCCAGACCTAACACCAGTCACAAGGATTGGCATGAGTTTAGATCAGCTAAATAGATTTTTATCTCAGCCCTTGGTGATGATTCCCACCCAGTGACATTTGCCTTCTTTTAAATTAATATATAATTTTCAATAATTCATGTAAAATATATTCTTAATTTCATAATTTTAAAGGGCTTTCCTGTTGCTGTTTTAATGAGACGTGTGTCTGTGCTGTTTTTCTGTTACATGTATGTTTGGCAAACTACTGCTGATGAGGAAAATAGGGTTCATTTTTCTCTTTAAGTGGATATGTCACTTTTTGAGTGAGGGCAAAATGATGATACAAGAGGACTAAAAGTTAATATCAATTCATTGAATGACCCGGTGCTTCCATGGGATGGCTTTTTAATTATATTCTGTTCGTATGACATACAGTTGCTTTGCTACCTGTAAATCAAATTTAAATCAGGTACCACGAAGGGTACAATTGAGAAAGATGGGCCTAATTCTAAAATGTTTATTTTTTGCGTTGCCTTGCAAGAGATGAGCAAAGTCATTTAGTTTGAGCAGAAGGCTTTTCTTCACACTGATGCACCGACCCACGACACGTCTAAAATAACATTCCTATAATTGCTCCGTGGCTGTAATACCTTTATAGTGTTTTTATATTTCTGATTAGGTCATTCATTTCTTGCTTTCGACCGGTAAGCACATGCACATATTTCATGCAGAGAATATGGGGGAGATATGTTGCATTTAAGTGATGTGAAAAATAATTTGAATATCTGCATCGACCCTCATTTATTGTCCCAGCTCACCGGTTCCTTACTAGAGGACAATAACAATGCAAAACAAGAGCCCATTCTGCTATATAATTAAAATCATCTTCGGGGACATGTTTTGCCCTGCACACAAAATTTGAAACTTAAAAAATGGCATGGTAATGTATTTGCATAATATAACAATGAGTCCCACTCAACAAATTTATTAGTCTAGATTCTGAAAAAGCCATGGCAAAGCAACTTGCGTACTATAATTGGCATCTTGTGGTTTGCTTTCCTGAGGAGAAAGTGAATTTTATATGCTTTTATAATAAATAGCATATTTAAGCACCCAGGAAATCACTGCAAGACATCCATCCTACATCGTTTCATTTATTCTAGTGTGTTTAATTAAAGCTCGGAAACTACATGCAATTTGTGTCTGAACAGTGTCTAATGTCTGAGACTGGTTATTAGATATTAAATTGATGCATAATTCAGGCAATTAAGAAAGTAATCACACAAAGTAATGTAATGGAAGTTAATTATTACTGCATAAGCAAACAGTTCATCAATGCTAGTTAACGCTGTGACTGCATCCCTAATATGCTCACCAAGCACGGAAATTCCTCTCCCTCAATGTTTTGATGTGCTGATTAAACATTGTAGAGGCAGATTAGTGAAGAAAAGAAGCAGGGCCCTCTCACCTCCGCTGTTCCTGAGCGACAGGGTTCACTGTGTTGTCGCAGCAGGGGGTGTGGGGGTGGGGGCTGGGGGGGGGCCTCCTGCCCGACGCCTCTTCAAGCGCCAAAAATGACGAGAAAGGTTGTTTCAGTGCAGCCAAGTCCATTCTACACTCATATCACAGGTAGCGTGACTGACTGCCACATCCCCTTAGCCCCCCCCATATATCTATCTATCTAGCTATCTAGCTATCTATCTATCTTAAAGAGGCACTCTACTGATTTATTTAAGATGCATCATGGGAAATGTCAGTGTTCAGTGTTTTTGGAACCTGACCCATGTGGGGATCAAAAACCTGAATATTTCTGCATCTGCTGCAAAAGATTTGGATTATTCTATATTATTATATATCATTAACGTGTCTCTCACAAGTCTCTCATCCTAATGGAAGTACTCTCCTAAATCGATTAGATTATGAACAAAAATAAACTATTTTGGAATCAATGAATAGTGTTAGTCATTTCTTACCCAAAATGACAAACGTCCTCTGCTTTCAGCTTTTACATTGTTTCCATATGTTTGGGTTTTAGAGTCTTGGCTGTACAAAACGAGACATTTGAAAGTACCACATTAGGCAAAGGAAAATTATAATGAGCATTTCAATTTTTAATTTACTTTTTTATAGACAAAATTATCAATTAGTTAATTGGTAGATAACGAGCAAATGAATCTAAATAACATTATCTATCTATCTATCTATCTATCTATCTATCTATCTATCTATCGATCTATCTATCTATCGATCTATCTATCTATCTATCTATCTGTCTATCGGTCTGTCGGTCTGTCTGTCTGTCTGTCTGTCTGTCTGTCTTTGGTAAATGTACGCTGTAACCTTGTGTACCTGTCGTTTTATTTGTTCCGAAAACAGCTCAGTGACAACACCGCACTTTCCTGTGTGAGTTCAAAGACCCAAAATCACGTAAAAACCAACAATTGGGCAGCCAGACACACTCTCTCTCTCTCTCTCTCTCTCTCTCTCTCTCTCTCTTTTGAAGACATCCGATAAAACAAGACCTTCCAGCCTCGGGTTGTTTTCCTGAGTAAACATGCGTGTCACAGTTGACCTTTCCCGGGGTCAGGCTGCTTTTATATTGGCTGACATGTTTCCAACTTAATAGAACTGTTTAGCGCAGATCCCCTGGGCCCCTATATTTATTAAGCCGCAATGAGTTACATCTGTCTGGCTGAATCAAGAGGACCAATCAGCTGAGGTCAGACACGTAGTAACGGAGAAATATAGACGTATAGCGACACACAAGCTTAATATGGACACAGACACACACACAAAGATGCAGACGTGTGCAGGTTTGCAGCACATACATGCAGAAACGGTTCCAATTTGCAGCTAATTATCTCAGCTTATTTCCTGCTCTTAAGTAATTATTGTGTTTGTTTTAGCTCCTTGCAGTGTTGGTTTGTGTCTAACATGGAGCAGTATATGCAGGAGTCCACTGTATGCGAGGGATTGTTAGTGGCAGTAGCAGCATGTGCTCTACTGTGACACTCTTTTGTCTTGTTTTCTAAGCAGTTTTCTGAGGTGTATTGATTTATCTTTGTTCAGCCTTTGTACAACATCCCATAATGCCGGTCATTTTCTTAGACTGATTTTAAGCCCCTGTCTGGTAATCAGGGATAATTGTCAATTATCACAAGGAACCATCAGATCAATTACTGCAAAATCAATGCAGCCACTTGGCTTGTACTGCCTCTTTTCTTCCAGCAGAACTACCACCTGGAGCGGTAAAAGAAGCTTGTAAATCTGAAGATGCATATAAAACATCTAAAATATTAAGGTTTTTTTTATTTTTTTTTTAGGGTTGCTTTGTGTTGCTGGAGAATCATTGCAGGGTAGTGTTTTACAGTCATGTTTCTGACAGTGCGGCACCAGATGCACCTCTTGTTGCCGTTGGTTTTATAACACCTAATGGAGACAAAACTATTGTTACCTCTTAAACTGAAGGCTGTGTATTATATCTTTTCCTTTTTATGAGCGAGCTGAAGAGAGCCTCTCTTCCTGGTGGGTGAGATGACTTTTGTGATGAAAGTTAATGTCAGGGAGTCCTGATGTCCTTATTTTCCTCTCAGAGGCGAGATTCCACTTTCACCTCATGAAGGAAAGACGCCATCGGCTGAATGGCTTCCTCCGTGTATGGAAACAAATGTGCTGCTGTAATGGAATAGCTCGGTCAGCAGCCTAATGTATTATCTCCTCCTCAACGTATTTATTTACACTCAACTACTCCACAAATTGTCTTGTCATCTTAATGGGTGAGGATTAATCTGTTGCCATGCAGGCTAAGGTGAACGAAAGAGATTGACTTTTTCAAACTTTGTTTGTGGCCCCAAAGGGCAAGTTAACACTTTAAAGTTCATGCTTTGAGATGCTGCACGCTGAGATTTGTTCTACTGGTTTGTTTCTATCTGATTCAAACACAAAGTAAATCTCATTGAGTTAATCATAAATAGGCCATTTATGTGTTCAATTATAATTAACACATAGTAATAAGTCACAGTCTTGCACTATATAGACTTTATACTTTGCCTTTTTCATTATAGCCATAGAGTGTCTTGTTCAAGGACACACCTTACGTTTCACCACTGAGGAAGGACAAGCTATATCAAGACAAATGGTAAGGTCATCATTAAATCTATCGCGGTATCTGTAATGTTTAATACACAGTATATTGTGTCTCCATATTCGATATTGAATCCTTGTTTAAGACGGCTGCCAGAATCATGTTGTCCATTTCGATATATGTCAATTGTGCTATAATCATTTTCAGTGAATCTAGCAGAGATTGTCATTTACCCAGTGTCCAAACTGCTCATATTTCATCCCCACCTGAAAGAGGCTGCCATTGAATATAATCACATACACACCTACTGCATCAGACCAAGAGAAAACAGAGTGTGCACTTTGTGCACAGCTATTTATATCAATAAGTCCCGTGCTGAGAGGCACAAAATGAGCGTTTAAGCTGCAGGGCCCAGAGAGCTCAGTAGCAGGTGGGCAGGCTGCTTTGAGGTGCCTGGGCTGAGGGGGTACTCGCTCTTTTACAGGTGTTGCCCATCTCACTGTGCATCCATGGCTCTGGGAAGGTTTAGGTTTGGGAGGGAGCGGGACAGCTGGAGCAGCAGGCATTGGGGAGACAGAGAAAGAGCCTCCTCTCACTGTCGGGGCCTCCGCAGGTCAGTGCCTCTACCCAAAGGGACGGCGGAGCGAAACGCCATCAATTCACAAACAAAGGAGCCACTTCACCCGCCACAAAGGAAACATATGTGATAGAGCTGACTCCCGAGCCGCAGCTCACTTTAACATGTCAGCCTCCCCTAATTAGCTTTGTTAACTCCCTCTGCTGTCTGCCCAACTGAGGCCCAGTCACATGTGGGCTTTGTGTTTACAAGGGCAAATGCTTGGACTCGCTCCCAAAACAGACATTTTCCTTTAGCTTGATACGCCGGTGTGTTTAATCGTTCCTAAAATGGGAATCAGCTACACTTGAAAACCTCTCCCAAACAATTGCCCAATTATAGATGGATTCTATTGACACGGTATTGACATATTGATTTCTGTAGTGCAAACAACCAAAACCTTACAGCCCTTTATAAGGTTTTTGCTGCAGCGTTTTCCACGGCCTTTTATCCAGTACGTGCAGACGCATGTGTCTGAGACGAGTTGTTTTAGATGAAAACAGCTGCCCCTCAATCTTTATCGGGATGCTTTGGAGTCATTACTGGCCAGCCTTCAGACTGTGGTCTGCCATGCGTTACATGTTGCAGTCCACACTGAGCCTCATGTGACCCCTGCTGCTTACCCACTGGCAGTGCAATTTAACCAGGCTGATGACATGCAGCATGACATCCCTCGGAGAAGCGTCCCGCTCACAGCCTCATTGGGGGGTTTCGGTCAGGGGGGATGTGTGAACTGCAGGATCCCTCGCTGACCTCTGTGGAGCACAAATCAAATTGGTGTGCGATCCAGGAGGGGTGTGTTTGCTTTGTGTAATTTTTCCTAAAATTGAAGTCATGCGTAACAGATTTTCTTCTTTAAAGGTGGGAAGGAAGTAAACCAGAAACTTCCTCCTCAACTCAGTGAAATTAAGGCGGCGTCCTGTATACATACAGTAGATCGTGCTGTGAATGAATCTCATTATCATAAGTCAACCTCAGTTAGAATTCAGCCATAACTAGACGTCTCTGGCCTGAACACTAGGTGGGTCTGACAACTGACATGGCTGAAATATTTATAGCCTTGATGTTTACGATTTGCTCCACTCTGTTTACCTCCCAAAAGAGGTGGTAGATTTTTGGGGGGGAATTTGATGAAAAATAGCATGCAGCGAGCCTTGATGTATTCGCACATAGTTTCACGTACGCTGCAGTACAGCGGGCGGATTCCATTGGACTTGTATTTAACTAAGCCGTGTGAAAGTGAGCCTCTGGCCCCGCTGGCTGCCAGACAGTCCAGCACTTGAGAAGCACCCGGCCCAGAGCTGTGTGACTGCTGCTGACTGAGTGTCATGATCCCAAGATCTCTGCTTTCTCTTTGACAGGAGGGTTTGAAATTCCTGGGTTAAAAGTTCTCTGAGATTATATCTCAGAAGGCTTTTGTGATGATGGTTCATGACAGGTATTGCTTTCAAGAGGGTGAAGGAATTCTGCTGAATGTCTTTCCTGAAGAGAACTTTAGAGAATTGCATCAATGAAATATATGAGTGCTGAGAACTAATAAGTCTCAGATAGTTGATCATTAGTTATTTTTTTATTTCTAAACCCTCTGATTGGATTCGCTGATTGATTCAAATTGAGGTTTATTTTCGCTTAAACTGTTTGCAGACTGTACTCAATAAAATCTACACTTACATTACAGTATCAATAAATGTCAGGACATTAGAGACGCATTTCCCCTCTCTGAAATAATGATTGTCCTGCTCTTAGGGGATGACTCACCGAGTCAGTTATTATCCATTCAGGAGTAAAGAACATCAGAGTGACCTTATTTACCATGACTGTATTTATCTCATGCCTTATATATTAGCAGTTTCTTAATGTAGATGCAGGTGTACACATAAATATGCAAACATTACATAATACAGTAATGAGCCATATGACATGTCCACAGCGCCCAGTGTCAGTATATAAAAAAATGCATTTTCATTATTTACTTTTAAGTGGCAGATTAGTTTAAGGTTATTTGAGCTTCTGCAGTCCAGCCATTTTTTAAAGGGTAAGAATATTTACCAAGCAAATGTGTATCAAAATATGGCATTATTCCCTGATAGGTGAAGCATACATACTTTGACATGCCTCAGCAACTCAATGTATTCTACACACTCACTGCCAGCCATGACAGCAGAATCCTTTTTGTTCTTTTTCTCCTCTTTCCCGAACACTTAGAATAAAAATCACAAGTACTGTTGTGGAGAAATACCAAGGTAACAGTCTGGAGATGTCTGGCCAAAAGGGATTTGTCCCTCTAGGTACAAGGTAGGGAACGGTATGCCCTGCTATTTTGCATTTCTGAATTGCTTAGCTGCCCAAGCATGCTTTATGTGGGCCAGGCTCTTGAAGTGTGTCATAGCATCATATGACCGCTGTACTGGAGGCTTGCTGTTGGACTTTACCCAACAAATATGGATTATGTTAAAATGGGCTGTGAATTGACGAGGATATGCTAATACGTCCCAGATGGCTATGTGAGAAGCGGACGGCGGGGACATGCAGACAGTATATGGCAGCGGCAGTGTTTGGCAGGTCCATCATTCCGTCATTAAAGGCCACATTATTACTTACAACAAGGCTTGCATGACAATTGCTGGAAAAAATGCAGTCCCTCTGAGAGTAGCCTGTTGTGTCCTTCAGATTCTCTTTGCTTTTCCCTTTTTTTTTCTTTTTGTTTTCTTCTTCCTTGCAAATCTGTTCTCAGCTGCTGATACCGTAGATCTCTGTGCTGTGTAAGGGGGTTTGTGCTTACCTTGTTCAAACATCAATAAGACAGGCTATTACTAGCTGAGGCCATTCATTAATATAATGAGATGGTTTTTTCCTTAATTGATAACCGATCGGTGTTGATGAGACATTATGCACTTGTGGATACAATATTTTGCTGCATTTTTCCTAAGTTGAACTGAAGCACCTGCATATTTGTTTTAGAGATGCAGGACTCCTCTGGAGCTATTATTCTGTTGTACCACTGGGCTACCAATGAGCTGTCCCCTCTGCATTATTATTGAACTAAGGTATTAGGTTTTCAGCTGCACAAGCAGAAAGATAATGGTGGCTTATGTGTAAGTGTGCATTTGGGACAGCCTCTGTCCTTTTGATATAAACAGCCATATAAATGACAGGATTAAAGACAAAAGCTAAATGATGCAAACTGTATTTCACCTTGAGTGATAAAAGTGAGTAACTGCTGAAATGGCAGAAATTGTTTTGTTTATTTTTTTGCAAATCCATGTAGAGCTGAAATGATTAGTCGGGTAATTGATTAGTTGATTGACTGAAAATTAACTGACAACTATTTTCTGAACTGATTAATTATTTAAGCTGGTTTAAAGAAAAAGGTACTGATTTTCTTTGTCTTCCATGATACTAAACTAAATATTTTTACATTGAGATTTGTCACTCTTTTCTGACATTTTATCAACTAACTGATTAATTGTGAAAATAATAATCAGATTAATTAATAATGAAACTAATGGTTAGTTGCAGCCCTACTTTTAGGTATGTCCTATTTATTGATGAAATATAGCATATTTCTTCATTGAGCTCAGGACTAAGCCTGTGTAGAGAGATGTACTTTGGCGCAGAGCAAATGACTACTGACACCACATCCAAGCACATCAAGGATTATCATCACAAAAATGACAGAATTAAAGATGTCAAGATTGGCTTTGAACCTCTCTCTGGAGACGTAGCTGGGTGGGTGGAGAACGAGGGGGTGGGGAGGGGGTGTTAACATTTGTTATAGATTTCTACACTCTATATTTGCTGGGGGCATTGTTAGCACACACCGCCTCCAGCCCAGGACTTAGGCAGGCCCCCAGCAGATGCAGACCTGCCCTGTGTACACACACACACACACACACACACACACACACTCACACACACTCAGACAGGCTCTCTTACTACTTCCACCCCACCCCTGGAAGAGGAAGAATAGATGCCTGGGGCAATTCAGCTAGTGTGGATCAGTTCAGATGAGGCACATTAAGTGGCTAGTGATAAATTTGGCATGACAATTGCAAACACCATCGCTTTTGTCTGTAATTAATTCCAGTGGTGCCTGAGGCCTTCCCCGTGTTGCTACTGGTGTGGGCCAGCAGTGCTCTCCTAACGAGGGCACATTACAGCCAGGATTATAGCCCAGATAAAGGTGCTCTTAGAGGGAGGTTAGTAACATGTATTTCTGTGCTGCTGAGGCAGGGGAAGATCTGTAAGTAATTTTTAGAGCAACTGATGCGGTGAACACACACAAAGGAAGACCAAACTAGAGCAAAATAGGAATTTGGAACTGGTATTTAACTGTTTAGGTTATTTACTCTCAAGCTCACACGCAGTCCTCAGCATCTTTAAAGCAACCTGGCAGTAATTATGTTCACTGCCACCATACATAATAATAAGAGGTAAACAAATATGGCAATTTAAAATGTTGGGTGGAGACAGAATCTAATAAGGAATGATGTGCCGGTGTGTAATCAAAGTTTCACAATACTGGTTTGAAAATTTAGCACCGGGATGTATCTGAAATGATGAATTGGCACAGAGCAGTGGAAATTATGAGCCCGCAGATTACACCTTTAATATTTGGTCCAATGGGTCCTACAACTCAGTTATTCTCATTCACTGGTAATGTGGAGGCATTAATTAACGGCTTGTACTTCTGAGTAGTTTTATTACGGCTAATGTCCCTCATTAAGTGAAATATAGTTACTCAAGGACATAAAAGAATCCCTCAGCAGCACCATTAATCTTGATTTCACTTGTGAGAGTACTTGGATATCTTCTGCAACTTGCTCTGGCTCTTGTGTGTTCACCACCTCCTCTGTAGTCTCCAGCAGGGGGAAGCTGAACACACCACCAATCTGTGTCATTACTCTGTCATTGCATCAAATCACATGATTAGCTTCATGGGGCAGTGGAGGAGGCCTGCTTGGTTCGGCCGGCCGTTGCAGTCCCTGGGTAATGGTCCGGTGGCACTGTGATGGAGGGTTGTGTGCTGTCCTCCATGCAGGGCCAAGGATGCACCATCATTCAGCCTGCCGGAGATGGCCTCAGGGTGAATCGTGTTCTTTACTGCTCAGCCCTTTCACTTATGTTAGACTGTAGCACTGCAGTTTCCTTCGAGAAAATATTGCTTATTGGTAACACTTCCTTTCTTAGACTTGATATCATAAACACAGGAAGCGAGTCGTTTGGAAATCGGCTGCACTGTGGATCATTTGCTTTACACTTGCCGATTGGATCTGTCACATATGCGTGTGTGGAAAGACAAGGGTCTTTACAGTGGGTGTTAAAAAAAATTACCAAACCATTAAATGGGATAAGGAGTAGCCCGTGCAGCAGTACCTAACAGGGCCGGGTGCCTCTGTGGAAGGCCAATCCGACAGTTTGTCGATGCAGCCTTTTATAATGCAAAGGCTTATAATTATCTCACACTCGCTCATTTCACACTGACATATCGCTTTCCTAAATGTCAGTAGGAACAGCCAGTGCACTTCTCTTCCCCCAGCTCAGGAGAGCCCTCTCTGCACCCTGCACACAGCTATGATGATGGCAGTGCTTTAGCCCTGAACGTGTAGCCCCCCGCCGGGGAATAGCGGTTCAGGCATCACCGATCGTTGACCTGGCTATTGTTGTTTGTGATACTTACTGGTAAACTTTTGCAATCAATACAACATCAGCCAGCAGAGCCCCTGGGAATGAAAACCTGAAACAGCGCACTTAATCTTGGAGCCGGCCCCTGCTCCCTGCTCTGCCGCTAAACTAGGTAGTTGGCCTACTTGATGCGGCATTATTGCCGCAGAGGTCAGATGTGAGCTGTCTCGCACAGCGCCTGATGAATGGCTGTTTTTGATAAAGCGCCTCTCCCATCCAACAAGAGACATTTAATAATGATGGACCATAACTGCACACAAAAAAATCCTTGTAGAAGAAAGGAAAAAAAAATCCCTCCTGCCTGCCTTTCCCCATCTCAGACAGTGAGCAGCTAGCCATACTCAGTGCACTGTGGGCTTTCATACAGAGGAACCAAGGCACTGTGGCGTTTACAATCACTGCTCACTTTAATTTGTACAGGCAGGTGCATGCAGGTGGGCAACCAAGTTAGGGTTAATGCTTTATTTTTTTAAATTTATTTCTTAAGAAATATATGCAAAATACTCATTTACAAATAGAGTGAAAAACTGCATATTATGTAACAATAAACTTAACTAATAATTAAACTGCACTTTTAATAAACAATTTGACAATATTTTATTTCCTGAATATTTCCTTTAGACATAATGCCCCGACATCTATTTTAATGGAAAATGTGGGTGTGCTGTGCCACATGTCTATACACTGTTTACATGGGAAAGTTCTCTCAATGATAGAGTTCACTCAGTAGAGTACAGATCTCCACCAGATGTGCGACTCTGGACAGGAATTACTCCAAAACACCAGCAAAGTAAATGCATTGGCTATGTGCAGGCTCTCGTCTCAGCTGCTTCTAAACTCTGCAAAGTGATTATTTACACCTCAAGTCTACTTTTTAATAAATATGTGCATAAATGTAAGCTTGATGGTCAATGAAAAGGAACTAAATTAATATATTTCTAGCAGCACACTCTGCTCCAGTTTGTAATCCCACAGACAGTATCTGTTGACCTGTTTGATTATAGCCAATAATAGACACAATTTACACTCATCATTTTTTGGTTGCAGACTGAAGCCCATTTGTTACTCCACTTGATTTCTTATAATTCCCCTAGTCTCTTTCAAACTTTATCAGGATAATAAGGGTGAAGCATTGTTTTGTATGAGATCATCATCTCGCAGTCAAAGTAGTTAAGGTCTGCTTGCTTGGGTTCAGAGAAAGCTGCCCCCCAATACACACACACACATATCTCTTCTGTACTAAGTTTGCAGAAAAGTAATGGGTTCAAATGTGAAAATAGCCAACTTAGCCATCAAGTTCAGCATACAATTATATATATCTTATAGTGCGCTTGAGTGTGGAGAAATAGATCAGGAGTACTCAGGCATATCAAAGGAAAACTGCACACTGAATCATCATGCATCCAGTTTGAAATGCACGGATAAGATGGCTCCAGTACAGAGAGGAGCTTCAGTGACGCATCTACGTGTTGCGAGCGTGACACTGACTTGCGGTCTAGACAGGTGATCACCATCTACGTTGTCCCACGTGGAAACAAGATTCCAAACTGAAACAGTTGTTGATCACTTGCGGCCCCTACTGGCCGGTCAAGAGGAGCGAGCAGTTGGTGGTCATAATACAAAGCAATCAATAGAATAGGCTTTTCAACTAGTTGTGAATCACAACTAGTTCAATTTCAGTCAGTTTGAACAAAAACTATTAGGTTGATGGGTCAAGTAGTAGCTGCAGAACAGACGAACATACATACGCACATACACGACCGAACGCATGATCTTGGAAAAGAGGGCTGTCCCTGAGATAATGATAGCATTATGTCCACAGTAATGCAATTTAACATCCACTCAGACTGCAAAACCCTCCTCTCAACACCCATCTCTGGAGGCGCCTATAAGATAATTGAATGTCTTTTAAACTGCGGATGATCATTTAACTCGCTCAGTGGTCAAGGCAACAGCCAGCAATTTCGCAATCTGCCATTGTGATGAGCAATCAAATCAGCGCGTATTTGGTTTAAGTGGCTCTAAATAAAATGCACACCTTTTAAATGAGTATAGTTATGAAAGTATACGGTGAAATTAAATGCCATTCTCCAGAAAACAAAGCCCAAAGCACGGTGACAGTTTTGACATAGACAATGCCTTTAGTGACAGGAATAACAAATTAATTGGAACCATAACACATTCTCTCTAAAGGTGAGGTAAACACACCTGACTGTATATTTTTCACCATCAGTTAAATCTCAATTGGATCTAAAAATAAACCCCAAGACATTGAACAGTTTAATGGATTTTGACGTCTCTGCATTATGCTGTCACTCCTGTATAAATGAATCATAACTTTGCTCTGCACCAAGGAATTACCATGCATTTTGAGAAAATGCATTGTGCGCCAAGCTGTGAATTATGATGCGAGATCAAAATAAATGTGTAATGACTTTGGAGATGCCCAGAATAATTTATTGGGTGGAGATAGTTCCATATTGAAAAGAGAGCCTAAGTGGGATACAGAGGCTCTGTGCACTGACACTGCCCTAAATGTGTTTGAATTCTGAAATGTCAGCGTTAGATAGGCAAAGAATCCAGCCTGTTTACTGAAGCTTGGTAAATGAGGGCTTCATTTGGGATGCAGCAGTATTCAATTATATGGTTATTTATTGATCAGAAACAATATATGTCTGTCTGCAGCATGTAAAGATGAATTCGGAGGATAAAAAGAGAGTGTCAGGGAAATTGGCCGATGAAGGATTGCATTTGATCTGGGTGGGAATTCGAGAATGGAGACAGAATACCCTGGTGTTAAAAAATGGGCCAGAAGTGTATTTGCAATTAAAGTTTTCCACAAAGAACTGTCAAGTGGGATTTGAGATGAGAAGGGGGAAAAAAACAACAATACCAAATAAACCAGTGGGAAGAAGTACGTTTGTAAGATAAGTTAGGAAAAAAACAAAGCTACCTATCTGCTGTAAACCATGTTTGTCTTGTTAAGACCAGAAGTAATAATTAACAACAGAAACATGGTTCAACTGAAACAAAATATTTTCTCAAGTTGGGTGTTATTTGTTTACATATTAATGGGACATCAGTTTTGGTACTAACCATAGTTAGTGGAAAAAACTAGTGATAATACTACTACAGCTTGATTTACTAATAGCTAAAAAGCTATTAGCAAATGGCACTAGGTCACCAACGTTTGACTAGAGCTGAAACAACAACACAGAAAAATAATTGACAACTATTTTGATTATCAATTAATTGTCATTCTACGGCTTGATTTGGGGGATCTTCTGCTATTCCAAAGATCTTTTCTTTTTTTCATCCTGAATTTTCTGCTTTTCTTTTATATACTTAACATTAAGTACATTTCCCGTTTGCGGGACTAATAAAGGAATATCTGATCTTATCTTATCTCATCTTTGGGTTACAATTTGAAGAAGTCATCTTTTACTCATTTTTGACTCGTTATCAAATTATCCATCAGTTAATCAAGAAAATAATGAGCTGATTAATTGATCATGAAAATAGCTGTTATACTTGCAGCCCAACATTTGACCCATTAAATGCCACAAAAGTAAGAAATAATAATAATAATGATGATAAAACTAAAAATAATAAAAAAAAACTCTTCACTCTGTGGTGGTCATCTTTGACTGTCTTTGCCATTGGGCTGTCCCAGAGCTTTTTGAAGAATAAAGTGTGAAACTTTACATCTTCTGCTCCTCTGTTAGCTCATTTACAGGGCTCAGCTGAAGTGTGCTGGGGTGTGTGATGCACCAGCGCACTCACTTTACATCCCCACTGTAAACACTGTCTATTATATTATTCACAACAGTGTCCTCCAGAGAGACGGATCCCGGTGAGGCCCCTCTGAATATGGAACACCAGCTATTGTGCTTACCTGCTGCCCCATATCAGCGTGGCCCACAGTGGCCCTTAGATGGTTCTCGTTCAGATCTCTTTAGCTGGGCTGGAGGGTAATCCCTGGGCAGCCGGGGCTTCTCTGTTGTCTCCTGGTTGTTTTCTGTGTAGTTCATAAATTATAGATGGGCCATGTCGAGGGCCATCATGCTGCCTGATCCCTGTCTGTGCTGACAGCTGTATGATGCGCACTGAGTGCAGCAGATTGGGAGCTCAGAGTTTCATCAATAAATATCACTCTGACCCTCACACTTGGCCTCGTGTCAGCGGTCAAGGTAATGGCTTTTTATTATCGTGAAGGGCAGCCCAGCGTGGGGTAGTCTTAAGGTTGCTCGTCCATCTCAGGTCTGGAGACACAAAGACAGACAGAGAGGGAGAGAAAGGGAGAGAGCGAGCAGAAGAGTAGCTGGCCTAAAGTTTAAATGGACTGGGATGTTATTATGTGAAGCCTGAGGATGAGTGTGGATGTGTTGTGTGTTTGACAGTGAACAGCAGGGAGCTTTTGTGTGGTGCTCCAGAGGAAGTAGTGATTTTCATGGACACATTATTGGATTAAATTAACCTTATTAACCAGCTGTGATGAATTCTATGGAGCTCACTGCTTCACAGAGATCTCCAAAGAAACTGTGTGTGTGTGTGTGTGTGTGAAAGCGTGTGGCTGCTTCTATTTTTGTGTTTTATTGTGGAGCTTATCTGTCTGTTGTCTGTAAGTGTGTGTGCGTTAAATGATGGTTAGCTCTAACTGCCTTGCTCATAGATGACAGGGCTTGAAATGCCATGATTGTGTACTGAAGGCTCAGGCAGCTGTACATGCTGCATGATGTCTTCAGAATACAGGTTTTTAGAAAAAAACAATATAGAACAGAACAGCATTTTGTGTAAAGTTCATTCATCAAAAAGCTGCATATTTTGAAAAGGGTAAAAGCCCCACACAACCCTGTCAGGGAAGCGCAAAGGCTAGATACTATAGATTACTTTAATCCCCTGCCAGATATAAAAAGGATAATTACATATTTGTGGTGGAGGCTGTGTGGTAAAAAAATCAATACAGCCTTTTTTTGTATGACACTTCATTAGTGTGAAAAAATCTTGGAGCTGAGAAGAACTGCACTGCAATTAAATGGTTCTGCTACCTTAGACTTTGTAATGGCTCTATATTATTATCCAGTTTATTTGAAATAGTGGTTGCACTTGTGGAGTAATTGGAAACCATTGATTATGTACTTTTATGTCTACACTCTTGCACATCATTATGGAGAGAAGCAATAGTTAGTTAGCCTCTCTAATGAAGCACTAATTGCACTAAGTAGGTTAAGATGTTAGTCAAACTGCACTCAACTGAAATGACAGCACAAAGACTTTCAATTAATCTGCATACACTGACTAGCAGACGTTGTTTTGGACTGCGTATCTTGCAGATTTTATTTGCTTTGTGTCTGATCCTGTTGCGTAAATAGAAATTGTGTTTGTATCAGTTCCATTGGCAGCAGATGGAATTGATTGGAAAGAGGGGAAATAAGGGGTGGGGGGAAAAAAATCTAAGGTGATGGAATATAAAGTGGCCACTTTGCCGCTGTTTGCAGAAGGAGGACCATTTGTAATGTAGGTTCCCTCCTGATAATGTCAGCGGTGTAACACTGGCTGGTAATTGTGCAGGAATGTCTGTTAACTCATACCACTGTGTTAACATTTATTTAAGGATGTGAGGACCTTGCACTTAGTTTAGCCCCTGACATGGCTCCAATGTGTCCAGTTGTAATGAATGTAACACAGTAAGGAAACTGAGATAATGTCAGTTATATCATTCTTATCAGAGAGTTAAGCAGAGAGTCACAGAATAGTGAGGTTAGACAGAGAGAGAGGAGGGACAACACACAACATAGGCCACAACTGCAACCACAACAACACAAAACACATGCTATGTCCCCTTATAGTCCACTGAGCCATGCATGTTTTTAAAAATAATTTCATATTAACATCCTTGACCTCCACTATTTCTAGCAAACCCTGCAGTAGCTGTATATATACTGTAGCAGTTACCACTGACTTATTACTCATACAATTACAACTCGTGTTTCCAATGAATTGCATGTTAATTTACGTCCAAATGAATCTTTGCTATTTATAATAATTTATATGATATTTTGCACCTGTCTTCAAATGAAGCTATTAAATTCAGGAAATGCATTAACATGACATCTTACTAAATATCATTTATAGGAATTACAGTGCATTCCTATTGATTTCCTTTTTTTTTTTTTGAAAATACCCAATTATTTTTCAGGAATGTATTGAAAACGAAAACACGGCGTCCATTCGGCTCTGTGCATAATTTATTGTCTGCAAAAATGTGATGGATTGTCCATTTGTGCAAATGAATTACCCTGTCTAGATATTAGTGTAGCACATTACCCACTGAGGTCATTATGGGAGGTGCAGGCTGCCACCACCATCTCTCTGCAGAGCTGATGGTTTATGTGCGGGGGGTCCGCACGGACTGGCCGAACACTGTCCCCCATCATGGTCCTGTGTGGAGAGAGTGATGCTGACAGTACACTCCTGGCAATCAGTCAGCTCGCCACCCACCACTATGTGCCATTCGAGATGTGGAGAGCGGGGTCTGCGCTGGTTACAGCTTAAACCCAGCAGCAGCAGGAGGACTTGCCGCCTTTGATCTTTTTTCTTTCAAAGGGCTCAAATGCTCGCGCTTTTGTACGCTTGAGAGACACTTCAGCCTTCACTACACAGGGAGGGGGAAAAAAATGTAGAAGTGCTGTCCGCTTGTTACAGATATGGAACGACTCAAATTAAAAGTAAACGTATAAATGGAATTAAATCTCACAACATTGTTGATTGGTTTAATAGGAGCCATCTGTTGAGCGTGTTGAGCAGGGCGAGTTGGTGTAAACTGGAGTATTAAATGTGGGGTGGAGACCTCTATCAGGACCTCTTATTAACAGAAGCATGTTCTTGGTGGGATCTTAAGAAATCTCCTGGCTTTATATGGCTGTCTGGGGAGAGGGTCAGACCCTGTAAGCTGTCATTGCACATGAAAGGATTAATGTCATCTTATAAGAAGGGGGGAAAAGCCGTCTTATAGTTATTTATTCTGTTTCATTCACATTCTGCTGGCTCTGTAAAAGAAAAAGGCTAATGTCTGGTCTAATTTGTAGCCCTTTAAAATCCAGACAGAGATTCTTTACATATCTCTGGAGCTCATGGCTCCTCTCGGCGCAGCCCCTCTCCTCCTCTCCTTCTGGGATTCCTCTTAAACCCGACCAATTTACTATCTGAAGCAAAGTGAAGATTTACATGAGTTTGTACTTGAATGGCTCCAACTCTAGCTTCATGCACTAAACACTCCCACTGTAATTACCATTCGTGGATCCTGCTCTCTGATACCTCTCTCTCTCTCCTCTGTACCTAGGCCAATTGAAGGGGAGAGAAAAGGAAAATACTTATTCCCCAATGCTGATTCTTAGTGCTCCTTGTTCAGGATCTGTAATTGGATCTGTGTTTTCGACTCCCTGCTAATAAGCAGCTTACTTTGGCTCCCTCTAGACTTGACCCACCACAATTTTGTTTTATGAATTTTACAAGGGGATTTTAATAGATGCTTTAGGCTATGCAAAACATAGGCTGAAGGGGAGGCATAATGTGGGAGCCTTGACACGGAGTACGCCTGAGTGGCTGCTTATCATTGCGGACAGGTCTCATAACTTTCATTAAGATTGATGTAGGACAAAAGGGAATGCGTGAGAAGAGGGACATGAGAGAATATTAACCTGTGCTCCTGTAACTAACTATAATTGTTTTGCATTCAGTCTCTCCTCAGGCAGCCGCCCTCATTATCTTTACCCGTACATGACGGTGCAGCTGATTTTAGTAGCCGGGCTTGTTAGAGGAGATTGGAGGTCAGGGCAAACTGTAATCTGCCTTTGGTTATTTTTATGGTAGAATCCGACAGCCACGGGCTGAAGTGGTGTATCAGTGTATTTTACAAACATAACACCTCATTTCCTTTCATTTTACATCAGTGTAATTGTTTCTGAAGTTGGCTGCTCGGGGCTGTTGGAAGTTGGAGCAGGTTAAGAATCTATTATTGTAATATCGAGGTTTGTTTTCTATATGTCTTGCCATGAAGGTTTTTTTTTGTGAGCTTGCTCAAATAAAACGCTCTTTAGTATAAAAAGGAATCTGCCTTTCACGCTGTCCTTTAACTGGAAAGCTGAGCGGACAATAGGATGTGGATTTCCATGTCCGTGGTCTTCACGCGGTCCTCTCTCTCATGTAGAGTTAGTCCGGCGCTCATTTAAAAATGGCAGAATGCCGGTGTCACCCATACGGGGTCAGTGAAATGAGAGAGATGAAAAATGTAAAGACAAGTGCTGACCCGTAGCCTACCCACAGTTTCTTCAATCATTAAAATGCTTCCAGAAAGCATGGAGGATTCCATTATTCATTATAGGTGATAGTATCTAAGTGATTTTTCTTATCATGCCTGTCTACATCTCTACATTAAGCTGGTTCATTTGTCTTGAAAAGAAAGAGAAATTAAAGAACATCTCCAACATTTCGCCAGATGAATGAGACAGGTACAGCCATAGAGGTGAATATTCAGTGAAGATGGAGCTTTACTCAAAGGTACTAACTAAGACACTCTGTTGGGTATAGGAACACTAATGACCAACACAATCACCTATCTTGACATGAATACCAAAGATAACAAGGAGAGGTGGGAATAGGTGTAATGCTCTCTCTTTCATCCTCTCTCTTCGCTTCCTTCTCTCTCTATGGGAATCTACCAAGCACGCTTTACTTCATCACAAAGCTAACGTGGCATAGAACTTTTAAAACCCGCCTCGGCTTTTGTATCTGCCTCACCCCCTCTCTCCCTCTCTCTCCCCCTCTCTCTGCTCTCTCTCTCTTCTGGTTGGTAATTCTCCCATCTGGAGGATGTTTGAGAGAAACAAAGAAACAATAAGAGGAAGTTGGGAGAGGGGGTGTCAGGCTGTCAGTAATCTGACAGCTATGGTAACTACCCTCTAATCCAGACGGCTCCAGCCACGCTCCGGCCTGACACCCGCGCCTCTGACTGACAGCTGAAGACCGGGCACATTCCACAGGCAGAAGTGACATCCAGTCTATTAAGGCAGACAAGCACAAAGCAGAGATTTGCCCTGACTGCCTGGTACTGAAGCCTACTATGGGGGGGTGATTGGAGAGGTCCTGGAGAAGGTGTCAGACTCAAGCTCAGATGATAACCATATTGTAATGATGCTGCTGGACAATGAAGTGCCATGATTGCCCATGCTGACAGCGGAAGTTTATGTCTGGATATCTAACCCCCCACCACCACCACCCCACCCCCGTCTGCATTCGCAGGCAGCTCACAACACACACACAGTCTCCAGGTCCCAACTGCCAGTCAAAAGCCTGGCCGCAAACGGGTGCACTTCTTATTCCAGCACAAGAGTGCACCAAACAGTGATCTCTAATGGACTGACCCGAGGCATGCTGTGCTGACAGGGAGAGCAGTATAATTGTTGTTTATCTTCTTCCTCTTTAGATATCTCTCTGAGCATAAAGAGACTTCTCAGTGTTCATTTGTTGCTACAGAATAGCCCAGAATCCTCTACTTAGTTTCTTTATCAGCAAAACATTCCTGGAGAAAGCCATACATGATTGCTTTTGGAGGCGTTTGTGATGGCAGAAAAGTATGTAATTGGTTTCACTTAAGGTTAATTATTTGCACTGGCAGGTCGCATTGTTGTAAGCCGTTCATTAGAATACACATCCAACACATGGAGCAAATGAGATGAGCTGGCTGTGCTTTATTTTAGGTTTTGCTTTAAAAGAGCCCCGAACCCAAGGCAAACAATAATGATACTCTCAGCAGCCTATATAATGGAACAAGTTTACATAAATTAGACCACAGATCTGCAGTGGCATCAGACAGGCTTGACTGTTTGTATTTGAATACTTTGGCTAATTAGAAGTGCTAAAAAAATGGAGTCAAAATATATGCTCTGCTTTGAATTCAGTCCTGAATCTGTACTGCATACATAATACATTTTCCCCTCGCTTTCCTGTATCAAATGCGTTTGGTTTCAACTTTATTTTTGTATGGAGCCTGATGGTTTAAGACATAGATGATTTGATTTCCTCTGCTTGTGCTGTAGTTTGCAATGCCAATGCATGGTAGGAGATTTAAAAAGGGAAAAGATGAGCTAGAATAGGGATTTTCCTGTGAATGCTTCAAGTATGAAGTAAATCCCTCATGCAGCCATACCCTAACATTTCTACAATAGAAATTATATTAAGTGCGTGAAAGACACACACTCTGTATCCTCTCGCCCTTAGCACAACATTCAAATAAGTCAGAGAGATTTTGGTTCCAGGCGAGTTCACCAAAGGTGGCATTTCCCGTCTCCTTTCCAGCCAAAGCCTGCTCGTCTTCCATCTTACTTAGCTCGTCTTGATGGAGACTCAGGGTGCATGCCTTGCTAAGTGACAGGGAGTTAAGTATACATTCACACCATCCTGGGCTGCTAGTTAAGTTGACAGAGAGGTTCTGCAACCAGTCGGTCAACATGAAGCTCATTCACACTCCAATCAGACCAATGATAGAGAAAAGGGCTGCTTCAGGATCTCATTTAAAATTTTGTATTAAGGTGTTTATTCTTTCACGACGATTTTGGTTGCCTTTGTGTTTATTTTTTTCACAAATCAGATAAGTGATGATAAATTGCCTTTGTCGAGTATTTATGCATCTCGCCATGACTAGAATAAATTATACATTAATTTCTATTCTATAAGCGCTTAAATGTAAATATAAAAAGTCAGCACTAGAGGAAAAAAACAGCAACTTATTTTTGTTGCTCGTCTTCTTTTCTCTTTGCTCTTTATACATGCAGGCCAACATCGCCATAATGAGATAGATAATTGAGGATATTTTTTATTCAATGGCTAGTTAATTGGTTGCCACCAGTGTCCCGGGAAAGGTTAAATTTTCGGTTGCATGTCACCAATTACAATCCCAGCTGGCTTTGTTCATCTGGAAATATTTATGGCAAAAAGTCAATGTTTTTGGGCGACAAATGACAGGTTGGACGTGAACACATTGCACAACCATGAGCCGCATGTTGCATCCTCTCACAGCACCTCGCAGCCCGGGCTGTGCATAATCTTTCATTTTTGAGCGTAGAATCAATGTGTGCATAATCAAATTCCTATTGACAGCACTCATATCCTTCTCCCTGTGGCAGAAAAGAAGATCTTGAAGTGGGGAAGGATGAATGCATTAACATCCTTTCAGTCAGTCTAGCAGATAACAAAGCTCCCTGCCTCAGTGTTAACACTGCAGATTAGGTCAAGTTTTTACCCCTCTGAGTTTCTCTCCTGTAAATGACGAGTTTTGATGTGAAACAAGCAACATGTCAAGGCGAGTTGAAAGATGTAGGCATTTTCTGCCATGTCACAATGACAGGCCGCTGAATATTTGGGCCATTAGGGGCTTATTAGTGAATAAATGACCAGATGGTTCAGTGATGCACAGAGATGGACAGAACTGGATGCTACTAATCAGCAGTGTCTGTAGCTCGGTGTCAAATCACACGACATGGTAACCCATGGCAACGGAATAAAAGTTAACATTAGCAAGTCAATTTGAGATCTGGGTGGTGTAAACAGGGTTTCGAGTAGCCCTGCGTGGCTCGCTTGAAAACAGAGAATGTCTGTGTTTCCAGAGAGCAAATTCAATTTGAAACAGCTGAGATGTAGGGTTTTCTATTTGCACTTTTCCGTCCGTGCGCTTCTACATTTTTATATTTGATCCTTTACAAACAATGAGAGGAACTATCTCACTTACTGCTGAGATATTTATTTGATATGGGATGAATAAAGGTTTATCTTATCTTATCTTATCTTATCTTATCTTATATTTATCTATCTTTCCAGCCTTCATCATGTTATTTTCAGTATCCTTTTCAATCATACCCTTTAGATTAAATTAAAAGTACTTATGAGCATTGTAATATATATCATGTAATCTATAGAGGAAATACTCTAATGATTTTATAGAAAGCTTCTTCAGCACTGAATTTATAAATGGTTGAGAAAAGGATGCCGATTTTTTTAAACCCAATTTTACTACCCACATTTAAAACACAAAGACAGTAGGATGTCTCACACTTGTTTATTTCAACAGCACCTCACTTTTGCGATTGTCAATATATTCATTCAGATTCTACTTTTGAGGTGCTTTGATTAGTTTGATTCTGAGATGCCCCACCATCCTCTTTACAGGAGGTAGCCAACAAATTTGAAAACGGCCGTGTTTGTGCTTCAGTATAATTGGTGATGGGTTGTTTTGTGACAGATGTGAAAAATGAAAAAAAATAAAAAATAAAAAAAGCTAGTGTGGGCTGCATTACACAAAACACAATACAAGATGCTCCACGTTGGAGCTGCATATGAATGTGTGTGCGTAAACATGCGGGGTCTCTTTAATTGTATGGTTTTCTTCCAGACCCACAGCTGACACAAACAGGCAGCCTGTTTAATGGATGAGAAGAGCCGTTTGAAGACGGTCTGTCACTTCTGATTGCTTTGCCTCTCTTCTAAGCATATCACTTGTCTACTAATACCCCTCCATTTAATCTGAGTTCTTACTGTCATTAACTTTAATAGATTTATTTATAGAATTTTTAAATTAGGGCTGTAGGTAAGATGTGAGGAGAGGTAAAGAAGCCCCATCATGTGCCCATTTGGCCACTTAACTGAGCTGAAACATTTCTGTGCAAACTGCTGAACTTTGAGGTAACAACATAATATTGCAATTTTCTCCCATTTTCACACAAACATGAAAAAGCTCCAGCTCTCACAAATATATTAAAATTTACTTCCGTTGTCACTGAGCAAGATTAAACTGCTGTCGGGCTTTGTGCAGATTAAGCACTTTGACTTATTGATGTATTGTAATTGTGATATTTCTCGATAAACATGTTAATTTGAATAATTTATGCACACGTACTACATCCCACTCCATTATACCTCTGAACAACGGAGTGGGCAATAAAACATAGATATTGTGAGCTTTATGTAGGGTTGAAACAGTGGGATTCCATGTTATTATCCTACCCCCCATTACATCGAATGGGAGTGCATTGTTATTATTTGTCATCATATGCTAATTACACATCATTAATGTTAGACCTTAATGGCCCCAAGAGTGGGTAATAGGCTGTAAGGCTGAGCTGGCTGCTTGCAGGGAATCTGAATCTGGGGGGAGAGAACACATGCTAATGAAGCTGAGACCTTTTATCTTTGCAGATTAAAAGGGAAAAGATCACAACCCTCAAAATAAGCGTTTTGACATCTGTAATTGGAAGAGACAACAAGCTTTTGTTCTATTATAGGGAGCAGGAGACATCAGGCTGGGTGTATAAATCTCTCCGGCGAGCTTTACTCCCTCAGTGCCTTCAGTCAGTTAGCCAAATGAAATCTCACTGCTGCTTTCATGCTTTTAGCTGCAGTTAGACAGAAGATGGAGTGCTGCTGCTTCCAAAGCAGTGCCGACTCTGTGATCTGGGTGCGTACATGTGTGAGCATGGTAGCTTAGCCTTTTCAAATTAACGGATGCCCTTGTATGCTGAATGGGAACACAGAACAGTGACCCTGCCAATTATTGGGGAACTACTAAGGAACTGTTTGCTGTTCGCTTTCTGTGATGTTGTACAAAGAACCAAAGTTGGACTTTTTTCCAGTGACAGCGTTGTTCACTTTACTGCAATGATCTTGGCAAAATTATGCCAAAGTACTGAGGTCAGGTAGTGAGACCCATGTTGCTGTAAGCTGTAGAAGAGTGACTGAGTGTGCGCATCTGGCCCTCTCCAGCGGGCCTGGCTCAGAGCTGGGGCGAACAGCAAAGCGACAGCTGGTCCAGCATGGCTCCATGTTTGACCCTCAGCACCATGTGTAGTCCTGGGCGGCCAGCGGCACTCCATACCCTGAAGACATGTATGCCATCCCGAACACCTGGTGGGAGGAAGCCCACCTCAGAGCCTAGGGTCTAGTTGTGCTTACACCAGGTTAGGGTTAGTGTTGAGGTGTGCGTGGCTAGATTTCAGGGTCTGTGACCCTCTCAGCCCCTGACACCTCAGCGACCCAAAAGGCTCAGAAAGCAGGGGGCCTGCTGACTGCCCATTTGCTCTGTCTCTTAGGTCCAAGCCCAGAGGTCCTGTCATCACAAAGCAGCTCAGCTGGAGGCCATAGGTGTGATGACCTACATCTATCCATATAGAACAATATGTATGGCATCATCAGTCTGTTTATCTTTTCTTGACCTCTACCAACTGCACTTGCATTCAGTACAACTCTGCACTCTCGTGAATATCCAAAAGATTTTCTCTGTTTGTGAAAAGTCTCATTTACTCAGATAACTTTGCAAGCTGCTGTGTGACACCACAGCTGGAAGGATGGTGCTGAGAAATTGTCTTGCTGTAATTTATGAAATCCTGACTTTCATAGTCTCCACGACTTCCCTCCTTGTATCTGTTTATGATGAATGTTTTATGCATGAAAGCAGAAAATGTTGATCAGGGAAATTGTATGGAATTTGTCTCCATTATGCATGCTTATCATAATCACGGCAAGATTATGCAGTAACAAAGCAGCACTGGTAATACAATAAGTCTCCTTGATAAGGCAAAACAACTAAGAGATGAAATGATGGTATACTTAGGCAGCATGTGATAGTCACACAGCCGCCAGGTTTTTTACTGTTCATATCTTTTCCTCTAAAATCAAAACTCACTCACACAAACACAGCTTTTATAATCGTTCCTCTCTGCGATGCCAAAGAACAGAAATAATATGGGAAATGATGGTGCAAAAATGTCAGTTTGTTTAATTATTGCTAGTTATCACAATTACCTTCTCTTTGACTTTAGCATGTATGTAATAAGAATGTTCCGGAGTGCCTCAGAGAAATGTGAAAGGTCAGATGTCAGTTTTAATATGACTAGAGCACCTCTAATGAAACACTGTTGCAATATGTGTTGAATACGAATGCATTAATTTCTTAAATGTCTTTCATATTTGCAGGCGCCTCAGCCTTTTTAACTGGGATAATTTGACAGCAGCCCCCTGCCTTCCTCTGACAGCTCTGAGGAGCTGGGGCTCAGCACCTGCGTCCACCCAAGCATTAAACCTCAGATCCTGAACTCTCCTCACAAATGAACTGTCAGATCATTACTGCGCGTGATGCAATATAATCTGTCTCAGAATTAACATTTGGCCAAGTCCACACAGAGTTTTTTTGCTCATCTCTCTCTCCTCCGTACATCTAGCCCCCTCAGAAGGTGCTGGTTTGAATATGCATCTCTTCACATTTCCATGAGGGACCCACCGGGAGTACAGGCAGAGAGCAGCTTTCAGCATTAGCATGTCAGGAGGGAAGGGTCCTTTTCGTTCAGGGTCCCACTGCAGATGCTATGCCTCACTTGTTCATTACAATTGCATTTCATCAGCTTGATGATGTCCACATGTCAAATGAGTGTGAGGATTTTGCACACAAAGGAGCCTCTGGGAAAAGGACTTCGCTGGCTAATCAGCTGATTATCATACCTCAAATGGGGCTGTAGTGCTCTGTTACAAACGCCAGCCAGAGAGAACGAAGTGCAGGAGACAGGCATACGACGGACGAGTCCAGATAGGAAGGCGGCGAGCAAAGCTGATTAAAAAAGCACTCTTATGAACACACATGGAGGAATGCAAACTAAGCAAACAAAACGCAACCCAAGCAGGAGACAGAAGAGAGCGTTAGAATATTTATGGTAATCATAGTTTTTTACTCTTATAGGCTTAAAGGCCCGAGATGTAAATTTGGCTGTTATGTGTTATCCTCACATTCATTCTAAAGCTTAAAAAAATAGGCAAAACTTGTTTTGTATGTAAGTTTGTGTATTTCCTTGGTCACAGTTATGATTTGATTCAAAACAGTACGTTAATGCACTACAGCAGAAAGGAGGTACATAAATCAAAACAGGATGATTATCTCACTCTATGAGACCGGTGTTGTAGTCGCCTGGAGAAGTCACTACCTGGGGACCCCACAGCTCTGCCGGGGGACTCAGTGCTCATGTGGGTAACAATGGAGAAACCTAGACGGCTGTGATTGGGAGCAGTGGCCTGTATGGACTTGGTATATGGAATTCAAATGACCCTCGTTCAAAGCCGCCATTGCACAGGCAGCTGCTTTGAGTTGTGGGCAGAACGTGTCTATGATGGCATGTAGATTGGCAGATTGGGGTGAGGTAAATATGAGGTAAATTAGTTCTTGATGATCAGAACCCTGAAACTGAAATTCAGGTCAAGATATCTACTAAAGTGAGCATGCCCACCAGCTAGCCTCGGCCCGTCCTGTCTGGTAATACCACTTTGTACCACAAGAGGTGACAGTGTGGCCACATGCAGTCCACATCTGAACCTGCAGTGTCTTCATCGTCCCTGGACTCAAAGTCCTGGTGGGAGTGGCTTTAAATCACTTCAGTACTGTATTCACTGCCATGAAAACGAGTCTTTGCTGGTCTCGCTGGGTCCAGCCATGTTTACTGGGAGGCCACTGAGCCCAGTTCTGCTGACAACTCACCTGACTCTGGGTCTGGTGCCCACTCTGACATCATGGTAGTATTATTGTTAGTAAACTTGACATGTATTACAAGTTTTTGTTGATAGGTCTCATTGAGACTATTATTGACATGTAATGGTCATAAGAGATCCATTATTTTGAGAATTTTTATTTATTTACTTTATCATCTTTTTCTGCAGAATAGTTATGTAGCCCTACACTATGTGTTGCTCACATGATTTTTATTTATCCAAGTCTCGTTGGTGCGTCTCATAATCCATGAACATCCTCTTCATTTCTCGAGCTCAGCGGGAACGTCTTTTTGTTATCGGCTTCTTTTGTTTGAATGGAGATCACCAGCTGCACATGGTGGAAGTGAAGTCACAAGTGACCTGAAAGCCCAATTATAAAGTCTGCAATCTGCATTGTTCTTGGAGCGAAAAAGAATCAATGTGCTGAAGGCATATCCCCATCAGAAGACCTAATGATGTCTTTCTGGACCACAGCCTTGCACACTGCATAGTAATCTTCTGCTAATTAGGTTTATAATGCCTAGGCAGGCCTCCGCATCAGCACAATTCCAGGGAGGACAGTGAAGTTATTTATTTATCTCGCTGTGGCTTATTGTTATGGTGGTTATAATTAAAGCAAAATTATTTAGATTATTTAGGAAAAGGGTTCATTGGAATTAGTGTTGCACATTGCAAGTGTGCACTTCAACTGTGTTTTCAATCATGAGCTCACATTAATTCAAACGGTTGTCTCTATTAGAAAAGGAAATGAGAAGAAAGCCATCCTCTTACTACAACTGAGCTCTGAAGCTCTGCTTAAATCTCTAGAAATGTGGAGTGTCAACTGGACTGATTTACAGATTGCTCATGTCGAAGGATCAATAACACTCGCCATATTCTATATGTAAAGCCTTTGAGGTCTATTCACGCTTGTGGCCATATTAAAATCGTTCAATAAGTCAGATTCATAGCTGTAGTCCATGGGAACGTAGTAAATTAATCACATATGATTTGTGTAGCAATACACACTCCAAGTATGGATGCTGATAGAGATTGTTTCCATTATCAGTTTTTATAATCATCATATTATCTTTAAAATGGCAAAAAAACACACCTAATAATCATAACAAGTTAAAGAAGCTTAAAAGCAGAATGAGCAGGATTTGACGACTTGACAAAGTTGGACCCTCATCCTCTGCTCCTCCATTTTTGTGGCTTCCTCTTGGATACCTGCTTGTGATCTGGCAACTGGTTGTTAAGTTTTAAGAGTCCCTCCTTCACACTCTGTGCTGTTGTTGGCTGGGGGCCACACACAGCAGAATAAGAAAAATAATAAATTTAATTTGAATAAGTTGTTGAAAAGGAAACATTAACCAATTGGTGATACGACATTGAGAAAAGCTTTGTATTTTTACTAAATGACTTGAGAGATTTACTGATTATGATAATAGATAGTATTGATTCGACTAGGATTGATGAACTAATCCTGTCAATACTTAAAAAAAATGTAGCAGAGTGTTGAACTTACCTGAGAAGAAACAGTGATCATATCTGTCCTTTACAGAAGAGGCGACCTTTGAGATCTCATGGAATGACCTCAGCTGGATGTTAAAGACACGGACAAAAAAGAAACTAAATCTGCTTGTACACCTTCCACTAGATCTGTACTATAGAATTACTCTACATACAAGTATGACGGTAAACAGTCAAATGCCTGTGTGACTTTTAATTGTTGCATTTAAACAGCTGATGATTTAAAATTTAAAGTTTCTCCACCTTTCAGGAAGATTTACAGTGTGTTAGAAAGGATGATTTCCACAGTAGTATTTATGTACAATGAAATTTTTTTAATTCACATTTTAATTACTTTTTTTTCCTTTTAGGAGAAAATGTATTATATATATATATTTCAAATTAATTTCATTGATTTACATTAAATAGTAATAGATTTACATACAATAAGCAGCCCTCATAGCCCTGTCATCTGCCCCAAACTGTATGGACAGATAACTTACATGGCAGTAATGGTCCATTACCCTATGGAATATTTTAAATGTGTTGCTGTTATTTTGTCTGTCACATTGAACTAGAACATGTGCCCTGAACTGCAAATATGTGACATGATATTAATTTAAATCCACCAGTATAACAGATTAAAGTACATTCCACGTGTTTTAGCCTTCCCTGCAAGATTAAATTTTCATTTCATCCAACATTTCATATTTCATTTCCTATTTAACTGTGAACCAAATCCTGTTTAACCCTTAATATGGCACTCATTAAAATACTTTGAAATTCAAAAATTTTTCACTTTTGTAAATTGTGTGGAAATTACCAAAAATAGTCACTTGCCCGATAAAGGGTTAAAGGGTAACTTGACACAAGGCTGAGCAGCAGTATTTGTTGGAAAATTTTGAGTCTGTTTCACTTCTGACCCTAACCTGCGTAACTGATGGATGCTGTTGGGTGTGGTCAGATTCATAGTCTTTACATCTGTAAACATCCCTGACAGTGATGTCATGGGGTCCTGTGGTACACCTGTACATCACTATGGCCAGATGAGAATCTAAACCACAATCACTTCTAACTTTCCAGTGAAGCAAACATAGTATGTAATTGGTAATCTGGAAAAACAAAGTGAGTCACAAATTATTATTCAAAACATAGTATTTTTTCATGACTCAAAAACGTCTCAGGGGGCAAGGAAGAGCTTGCAATTCCTAACCTAAACTTTACCTCTGTCAACATTTTCTCTTGTTGAATTTAACAACAGTTTGGGACGGAGAGACTCCCACTAACTATTTACATCTGCTGTGATAAGATGATGCAACTGCATCACTTCTTATGGCTGAATCAATAACAACCAATTGCCTAATTAGACATCCGACAGAAACAGAATCAGCATGGGCATACTGCTCTTCTTTGCTACCTGTCAAGTGGCAGTCTAGTGTTCTCTGGTCCACAAACTCCGGAGGAAAAATCTGGGTCTCCTCGCTTTCATAGATGCTTAACTTTCATCACCAGCTATTTATGTGATTTTGCTCCTCATGCGGGGATTGTAACATGCATTTGGTTAAAGCCAGAATCTGACCCAGGAAACCAAAACAATAAGTTGATAGTATCTTAAAGCTCTGCAGGTGTTGATTCTCAGAGTGACCTGCAGTCCTGGAAAGTCTTTCTAGCAATGCTTGTTTACTCGTTTTTGTTTAACAAAAAATGAGATACATTTATATATTTAAAGAGCTTGAGTTATACTTTGAATGGAAAATTATGCTACATTTAAAATAACAAAATTTAAATAAAACATCTGTATTTGAATTATTGACTGTTCTTTAAATATGAAAAATAACATTTCTACTCAGCAGATCAAATCATTTTTGTGCATATTATTCATGTACATACTTTATGTTTACATGAGTTGTCCATGTACATCTCCTGAAAGCCTTTGCTTAGTGTTGGGGTTTTTTTGTTTTAGTGTTTGGAGAATGACTCTGAATTATTTAAGTTAAGCAAATAGAAAGTGCAAGTTTGTGACTATGTAAACAAACAGTGACATTTATTAAAAGCCAGTAGATGTCATACGTAACTTCATTAAATCAAGACATTATACGTTGGATCTGTGGCGTCTTCTGACCTTTTAAACATTCTTTAAACAAATCAACCCTTCCAAACACTGATCAGAAAATTTTCGAACAATGCATTAAGACGATTGCATTTCGAGGAAGCTTGCCTTTATCTCAGCGACAATACTGTGAATTGCTCTTGAGGAACTCTAAACTTTTCTTTTCTTGCTTTGGAACTTACTGTTGGTCTTTGTTTTTTCTCCGAGAGGTTAGTAGCTGTCCACCTTTTTCCAGCAGACTGTTAACTGACAAGCTTCGAGCATTTGGCAAGATGTTATCCAGCAGCAGAGCTCATCTACAGCTCTGACAGCACTGCAGCACCTGCCAAAGGATCTTCTTACCTTCACTATCTGCTGTGAGCGAGCGGTGCTCAACGCTGAGGGAACCGTTTCAGTCTCCCTCACGCTGGAATTTTTCAGCTTGTTCCTGTGTTTCCTTTCTCTTTGATTAGACAGAGGAGGCCGAGGAGATACTTTCATGGAAAATGAGACACTGGACAGAGGTTTTATTTGTTTCCCAAGCTAAGGTCTCCATTGGTCTGTTGGCAGATGTGCTGAATCCAGAGAGGCAAACACACTGTCATTATCTCGCTTTTATAATCATTAAACAGCATTGTCTTTCTATTGTGGAGACTTACCTCTGCTCTGCTAGGTGCTCATATTATTAAGACTACAACTTTTGTTTTTTTTGTGTGTGTTTTGTTTGACTGATGCAACCTGGACACAGCTGAGGAGGTAGATGAGAAGAATTTAATTTGCTCTCCTTTCTACTCCAGTGCTCGCAAAACTTAAGGTCTTACGTCTAATGCAGTCGTGACCATGATAGATAAGCCTGCGTAAGTCTACAAAGCCAGCTTCAATGCATCTGAGATTAGCACATCTTCCTTATCTGGAACTCGGGCGGCCGCGGGGACGACCCCAGCCTCGGCGACAGGACAGCTGGACATAAAAGTCTTTTGAGAACCCAGGCAGTTCCTCACAAGAGCATGTGCCATAATTAGAGCCATAATGGCATCTGAATGCAGTGCAGGTTAATGAAACTCTGTCTCTGCGAGGGAACCGGGGGCTTTTGGGTAAAGAAAACAGCAGGGTTCTGCCAGCAGCCCGATGATAGCAATTTGCAGAGTGAGTTATGTCCTATAACCTCGAAGCAGCGAGTACTTTGAGCATGTTTTGTTCTTAAATGGGGTATAGTTTTCCATTTCCCATCCATTAATATGCATAGAACAGCTAATGAGGCTGAACCAACTAAGATAATAAGATTCTGAGGCTACAGCACCACTGACTGCATTAATGGTGTATGACTTTGTGGTGAGGCATTTGTCTCCGGATGCCTTTGGACACGAGCACAAAATGGAAACCTAAAGAAGCCGTGTTCAATGGCACATGGATGCAGTGAGGTTGTGATCTGCATTTTGCACTTATTGCCCTGTTGAATTGCTCCAGAAGAGGAGGGCCCTTATCCATTGAGATTACATTTTAACGACTATTAAAGGACTCATTTAATTAGTTCATTTTTTATGTTTTAATCTGCACATTGCTTATAATCTGTACAAACCGTAATCATAAATTAAAGTTGCATTCTCGCATAGAACATATTGTGAAAAAGCATAATTTTGTGGCATTGAGCCTCAAAATGCTGTAATCTATATATGATTTTATAAACATTATGTACTTTTGTGTCTTACCATTTTGAAGACGGCTTCATCTCCTATAACACAAAATGACCTTATTAGTGTCAATACACACTTATTGTAGAAAGTGGAAATAAAACATTGATTTCTATCTCCTCAGTTTACCACCTTGTAGTTGAACCTCCAGCGAGGGCGACTGTGGAGGTTGTCTAGAGGTGTATTGGCAGATTGTGGGATGTTATTAAACATAAATATAAAGAAGTGTAACGTCCTCTAGGAGGGAAAACCTATGATTTTTGCCCTCTTCCCGTCAGCAGTTTTCTGCAGCGGCGTATTAGCTGTTGTCTTCTCTCAGTAAATAATGTGTCCTCATTCAGTCACAGTGAAGAGAAAGAGCATATGACTACAATGGGCTATTATTGGCTATAATAGGGATGAAGCAGACTCTCAGGAGAGACTGGGAGACTTGTGAACTGGAAATGTCTGCTGTTCATCACAGCATTTTACAGCCAACGTTTTCTCTGCAAGAGCAGCATCACTGCCCCAGGATAACTTACACTGATGCCTCACTTCATTTACACAGTGCAGTTTTGCTTCGGCTTGAACAGAAACTGCTGTTAGGTGTTGGAAAAACTAGACAACTAGACCACTGCACGAGCCCCCTGTATAGATCCACACACACCATGCAACAGAAATCCTTCACCCCCAAATATCAAGCATCCATCTTTGTGAACGAGGATCACTCTCTTGCACTGACTGCACCTTTTTGAACAACTTAGCCCAGGAACTGTCTTCCTCATTTCTCACCTCTCATTTTCTTCTCTAGGAAACCAGCCTTTAAGTTAGCATCACTCCCTTTATCAACCCCGTTTCTCCTCTTACGTCCGTCTTTCATCATGGAGGCCTCTCTACGTTTTCTTTACCCGACTTTCCCACTTAATGCAGCAGCGATCACAACACAACTCACCATTGCGCCCTCTTTAGCCGTCTCTCATCCCTCCCTATGTTTGAACCCCCCTCCTTTCCAGATCCCTCTCCCTCCCACCCCCACTCCCTCCCCCATACTGACCCTCCTCTCTCCACCCCCCTGGCTGGACCCCTCTCTCTGGTGCGGGGCCTGGCTGTCAGGCCCTCTCCTGTGAGTGCGGCTGCTGTGATTTCCTCTGGGCCATCAGGTGGGCTGCTGCTAACTAGCCAAGCCTGAGACAGGGTGACCTCAAGCCTCAACATGATGGGTCTGAATCAACAATGTGTTCGCCTAAACAGGGAGGGAGAGACCAAACAACTTAGAGGGCTGTCTGCCAGCAAGTAAACCAACAACGCTGCTTCTCAAAGTTATCTACCTGCAGAAATTTTATTGTGCAAGTAAGCATTTAATTCCTTTCCCTAAAAGTGCCTGTTGGGTCTAACTTATGGCTTTTTAGTCTATACTAAACTGTTTTCGCTTGGGTGTGTTTGCTGCAGTGTTTGTCGCAGTGGTGCCTCACAGTAGGTGTATTGTAAATCAACTGGGTGCAGCGTGAACTGTCATTATAGTGATCATTAACACTCGTGATATCATCAGCGCATGGCAGACACTTAATTATCGGATCCCTTCTTCTGTTTCAGAGGCCCTGGTGTATTTTTCCTTTTCAGAACAATTTCTGATGTCTGCAAAATCCATATAAGCCTGTCTGATTAGAACAAGCTCAGTTTAATGAGTTTCTCCTGTGCCACTGTTTCAGGTGGATCTCATTAAGGGTAATCATACTGTAGTATGAGTTCTAAGGAGGACTTTATGCACAAGCCAAGGCTATCTAAATGGATTTTCCCTCTCAGTATTGAGTATTTAACAGGTGAGATTCTGTTGGTCAGAGGAAAAATGTCATTCTACTAATCAGATCTAAGAAGTGATTAAGCAAACATTTCTGTCTAAATCCGCTGTGCCATGACTGTGCAGAGCATTTGCAAGTATTTAGGTAATAATCAAATTTAATGATGGCATTACTGAATAGCTGAGGCTTGTTGCAGTCGCTTCTTTCTCTCCTGGGTTCTTCCTCTGCTCCTCAAAATGTTTCAAACTTTTTCTCTTCCACAATTCCCTTGAGCTAGCCTCCCATCATATCTGAAATGCGCTTACAGCAGTGGCCGTCTTTTGCTTGAGAGCTCTTTGCCTTATGCTTCCATCAGAGGAGACTGAGTCTCACAGATGCACTGCTTAACAATGCCATCCCCTGCTCCCATCAGAGGGGGGAAGGTTGCGGAGCTGCGCCCCGCAGAATAAGGGGGGCAGGTCCCCTGTGATTGGCGAGAGCTGAACATCGATGCCAGCTTCCATCTGTCATGATAGCCTATCTCTGAACCTTCAATCTGTCAAAAGCTTGCTGCCTAGCTGAAGGCTCCAGGAGATTTGGCGTGCTAAACAGATTTGACAACAGGCATTATCACTGTGAGGGGCCCGGCGAAAAACGCCATCAACGTGTTAATTGTGGCTGGAGATGTAAACTGTCACTTCTCATCTCATTTAACACTTGCTTTGCCAATTTTTTCTCACCTCGTTTTCCTCGCTTTAGGAAACATATGGAAATGTTTTGGCTGACACTCTAATCCTTAAATAACAATATCTGCTTTATGACTTTCACTTGTAGCTTTTTTTTCCTGAGAGGCGATAAGACCTAAAAACCAAGCATTGTTTTGTCCTTGGGTTCGCTGAAAAGTCAAGGCAGACACTTTTACTGCTCAAAGTCTGAATGCAACTGTGATGAGCAAGTTAATGTGAAAAATTGCTGCAGTGCAACGGAGCAAATTTAACTTGAGATATTTAACATCCAAAGTATTGCAACTTAGGTTTCAGTTGAGCAAACGTGTGACCTCAAGTTACCCTTAAAATCTTTATTTTTCACCACATCAAAAACTAATACATCATCATTAACAGCTTTATGTTTTACAGATCATGACATTGTGTGCACACACTGAAATACAGCTTAAATACAGGTTCAGTATTTATTATAGCTCTAATATCAAAAATCTGTCCATTTAAAAATGACAAATTGAGTAAAGCGATTTTTTTTCTCTACAATTTATTTTTTTTTGCTGCCCCCTTTATAAGTTAAAATTCAAAATTCTCCCTTCTTTCAAATGTTTTGTTTTGGTCTTCATGTCACTATTTTTCCCTTTCAGAGACATGTCAAGCCGCTTCCTATTATCACTAATTGATTATCCTCTATCAAAGCACCTTATTATTTGTGAGTTGTAGCGATCAGCCCTATTATTTGTGGGCTTTCCCCTGACAGGCTTTTAATGGTGATGGTTGGTTTAACCCCCAGGCCTTGCTAATAGGATTTAGCAGCAGGTGACTGGTAACACAGACACACACACCCCTCTAACCCCTTCACCCCCAGGAATATCAGACCCTCCCACTGCCTGCTCAGAGAAAAAGGCATCCAAACAGTGCACTAATACAGCCTCGTCATTCCCCCTGAGCTGAACGTATCTGTATGTGCTGTGGTGAGGCAGACTGGAGTGTCACTCCTGCCTCTTCCCCCTTTGTTTTGAATCTGTAGAGTCAGGATGCATGCAGCAGCGCAGACGTATGCAAAAAGACAATGCAAATAAAGCCGAGGCAGACGCGGCGCCATCTTGGAGATGACAGACGCCGAGCAGACGAAAAGGCCACGGCCCCTATACTCTGGTCGTCTTATGACAGCGATGTCATTACAAGCCACAAGGTTTGCGGTGTCTTGTGATGTACATTTTAATGTTTACTGAGCTTAATATCTGGAAACTGGAAGATATAGATTAGACAACAAATGCATTCTACCCTAAGAGAATTTAACTGCGATAAAATAAGTAACAATTACTGGTGATGGAGGAGTCATCAACATATTTTACCTGTAATTGTGTCATTAGCTGCAGACCATCAGTGGTAGTGGGCTTGTCTAAAGGGTTTCCCCTGTGTATGTGGCTAACAGGGCTGTCAGAGCTGCTAGCTTACCCAGGTGAGGCCTCCGTGTCATTATCGTGCCCCTGTCCATCAAGATCAGAGCGGCTAACCGAGGCAGGGCCATTCTCTCAGCTTTTATCACTTTATTTGGTGTCCATCCTTCCACTGTCTGCAGACAGCAGCAGAGGCCATCCATTTCTACCTCGACACTGATGGGAAGGGGGGGCGCGAGGAAGCCTGGGTGGCGGCGGCGGCGGCTGAGGGGGAAAAGTAACATGAGGAGAACGGCGCCATGAGGAGCTGGGAGGGGATGGGTTTGTTATCCTGGTAATTAAGGACAGAGTGGCTTCCATGCCGGGTGTGCGGACAGGATGTGGCAAATTACTGGAGTCTTTGTGAAGAAAAGCTGCTGCCTCTCTGCTCTGTCCATTCTCAGGGGACCTCATCATCTTCTCTAACAGTCAGGATGGGATTTTGTACCCTCTATTCCCTCACCTTCTCCTTCCCTCTTTCTGTCTCTCCGTTCATTTCCTTTCACCTCCCTCTGTCACCTTCCTCCTGAAATGCATCTCAAAGTCTGAGGTAACATTGCAGCTTTAGAATTGTAGATGAGCATGCTTATGGAGGACTTTTTGACCGAAATGTGAAACTTTTGACAGCTATTTGTGTGGATTTTTCCCTCTTAAACATGTTTTTATGATAAATTACGGTTTCATTCAAACTGGGAATGAGTTCAATTAGCTAATTTTTCTACCATCATTAGACAGATTTTGATAATTAACTGTGTGTGTTTCATGAGGTGATTCCCCTGACGTGCAGAGAAAAATAGAGAAACAGGCAAACCGTAAATGGTAAATCAACATTTCACTCCTCTGAGATGTCACGAGATGTCACCAAACACCGAGACCACAAGAGAAGTGTTTTTCTCCTTCACATCGCTGTATAAATTCTGAAAAAAGGATATTATGCCTTTTTTCCCCCCCTCTTGACGTTTTGCTCTGGGTTACTTAGGCGGTGGTGCTCAGGTGGGGCTTGAGAAAACGGTGGCCCTCACAGCGACACGCGGTAGCAGCAGCAGCCGCATGGCAAGACAGCAAGAGAACACTCTGGGGTTTAAAAGTACCCAAAGCATCCTGGGTAATTAGCCATTACGGCGCTGTCACAGAGGGTTCTGCAGTCAATACAGAGATAATTTGGGCAATGGTGAATGACAGTGCTGTCCAGGCTTTTGGGATGATCAAGGACAGATCCAGCTGCACCAGGCATCTGTCAGGCCCATGAATCACTCCTCCAGCCAGCAGCTGGGTGAGTGGAGCAGAGAGAATCGCTGGAGAGGCATGTGCAGACACACAAATAAACATGTTCCCCCTCTCTCCCCTCGCCACACCGGGAAATGGCTATTAAAGGTCTGCCGTTACAGAGCACCGAGTGGAAAAGGCTTGTTACCTTCAGTGGCAAATGAATGACATTGGGAATAAGGTGAGGAATAAAAGTCAGGCCAAGGGGACATTTCTCACAGTTATTTCCGCTGCGTAGCTAAAACCGAGGAATGCAGTTGGCATGCAAAATTGGATCATCCAGTTTTTAAAGAAAAGTATTATGAGATTTACACAAAAACAACAAAGCTTCTCATCTCGATGCAAAACCTGGAAATTGCTTTATTTGACTCATTGACAGTCAAAAGCAGTGACTGTGTTTTGATTTCAGCATTTTTTCAGATTTTAGATTTTAATAAAGTAAAATGGAATTCATGTCCAATGACTAACACTTTATTGTAGAAAAAAACGTGCACTGAGAAGATAGAAGTACAAAGCAGCTTGTGTGTCATGTTGTTTACACCTCTCTTCTTTAAACTTCATAAAGTGATGGAGTCTCATCCACCTGTCAGGCCTGATTTCACTATGTTTGAACACAATATTTTAACTAACACGTGTGGATCATTACTGACATTTTTACACGGAAATTACAGCAACTCTGGTGATGCCAACAAAATTTTGTCATGCAAAATAATACACAATATATAATCACATTATAAGAATTATTGGTGCAGTTTCATACATTTGGATTTTGTATAGAATACTGTACATTATCGTTGTGACCGTCATAAACCTCTGTTGATATTTCACTGCTCACTGTTGTTTCAGATGTGTTTATTTTGGATTTAGACCACCACAAGGTTTTTTTATTTATAAGAAGAAAATTTTAATTATTTTTGTGAGATAAAAATACAAATATTTTACTGCTTGTCACAATGAAGTTTTATTGCCTAGAAGTTGGGGGAAAAAATCCACCCACTAGATCATACAGGAGTTTATTTGTTAGCAATGAATCCACTTTTGGAGGATCACCATAGATTTTTAACAGCTAACAAAACCTTGTTCCTGCTGATGTCATATTATTAGTTAATGTATGTATTGAAAACTTTAATATTTTTCTAAACAGAACACAGAATATTATCCCTAATCACATAAACAACAAATACATTTTTTTATTATGGTCATCAAGTTCTCAACCTTGTAACTTTTTTTAACTCTAAACTTGCACATACATACAAACTTTGAAATTAAAAGCCCTGTTCATGTAAATTCTGTGGAACCCCCTGTTGAAATGTCGCTTCCCTCCTTTGGTCGATGACAGGACACCAGTTTTACCTTCATCAATATTAAGATGGGCAAAATTTATTTGGATTGGATTTTCCTGCAGTTAATTTCTATAACCCAATTTAATTGTGGCATCTTTCCATTGGTGAGGTTATTGGTCTCTTCAGTGCAGTATTGTCCATTACTGCAATCATCAGCCTTGCTGAAAACATCTTTGATAACTGAGACTGTTTGTCCATAACTTCTCATTATAAAGAGGTTCCCACCGGTGACACAGTACAGGTTCATTTTAAGTCGCCTTAACTGCACCCACAACAATAACATTCTGGAAAGGAGCCACTGTTATAGAAATTTACATTTCATAATTGTGCCATTATTGTGTCGTAGTCACTATTGTATATCCAGGGAAATAAATCATTGTTGCTAAATTATAACACTTTCCTACTAAGATTTGACTTTGGTGCATACGGTTTACTAACTGTCACTAACATGCACTCCTGTTTGCATTGTCAGCACAGCTGAACGTAGTGCTCAAAGGCTAATTTATAGCCAACTAATTAGCTAGTTAACAAGCTAAGCTAACAAGCCAGGTATGATGAGTGCAAACACAGAAACCTGCTACTTAATGCTAACATATAAATAAAATAATAGTAGAATTCCACTCCCTTAAGTTTTGGATCAGGCTGTAAACATGTTTATTCCTACTGTAAATTTGGGTGTTTTAATATGTGGGACTTTGGGGATTCACTCCATTTTGAAACCAGCCTCAAGTGGCCTTTTGAGGAACTGCAATTTTTGGCACTTCGGCGTTGGCTTTATTTCCTAGCCCTGGAGGTTGCTGCTTGGTTATACTCTTTGATTCTGTATAAGTGGGAAAGATAATTTGCTGTATATAGATGCACAAACTTGTGCCTGAGATATGGGTCCTAGCTGAGTGCAGCATATTTAATCATAGCTGTAAAGGCTCTGCCCTGGGACTGGAGCTTCTTCTTATCATACTTTAATCAATATCCCTCTCACTATGTTAACACAAAGCAGTCCTCTCAACACTGGAGACGTGTAGCGTCCTTGTGCTGTGAAAACGTGGAAATGAAATATGATTTTGTGACCTGTGCAAATGCTGTATTATTTAATTTGTACTTATATTTTTCTGATTAAGATGAGCTAGTTTTAACATGCATTTAAACAATCAGCCTTTTTATATTCATCTTGTTGAAATACAGAATATCTTTGATTTCCTTTCTGATCACAGTCTACAGTACAGTGCCATTGCATTAAAAAAAACAAAAAAACAGCAACCTATTATGGAAAAGGGAAGCGGATTTAGAGCAAGTCACCTTCCTTCAACATAATCACTACCATTCATCTGAGAATGTTATTAACTTCATGATAGGCAGTGAAAGTACCTATCCATCTCCGATACAATGAATTCAAAGATGCACAACACTGACAGTCAATTAAAAATGAAAGATAATCCTCTCCTTGCTTTTTAGTGAAATGCTTATATTCAATTTCACATATCTGCTATAAATACCTGTCATGATTTTACATCAGTTTTGCTATTTATCTGTCTTCTTTTATTTTTTCTCAAGTGGAAAACCATAACATCTGAATATTTACCTGCGCTTTAGCAGGGCTGGTAGCTTCTTGGTGACTGTTGTATGGCCATGTTTTAGTATTCCTCTGGGATCCATTTCCGTATATGCGTCTATAAAGGGAATTTGCAGAGAGCAAAGTGAACATGTTATGTCGGTCATTTGCTGTGCAAGGATATTTTCCTCCAAACTGCGTTTTAAATGCTGTGTTTCTCCCCATTACTCTGCGCCGAGAAACATTTAAATGCCCTTTAATTAGTGTGTCCTTCCTCTCTATCGATAGGCCACTGGTAATCACTCAGAGGACTAATGACTCCTAATTGAATTGCTTTAAAGTGAAACACAATAGGTCCTGTCATCAGTACCCAAACAGCAACATTTGGGAGTGAATCCAAAACATGGGTCATTTTGTTCAGCATTTCACTAATCGAAGTTACATATTTTCACAGTAGCAGAGAAAAGCCTGATGTTACTGTGGTGATGTCAGATCATGTTCTCTCAATAGAGCCTGGGGAGGGGGGGGAACCGGATGAGGGTGGCTTGTGGATCATCAAAATCTCAGTAGATATTGATTTGATCTTTTCATATTGTCAAGGAGAAATCTAATCATAATAGAGCAGCATAGCATGATATCTCCCTCAAACGCCTTTTAACAGCTATTGCGGCTCATTATCCGGTTTGCCTCTGATACGCTGTGAAATACTCCTGAGCACGACAGACCTGTGAGGGTGTCCTTTTTATTGGCACGCTGTATTAACAATCAAACACCACCAACTTCCATCTGCGATACCTACCGTTTCAAAGCAAGACGGATGTGCAGGATGACTATGAGTGGGCAGTCGTGCAAAAGGACAAGAAGTATTCGTGTATTTCTGCGGCAGGTCGCAGGAGTAATTATGCAAAATATATTTCTCAGGTAGTTATAAAGATAGTTAAAGTGGCTACGTTCTGACATTTCTCTAAAACAGAGGTAAGGGCTGCACCTCAAGTTAAACAGAGCTCGGTTGTAATGAAATGAAAAGTTGTAATGAAAAGGATGAAGAGGACGAGCAATTTTATATAGATACACTGTACATAGAGAGATTTTATATAGAACTTAATGATCCTATTTCCTGTAGAGTGTCATTGGCATCGCAGAAACTTTTCTATCCTAATTATCCATTTCAGCCTGTCTGTTTCACATCTCTGCAGTCCCTCATTATCCCCACAGCCACCTCACAGTCTGCTCAGTGTTACATTAGTAAAATAGAGCCTTTGATTTGTCCTCAACAGTGCCGACGTTTGAAAAACAGAGCGGGGAACGAGAGCGAGAAAAGTGAAACAAAGACAGGGAAGAGAAGGAGGGGAGAGAAGTCTTGTATATTAGCCTGGACGTGGCCTCTTGTGCTGAATATATATTGACCATGTCACCCTCCAGTTTTTTTGGGGAGAAAGTAAATTCAAGGCCACACCAGGGATTTGATGCACCACAGATGTAATAGGGGATATTTTGGTTTGCTCTTTGGTTTGCCCCCCCACCCCTCTCCCTAGCTGGAGGGCATTTGTAAAACAAAATACTTTACTTGACTGTAGAAACAATGAGTGCCCACACCCCCCGTGGTTGTAATGATGCAGTGAAAACCAATTCAACTGTTCTTAAAACAAAACCGGCCCGATTCACAGAGCCTCACTCACTTTATTCCAGTGTGATGTTCTACATGTTAACTGAGACGTACTGCGCGGAAATATCTGTGGGCTACATTTACAATGTGCTAGCCGCCTCCGGCTCGCTTGCTGTGACATTACGTCGGTCTTATTAAAGCGCTCTCTGTACCTTACCGGCCATATTTCAGCACAGAAATGACAGCAATAAGAACCTGATCATGTTGGGTCACTCTGTTTGAAAGCAGCTCCTGCCTCTGCTTCCCTTAATTAAACCCACACAGCGCTCTTTCATCTTTGCATATTCCACGGCTGGGACATTGATACTCATTATTTCTTAAGTCTAAACACCAAGACTGTGTCAAGAATGCATCCATCACTGGCAGGCTTCTCGGAGTCAGCAGAAATTTTTCCACTCTGTCAGCAAATTTGGAAATTTGCAATTTTCTTACTGGGGTTCTGACATGTTTTTATCGCCCGAGATGACTTTCAAATGCAGAGATCATGAGGACGGTGGCTTGTTAGTCCTCTCTCCCAGCCCCGGCTCTAATGACAGTAATTAACAAGGCCACATTAGAGAGCCTCCTCAGGAAGCATCTGACTGTTCATTTGCATGGCGTTAATACAGGAGGACGCCGTGCGGTGAAAGGCTCACCATGAGTGCAGCAGTGCAGCTCTGCCTGTTTGGCAAGCCCTCCTGTTCTTAACAGCGCCAGGGCCTATTCTCCCATTCATTATGTGCCTAAAGCTTGAGTTATCCTCTCCTTGGTACAGGGATGAATGTTATTAAAGGCATAGCTGTCTGACACAACTCTAATGAAAAATAGGATGTTTCTGAAGGTTATGTTGCCAGCTAGCTCAGAAATGCCTGCTTCATTTTTCCCACCCCAGCACAGGGCAATGTAATTCCCACCTCTTGATAGATCTTTTTTCTTAAGTTTTTTGTGGCTCTGTGTGCAGGAGCCTCATCATAAAGAGACCTTTATTATCCGTGTTTCTTCCTCTGTAGATGCTCAACAAAGGGCGAGACTGGACTTTTTGGCAGATCATACAATTGTGAAAAACTACATCTGTGTGTCCCGAGGTGGTGTTTGCCGCTGTGTGGGTTTAATTGAGAGGCATCGCTGCATTTTTTCATGCACATATGGGGCTGCTTTTATTTTTTTTTGCATTTCATAATCAGAATTTTGTACTTCAGATTCCATATTTGTCATATAAACTGAAACATTATTGAGATTACAAATTGCACAAGTAGGCAGTACAAATGGAGGAGTGTTACACTACAGTATGCGGTCTTCATTCAGATGACGCAGGCTTGTGACAGAGAGGGACGACTGCTCAGCATTTCGGGTCAGATTGCACTTTTCAGAGCTCCGTCAGAGGTGGCAGGTCACGCTGGAGATGACCCTACCCGCCCACACTGACGGATCCCAGCTCTGGCCTTCAGTGTAAATCCTCCCCTCCCCCTACTGTAGCTCCCTGCCCCGGTTTGGCCTCGCCAGTCCCTAACAGCCCTATCAGAGCCACATGGGAGGCCTGTGACAGACATGCAAGATACCAGGCTGCTCCAATTTAGCCCTGTATTCAAATAAAAGACTTCAGTGCAAAGTCACCATGTCAACATCTTTTGTAAATTCATGACTGCTGCCGTGACCGTGAACAAATGCAACGCTGATGCTACGAAACCCACTGTAAATTACACCTAAAGACGCGTATTGATTTATTAACAATCAATGCTGAGGATATATCAGTGCAACAAATGCTCTAGATTTTTCATGTCTGCTCAACAAACTAAAACCCCCAAGCCTAAATCCCTTTCTTAAAGGCGAAATGTACCTTCAGGAAATCATGCACAGTTGTCCTTCCTCTGATCTTGTGCTTGTTATCTTAGAAGCATAAAGAAAACATGATACATTAAAATGAAAAATAAAGTTTTGTGTCATAATCTGATTAAAACAAAACACCAGCAATACTCAAAACATCCAGATTTACACTCATCATTTGTTGACATACAATATAAAATTGAATATAAATACCTTGGCTGGGGTTCCTCTCTCTTTTGACATAAAAAAAGTAATTCAAACTTTAACATTTTAACTACAATTAGTGTTGTGTTGACCAGACACAGTGGTGGATGGTGGTAACAATCATCATTCCTGAAAAATAATGAAATATTTTAATTAATTATTTAAAGGAAAATGAATAAATAAATATTATAAATATTATCAATCTGATATTCAGTGATAAGGAAGATAGCAACATCCTGTGTAAGTAAGCAGGTAAATAACAGGAAAACTGCAATACCTCAAATTAAAAAAAACAAAAAACAAAAATGCCAATTACAGTCAGAACTTTGAAAACAGAATTATATATTTTCATTATACAATACAGCTTTATATTTACATAATAGGATTTAAATTAGCCAGTATTTATAACATAATTTGACTGATTTTGATCATTAATAATAGTGAGTTTCACAAACACACTCTGATATATATGAAAAAAATATCTTAGATCTTTTTCACGAAGATGGTCGATTGTTTGCTGGGGGGAAAAAGTCTGCCTTAAATGTATGACAGGGAAGTTTTTCTTTTTATATATCACATCAAAGTCCACAAATTCATGTGTAATCCACAAAAAAAAATACTGCATACTGTTTTAAGGCTCATTTTCCCCTTAGGTCTGTAAACTGAGCTGAATGATTTATACCTTTGCATCCATATCAGAAAAAGTGTTAACATGGAAGTTCACATTCAGGCATAAAGATTCATCAGCAATGATCCAACTTTAACAGAACACAGATCCAACACAAAGCAACAGAATGAAACAGTCTTTCAAAAGTCCTAATTTTTTTAGTATTAGTGGAATTATTTGCTACAATATTACATTAAAAAATCATATATTTTTCATGCTGCCCAAACTGCTAGGGTTATATTGTTCTCTTTGCTGCCTCGTCTGCTGTGAACAGACCCTAAACACAGATGTTTCAGGGTCAGCCAGCAAGACCTCTGACAATTGGTTACCACCTCTTACTGCGTGTAAATCACAGCCAACGTCAGCGTCCCCTAAAACCATGGGTATGTGGGTGTTCCCCCTGCCACAAAACATGAGTTACAAGCTGATAGAGGTGCCACTTTAATGTTTAATCTTTGGAACCTGAAATTTTGGAGTCGTGACCCATGTTAGCCTTTTATGTTTTTTTTGTAAATATTGCATCCACTGGAGTGTAAAGTGAAAGCTGGAACTCATGAAATATACAGTGTTTGGTCTAATCCTGTTCATTAGCACTGTATGTTGAAAAGAGAATCCAGAGGACTGACGTTCTCATGTTAAACACCTGACTAATTTCATTTGTTGACTGTCTGATCTTATAGCTCGATCACCTGTGGAGCGTTTAAAAACATGCAACTATTGTCGCTGTTGTCTGGCATCGTGGTTTGTTAGGGATGTTTTTGAAGCAGCGACTCGCCGTGTCAGATTATGCCACATATCCATTTGACTTTCATAAGCTGTTTACGCTTCAGAAATTGTGGCAATGGCTTCTCTCTTGTGCAAAGGCTTTTACATATGTTGTGTGTCTCAGAAATGCTGCCCCAGTTATAGCTATCATTCTGGAGAAAAAAAAAAAAACAACCCCACAAGGTTACATGAGGCTTGTCATTTTCTGTTTTATTTTGTTATTTGCATCCTGTTTGCTCTTTGGATGAAGCACACAGAGACCATTTTAGTGCAAAAAGGAGAGGAGAATGAAAGTAGCAATGGGTTCTCACATCTGTCTGCCATAAAACAAACGAATGATAACTTTGATTTATTCCAACTTTCTCACTATTAACCTAATAGCAGTCTCATTATTTCTCCATTCTTATGGAAAAAACTTTTTTTTTTAAAGAGCAATTTCTGCAACTGTATTTATGGCTTACAGTATGTTTTACACAAAGCCCGGTAATAATGTGTTTAATGTGGACAATATTGCTTACACATGGGCTCTTATTAGTGAGTGCTAGTCTGGTCTCAGGATCAGTGGCAGTATCCTTAAGGGATGGCCTCTCTTAGGGAAGGATGAAACAAGTGCATGTGAAAAAAACCCAGCGTGAGTCCTGTTCAAAGGCACAGACGAGTTCTGACTGGATTAACATTTATTGACCGTTCAAGCTTTCCTCTCTTTTTTTTCCACCCCCTTTTTTTATTTTCTCTTTCCCTTTTTTTTGCTTCAGGACAAAGATTCAAACTTAATTGCAGTGGCTGTTCCACCAACTGATCACCAATGTGCCAACAAAAGCCTCCCTAATAGGCGCTTCATTAAGGATTAGAAAGTCTCTATTACAAAACAAATTAAGCATGCTCTGATCTTAACCTATAGGTCGAACGGCATTACAGCAAAGTTTAAGCTGTTAGATGGCTGAAAAACTTATTACGGGTTAGCGCTGAGGTAGCAGTTTGGTATTGATTTTACGATAGCTAGGTATGATGATTTATGGAGTGCTTGTGTCAGTATAACAAGCTGAAGGACACACAATATCATCTCCAACATCATTAAAATTCAGAGGTCTCCAGAGCTAGCTCATCAAGTACTGTTCACCACCTTGGAATTTCATACAGACACACACACACACACACACACACACACACACACACACACACACACACACACATATATAGTCAGAAATATCAGGATCAAGATAAGGTGTGTTATCACTCAGGCTTTCAGCTTTTTTTGCACCACTTTGATGCATTACACCATGAGCCTGTCTCTTGTTTTGTTTTAACTAATTTTTTTTACCCTGTTTTGTATTTAATTTGCACTATAACAGCATGCTTATATTCTGATTTGTGTATAAGCTTGGTTAATGTTTATATCAATCGTACAGCACAGCAGTTCAAAAGGTCTACCCTCAACACAATCAGAGCCTTGGTCTCTGAGCAGCTGCTAACAAGAGTCTGGGCACTAAAATGTGTGGTACACTAGAGCCCCCTGTGGGCATATGAAAGTAATGCTGGCTGCGAGTAATGAGCCATAGTTACTTGTATTTGGATGTTGAGAATTTCATGATGAACATTATCTGACTGCTGTTTTTTTTTAATTATTATTATTTCTAAGCAGTTTTCGATGATATTCTGCTACAATTATTAATCAAATCTGCATTTTGAACATATGACTAATTGTTCCATTTAAAATAATGGATATAAATGTAGTCTCTTTTTTTTCTTCTTCATATACTAGACGTCACTTATTCTACCAATGTTGCACACTCTTAACAGACATCAAGCACAAAGTGATGCTTCTTCAACTTTGTGCAATCACACTCCACCATCATTTCTAAGGTCCAAACACTTTGTTAGTTTGGTAAATGTGTTCCATTAATTACTCTTGTAAATTCATCAGTGGTTATCTGAATGCATTGAAATTGCGCTGTCCACATCAAAATCCGTATAAAGCTACTTTGCTTTAAAAAAAAGATGTCTGTAGGCTTCATAGTGCAGTAATAAGGGGAGTTGCTAATACAAAAGCAAACAAATCATTTAGCTGTCATCTCACAGAAACACCCCTCCTGCTTCCCCCCAAAGAACCCCAACAAGGAGACTTCAGACTACCATATCAGGTCGGGCTGTCCGAGGATCGGCCTGTGGGATGGAGGTAAGCTTCTGGGCTTCTGTCTGTCTTTCTCTGTGCCTCAGATTCCTCTGGATCCACCCCCCTCCTGGATCCCAGATTCTCTCCATCATCTCCTCCAACCGTGAGGTCTAACCGGCAGGGCAGGGGCGTGTGGGCGGACATGCTGGGTGCTGGCAGCATGCTCCGTCTGCTAGTGAGTAATGCGAGTACAGAGACGACCCCCTCCACCCCCACGCACCCCCCCACCCCCCACCCCACCCCAAACACACACACACACACACACACACATCTCACACTCCTAGAATGAGATGGGCCAGAGATGGAGAGGCAGGCACTCCTGCTGTGACTTGGCGCACCCCACTGGACAGCTGGAGACTTAGGGAAAGGAGACGCTGCCAAACATGCCTGACAGAGCAGGGGAGTGCTGGAGGTGCAAGGCTGGGCGAGGCCTGAGGTGGCTCCCATACCTGCAGCTGATCACCGGCCCATCATCTGTAATTATCTACACTTATATACCAGTGAGATAAAAAAAGAGGGATGGTGAACACACACACACACGCACACACATTTAGAATCGCATTAAAAGGCTTTGAGAACAGAGCCATTGACCAACCAGTGGAAAGCAATGAGTTTGGAATGAATGCACCTAATTATGTGACTCTGATGAGGAAGTTGTGTCTGCTATAATTATTTTGATTGATATAGTTGTACAGCAGTAATAGGCATAATGTGCCCCTGTATTGTTTCGCTAATGCCAATTATATTGTATAACAACAACAATTTGCTCAAACTGTGAACAATAGTTATTACTGAAGCCAAGGCAGCAGTGAGATCTATTACTCTTTTGTATGATTCATATTTATGTTTGGCAAATGAAAGCAATGTTGACTTATGGCTGCAGTTAGATATTTTCATTATCGATTAATCTGACAATTCTTAATTTTTTGACTAATAGTTTTGTCTATGTCAGAAAATTGAAAAATGCCCATTAGAGCCCAAGGTGGCTTTTTGAATCAGCTTGTTTTTCTGAATAGCAGTTTAAAAAACCCAACATATTCAGTTTATTTTAATGCTTTCAAGCTAAACCTAGAGAATGTTTTGCATTAATCGATTCAAATCAAATTTGTTGCTGATTCTGGAGATTGACCGACTGACTGATCGACTATGTGCACAATTTTACAATTGTTTACACAACACATTATCATATATTTTAAAAGCTCTGAGGAGAAAACATCTGAAGATGGCGTACAAACTGTTCTAACAAGCCAATAATTCACAAACTCTCTCTCTCCGGGTCAAACAGCTTGCACGCAGCATATGCAGATTAGAGCAAAGTGTTGCAATCTACATTGAGACTCTTCATCATGACGCTGTCGGGCTGGAGCTATTTTACAACTATGGTTTCTAATGCGGGATGGATCCCTCGCTGTAAGGAATAACACCGCTTTAATGTTATGAATATCAAGCTAAGCCCCCTGCAATGTGGCTGTGCCCCATTTTCTCCTCCTCCATTCTCAATCTATCTGCTTAATCTTGATTCATCAGTTACTGTGGCTTATTATGGAGCCCTGACAGCATGCTCGGGTCCTTGATAAATGACACTGCTCAGGCCAGATTCAAAATGTGAGGCTCAAGTGCCAATTATCTATGCAGACCTGGTTAATAAGGGGATCTCTTGTTAACTATCTGATCTCAGCGTGAGCATCATTTGTCACCAATGCCCGTGTTTACCTCAGAGACAGGAGTTCCCGAGACCTCCCCTGCCTAACATATGTAAAACCTGGATCTTTGTTCCTTTAATAACCTTTTATTAACAGCCTGACATCATGATTAAGTTTGGTCCAAACACGCGCACAATGAGGTACACAATTACCCTCACCCCCTCGCAGAACTGCAGCAGATCACAGTCAGAGAGAATAATGAATATTGAGCTGCCGTTTTGATCCATTCCACATTGAAAGCCCAATTTGCTCCAGCACCTGGAGCTGTGCCACCGCATGCAGTTTTTTGAGGTGATGATGGATACTCATGGGAGCTTATTTCCATGAGCACATCTTCTCCTGATTTGTAAAGATGATAAGCGCTTTGACCTTAACTCATCATTACAGCTCATTAAAGCTTTTGTTCGTTCCACCTTGGAAGAAGAAGAAGCTGGTTTTAAATCAGCTCCTGGCAAAGCATTATGGCCCTTGACTGTTAAGAAGTTGGAAATGCTGCGCGTTTGTGTTTTAGTTTTCATTTAGCAACTTCTCCGAGGTCTCGAGGTCTCAAGGTCTCAGATTAATAAACACTCGCTGTGGTCAGAAGTGCGGAGCAGCCGAGGGAGGTGAGATGCCCCCTGTCCTCTCTGAAACCCAGCATTGCCATCCTGTCAGCCACATCTTGATGTCTGGCTCACGGGCTCGCTGCTCGCTCTTAGTGTGTATTCTCTTCCTGGGAAAGTAGCAAATAAAACATTTTGCAGGTCTGCATAGCCGAGGGACTTTGTCTTCCATCAAGAAACACCTCTAGCTCGTAAGTGCAGAAGTTGTAAAATACTTCCAGACAGCTCTTGGAACATTCCTTTTAACCTTAGTTGTCTGGCATGAAATATAGAAAAAAAATGATTTTTAAAAATAAATAATTAATCACTGTGTTTTCTATTATTGCTTGGATATGGAGTCAGTAGGAAGCCAGGTGGAGCGATCAGATCTTCACAGCATCCCCACTTCCTGTCCCCCACAGAACGCTAGACTGTCTAGGCAGCATCTGCTGAGGAAAATAAAGCCCCTTTTCCTTCTCATGTAGAGAAGATCATTTGCATAATATCCCCCTCTGTAAGGTGAAAACAGAATAATAATTGGTTTGCCCTTTTCTCTCTGTGTGTTGTAAAACAGTTAGGAATTAATTTGAGGATAACTGTGCAATTAATTCTAAATGCTAAAGATGGTGTGTGGGCTTTTGATTCAAAGGAGGGGAAAGGATATACAGGCTGAGGTCATGAAACAAAGACTTTGTGTTTCTGCTGCTGCTGCTGGAACTTGCTGCATTTAAAAGGTGCACGCTGTTTTTTTTTTTTTGGAGTATTTGGTTGACAAACAGGGGCAACTTGCACGTTCATTTACCTCTCCACATTTATTATTACTCTGCCAGTTTAGTCCCGACTTCCTGTATATACTCAGCTGCGTTGTTTGGATATTCTTGTCTTAATGATGAATAATAGCGCTGCAGGAAAAAAGGTTGCATGAATACTAGGATTCATGAGTCTGTTTTTAACCTCGTTACACAATGCTGTAAATTCAACATGCATCCCCATTACAGCTAATGAGCGGCAGTGTAATCAGTGCCTGACTGGGTGTTTGGGTTTTTTTTCTTTATTTTTTGCACCAGTGTTCAGAGTGAAGGAACATGCTCCACCTTTCTCAGACAGGTGCCAATAACAGCCCCTGTGTGTGTACGCCCTTGAAGGTCAACATCAAAAAGGGTAGTTTGACATGACAATCGAGTTGGTCTGACATTAGAGTTAAGGAGATTTGACACTGGCACATATCTGTTGAGCTTCCATTTAGGCCAGAGCTGCGATACTGGGACATCGTCTTATAGTGCTGTAGCAGTGGCCTGAACGTGTCTCCCTTCTGTAGCTTGTCCTATTAGGAGTTGCAGCTTCATTCCCTGATACTTCCACGGCAGAAAAAGAACACGTCTCGCCATGAGTCCCAATTACACCTAATGATGGCAAAAGGATGGAGCACATGCAGATTGTGCCGCAGTTCCTTTGTCACGCCAGGCACAAGGCACGATCATTTATCACACCAGTCATATCCTGCACTCCTCCCTGAGCACAGACAATGAATCCCAGCCCATCATCCATGCTGTTATTTGTGTTTAACTGCCAGGAAAAGGAAAATAAAAGCCCAGTTACAAGGCGTTGCAAGAGCACGGCTGTATCCTGTAAGCAAAACGTGAGAGTCTTCGCCATCAGGGAGGAAACACTGCCGTCCTCCAGTCCTCAGAATAGACCTGACAACATCCACACACACACACACACACACACACAAAACCAGCAGCCTTTACCCTTTGTGTTAAGATATTTTTGTTTGCAATCAATTTTGGCTTTGAAAACCAAATGAGCTGACTGTAAGGTCTGTGTGTTACATGTTGAGAGGCGGGGGAGAGCTTAGTGTGAGATTGGGGAGGTGCTGTGTGAGTACGCGTGCTGCCGCAGCAGAGAGGCGGCTCGGCGCTTGTCAGTGGCTTTCTCCTAATCCTGGCCTGATCTTTGTGTTTGATCCGCAGCATGGTCCTGAGACAGCATGAGCAGCAGCTATTGCTGTAATTTAAAGTCAATATTGTACTCATGATCCCTCTCCCCGGGCTAACAGAACAGCCTCTCACCGCGATGGAGAAAGTCATCTCTGCTGCTTAGAGGGAATCCTCAGCTTGAGTAGTTCTCCTCTCTCCGGTTCTCAAAAGAAACCTGGACTATGGCTTGTGTTTGTTCTTAAAAGAAGAAAGATTTGGGATTATATTCACTGCTTTTTGCTTTGCTGGTGTCTTCTCTCTTTCACGACTGCTGATGCACCATCTCAACCTCGTGCTATAAGGTGGTGGACTCAGAAACACAAAACTGAACTGAACCCTTCACATTTCATCATTTTACAATTCCTGCGTACATTGAAGCATCACTTGTTTCCTAATGTTTGAAAAGCAAAATGTAAACACAAATAGCATATTTGCACTGACAAAATATATATATTTAAGTATACAATATTACAATTGTTCATAAAAAGTTACAGTAGTGTGACCCTTCCTACAAACCCCATCAGAAATTGTTATTGACTCCAGGATCCGGCTAACAAGCCCAGAGTGACATCAATAGCTTTGATGATTCATTCAGAAGCACTTTAATAGATCTAAGATTAGAAATGGGGGTCTCATCCACAAATCTCCTCCCGTGTTATTACACTGAGAGCTAAGATATTTATCCCGTGTGAACGACGCAAGATATATAAGGGTGGCTCAAGGGCCCGTTAAATCCATACATGTCATGATCTGCAGGGTGTTACACTAAAACTTTCGACAAAACGCGCTGCTGACAAACACTTTGATTGAGGCCGTACAGAGCAGTAAATTTAAAAGCCAGGGTCAGTGAACTCTCGATAGATAGAGGTGAAATGTCAAAAATTGATTCCTTTAGTGGCCACAATTTGTTTTGATATAGTGTGAACCTTTTATTGTTGGTGCTGTTTTTCTATTTAGCACTGCATTTCTGAAGGTTTTAGTTTCAACCAAAAGGCTGCTGACAGCACTGATTACCATGTACAATCAGAGCAGGAAGGGACCAATCATTTTGATTTTTGTGGCAGTCTGCATTCATTGTTGAAAGGTTAAAGGGCTTAGTCCTGTAGGAATACACTGAGTTGTTGGGAGATTGGTTGGTTCATGAAACCATCCATGCAGTCCTCTGCCCCATGATAGCACTTTACATACCCTGCGTGGGGTGATACTGACAAGCATTACCTCAAAATGCACCACCAAAGTTAAGTGCTCCTGTTAAGTAGTTCAAATATATTCTGTATGTGACTCCAAATTTCTATTATTGTGTCCTAACAGTCTTAATTTTCTTATTATGATTTTGCTTTTTTCCAATACAAATCAGTTTGTTTCATGAATTTAAAACAAAACTGATAGAGGGTTCCAGATTTTTTTAAACCAGATTAATTGACTGTAGTGAAGTAGCGAACAAGTTAATTTGCTTTTCTGAACTACAGGCAATGATGATTTTATTTTCACATGTATGTGGTTACCTACTTGTACATGAGATTTTACTGTCATGTTGCACACAAAATATTTGGCTAGCTGTAGAACTTATCCGTCCTCTGTCCTCTGCTCAAACCAGCTTAAAAAAAAACTTCCTCTTTAAGAAAATAGTACCAATGCTACAACACTTTTGAAAAATGTTACTTCAAAAACAACCAATATAAAAAAAAACTGGCAAATATCAAATTGCACTAAATTTGAAGTTAACCCTGTCAAACTATCTCACTAAACAGCACATAGAGTTGTGGTAATGTTGTATATACAACCTGAGCAGTGCATTGGACCAGTGGACTGGATGTCATTCTTTAATCTGTTTATAGCCGTTGTTTTAATTTCACATGGAAGCATCTCGAGCGAACAGAGCTGACACCCCAGGGTGCAGCTAGTCCTGCAAAATATTCCCTGTCTATTATGAAACCACACAGAGCTAATTATCAGTGCTAATGACTGATGCAGACTGGCTGATCTCACCATCACAGATTCCACCCACATGTTTAAGTGTTTGCATCTTTTCTCAGTAACTCTGTTCAGAAACAAGCTCGTCCTTGCTTTGAGCTTCTTGTTTGTCATTTCGCAGCACTGTTTTAACACATATAGCTTCAAAATAGCAGCCGTGTCAGATATACCAGCTGTATGATACACGCATATTGTTGTAATGGTGTCACAAAGAGCTTGGAATAGTTACTTCTAAATAGGCTATACATCTCTGTCAGTCATCACTGATGTGTACTTTTACCCCTTAATGATGCAGTTTCTCTGTTTTATCAGTTACTGTTTTATGGACAGTTTCAATTATTTTGTTTACCACCTTGCACTAGTTTAACCTTTGCCTCTTCAGTGCCAATTTCACTCAATCCCCCATTTAGCCCTTGAGCCAATCTTACCCTGTAACACCAATTATTTAAATCAACACCAGGCTAAATCCAGGATCACGTCTATGAAAACCAAGTGGAGTTAGTGCAACACTAAGCTCAATCTATATCTGTGCATGCAGACAAACGCCACTGGCCCACTTATAACTTAAATGACTAGTTTAGTTAACCTTCCTGTTTAAGCCTAACACATTGTTATGACAGCAATAGTGCACTGCATAATTTCCATGGCATTAGCATCAGTCATCGGCCCGCCTGCTATAAATACACCTGACAGCGGAACAGTTTCGGAAGTGTTCTTCGCAGGATAGTGCACAGGACTCCAGAGGTGAGGTACTTTGATAGTACAGCTCATGAAATATTTGCTGACTTCTATCACCTATGGGACTACTGTTCTGATGGAGCCAATGATATGTGCCCCTATTAGTCTCTAAGGAGTTTTCCTAGCCCACTTTCACCCGATCTGTGCCAATTAAGTAGCAGAATTATGTATATTAGTTGGAGTCACTTGTACTTCCACGCAAAGGGATGCATATAGGGAAGGATGACAGAGGGATACCGTTGAATAATTAGAGTGAATTTTCAGAGCACTGGAAACTCAATCATATGCTGCCATATGCTAACTATTTTTAACCTATTCTTTCCTCCTCTTCTCCCTCTCTTCTCCTCTTTCCGTCATTTATTCCACTGCAGGAATAAAGAGCAAACTCTGTGTCTGCACTCCTGCTACTTTGCCTAAAGTAATTGTTAAAAGTCCATATGGCAGCTAAGGAGGTTGGTGGAGTTAAGAACAGTGACTTTAATAAGAAAAAAAGAGAGAGAGAAGAAAAGAAAGAAAAGCACTTTTGAAAATTTAAAAGTCTTAATGCACGCTTCCTTAAAATAAACTTAATCATTTGTGAGTATGAAAACAACTTTCATTCACATGTCTAATTCTCATTTTCCCTCCATCAGTGATAAACAAGTAAATGGATCCCAAAAGCCACGCATGAAAACACATTAATTGAGCTCCTCAGACTTTCTGTAAACTCACTATGTCATGCTTGGCTTGTCATCCATACAATGCTCACAGCAGTGGCTCTTTAGTCTTCTTTATGGAGCCGGGTGGTTTGTGGAAATATGGAGTGTCAGAAGCAGACCTCTAATCCTCACAGACACTTCCCACAGTCATCAGTATTCTAATGACTCACCACCGCCGTCCCAGGGTGTTTATTTTTAGAGATAGAGAGATTGATGAGATGCTCATATCATCCTTAACCACCAACTAATTAACTAATTAGGACATTCAAATGAAGACTTGCTCTGGATAATGCAGCGTGGCTTTGGCATGGGCAAACAGCTCTTGATTCTAACTGCTTGACTCAGCTTCAGGGAGGTTCAGCATCATGGTCTCTCGCTCGTGGTTCATGTTCGCCTCATTGGTGCCAAATAGTTCTGTTCCATTATTGATGAGGGCAGATATTGATCAGACAAAATGATGCCGCGCTGGATGACCGCAGCGGCACCCGTGACACTGACGGCATCAACATAGCATCTTTTATATTCATGGATTCATGAACTAATCAGAGCCCGTGTTCCTCCTAACAGTTCCCACACACATGTACTTGAAGAGGCCTCATGCAGATCAATGATTTGTCCTCAAACCACATCAATCCAAACCGCCTTCGCTGTCTGAAAACGCACTCTTACTTTTCACGATCTCCAATGATTTTCAATCACGCTCCACTTAGGCTGACTTTGAACTTTGAACTCACCTGCTACAGAGGAGAAAGGCCTTGAAAGGCTCGACGTTGCAAAGACCTCACCTCGTCTGTATTATATTTAGTTTTTCACCATTGACTCATTCACCCTTTCACCTTGTTCTCACCATGTTTAGAGTCTCTCTGGTCAGAGCTGTATCATTATCCATCTCTTTGCACTGATTGTTAGCCCAGCAGGCGAAATGTGTCAGCATTCTGTGGACTTTAATTGGAAGGAGATATGGATGATGGCTTATTGCTGTTGTAAGTCAGCTCCTTAAAAAGACTAACATGCACCAGAGTGCAGCTATGAGCCATCTGACCAGCCCACGGTCTCCTGATTATGATTGGAAATGATGCACCTCATTCTCAGCTTGTTTTGTGCAAAAAAAAAGAAAAAGCTTTTGACACTAACATTCGAGGGTTTAATCCCACATGGCTCTATTTTAAAGGTTAATAATCCTTTTAATTAAAGGATAAGCCTGGTATTGAACACAAAATGTAATCACCTAAGGATTACCAGAGAGATGAATTTAGCCATAGCAATTAGTCCAATAATTAAGGTTTTAGTGCTGGACAGAGATGAGAGAGCTCTGGTGATGTGTCATAAAATTCATAGAGTTGTTAGGACGTCGTGAATATGTTGGTTGCAGCTTTACAGCAGCGCGCCTGGATGTGCACTCGGGGCGGTGGTGAAACATGGCGTCCCAGTGGATGGAGCCGCAACAGCTGTTCTTGCCTGAGCCTGGTGTTTCGCACAATATGATCGCTCCATCAGCAGGCCCACTCTCTAAACAGCCGCATCTGCATTCATCAAACGCACTTATCAATAAACGCGGCCGCGCAACAAATAAATGATCTCTGAGAGGGAACATAACAGCAAGCCTGGAAAAAAATGTCAGCCGTACACTTTAATCACTGATGTTGTTAATCAATAAAACAGCTTCATATCTTTTAATTAAAGTTTTATTCGCAGCAAATGTTGGCCGAATCTGTCTGCATGTATTTTGTTTTTGTTTTGTTTTTTTCATTAATGGAACCAGTTGGGGCTGGGGAATGGAGGTGGCAGCTGCTGATGACCAGTCACGATGGGGCACTTGTGTTTGTAATTGCATTTTGTCACCTACAGAGGGTGTTAAGAATCCTTGTTAAAAGCTGGGGGGAAATCTCACAGTAACAATTATTGCAGAGCAAATTACCAGGTAGGCAATATCTAAGCTGTCAGGAAAGGTTAGGAGAAATGAGAGCAAGAAGATGGACTATTCAGACATTCATCATGGCCATAGTTGCCACTTCCAAATTGAAAATTGGAAGGAATGCATCCTTCGTTCTCACAAAATTTGAATGAGTTAGTTCTGATTATTGCAGTGATTGACAGAAAGGCCTGGATAAATAAATAGGAGGGTAATTCATTTCAGTGCTTGTGTCTTAGATCCATTCCCGCATATCACTTCTCAGCGTTCTGGCGTTAACAATAAATGATGAACGAAATGTGGCTGCGTGCCCGTCAGGTTCAGACGGCACACACGGACATGTATGTGAACCGGCACATGAACATGTATTAATAGATGTAATCTGGCCTTGGATGGTGTTGGGAGGAGGATTTGTTCACTGGCACTGGCTGCAGTGGTACCATTGCACAGCGTTGCCACATGAGAGTTTCACTCCACCATCTGTCTCTTTTAACTCTGTATATTACATTTATACCACGCGCTTGGAAATGGAGCTTCCTCGTTTTAATGGGAGTGTGAGGCAACCGTAAAATAAATATTCTCTCTTTCCTCTGGCAAACGGGGCGTTGCTGGAGCCAAAAGCATCGTCCGTGTTCATTTGCAACAGCATTGTCCTTTGAATTCCATTTATGGCAAGCTATAAATTGAATTATTGAAAAGCTATTGTTTGTTGCATGAAATCAGTGAAGCAGTAAAGGGGTTAAAGTCAAAGAGTCATAAAAACAATAAGCAAGGGTGTGAAAAAAATCTACTCCAATCAGGATTGGGTCAATATTTAGCCCCTCACCATATCACAGGATTTAATAGGACATGCTCCATGTGTATTTATAGATTGCAGACATCTGCTGAAAATGGGAAAAGGTTTAGGCGTTATTGATTCTGGATTTTAAAAAGTTTTACACAGTAACACATAGGTAACTTTAAGTTTTGGGGGATATATTTTGGGACATGATCTAGTTAGGTGGAAAAAGTAGGCCTGAGTCTGACAGAGAGTTCTGCTAGTCCTGTGGGTACGGTGGACAGGCCGACTTTTACCTGCTGTACGTCAGCTTGAAGTTTGAGTAATTAAAAGCTTGTCCTGTTCATCTTAAAACATATTTCATTATTACCATCTTTCAGTGTAGAGCTGAAACGATTAGTCCATTGACATGAACTATTTTGATAATTGATTCCTTGCTTAAGTCATTTTTGGAGCAAACATGTCAATCTTTTCAAATATGAATATTTGCAGGTTCTTCTTTGATACTGAACTGAATTTTTTTCATATTTCAGATTATTCAGACATAATAAGAAATTTGAAGATGTCAACTTTAGCAATGGGAATATTATTGTGGCCATTTTCTTTCTACCATAGTCTGAAATTTTATTGCCCAAGCGATTAATCGATAATGAAAATAATCGTTAGTTGCAGTCCTACTACAGTATATTCCCCTAAGCTGCTAAGAAATATCTCACCTAGGGCCCCCTGTCTCTGCTCTAATCACAGCGTCTCCGTTTAGCCATTTGCAAGCTGCGACCATTGTTGATTCAAGGTGAGACCTGATATTATTGCCATACAGGCTTGTGTTTTTATTGTTGTTATTTTCAAGAATGGGCCCATTTTGTCATTTAATTGAGGCTCATGGGCTTGGCTGTGAAACGGCACACAGGGGAATAAGACGTCAAGTGGCTGAATTTCCACAGCCATTAACTGTTCCACACTCAATTAGAATGCATAGGATCCTGACATTTCATAACTTATGGGTCTCCAGGCTGATATAACCCCCCGCTATAAAAGAAGCCACATTCTGAAGACACACAGCCAGATACTTACATCCTCTTTGAGATTTAAGCGACTGCTCTGTGAATTTTTGCAGCGCAGAATCAAGGCTGGATTTAAAAAAAAAAAAAAAAGCATGCATGATGTGATAAAAAGCCTTGCAGAGGCTACGTGTTATTGCTGCTGTTTCTGTTTTAGCGTGGTGTAAACATATCGTGCTGCTTTGCACAGAGGATGCCACAGATTACAGCTACATCTCCTCTGACTATCAATTAAATTCACTTTCATGGCAGCATTCTCATATTTCTGCTCTAATAAATCATGCCGCGTACAAGGAATAACAAGAATGCAGGATGCATATATGACTGCTGCAAAAACAACATAAATGTAAAATATGAACAGCAGCAAATTGAGCCACTTAATAAAAAGTAGGATTTGTTGTGCTGCTGTGAGCCGTCTTGGGAAAGGTGATCCTGACAATCAGAATTAGGATGATAGAAATGTACTTTGATTGCTGTTTAATTTTCTTTGGTGATCTCTCACCACCACTATAACTCAGTCTGAAAACAGACAGGTCCTATTTGCCAGGTAATTAATAACAGGCCGCTGAGGCAAGATTTAGCTATTATTTCTAATATGTTGTGTGATTGTAAAAAGCACCTTTTCCAACAGTACGATTGCATTCATTTATATCTTGTTATTTTGTAAATGCTTTTCCAGAGCTTTAATTTATACAAAGTGAAGGCAAATTTTCAGCACAGCCATCAGTAATCTAATTTAAAAAAGAATCTGCTGCTATCTGAAGGGTTACCAATTAATTCAGATTGATTGCCTGTATAATTTAGTATATTACAAAGAGCAGTATTAAGCTTTCATTATGCTGGGCATGGCTGTTCGCTCCGTTGAGTTTTTCGACTTATTTTTCATCATAACACTTCAGAATAAGAAACCTAGTCTGATCCTTAATCACTGAAATCATGAATACCAGAGTGTAATGTAGAGGTGATGAGTTTTAGGGGAGTCACTCCTCATCATAAAGGACCTAACATGGATTAGGAGCAGAGCGACGAGATTGAAGTCAGAGGTTGGGCAATAGATTACACTCTCTTTGGGCTCTCCGTTGGTGGCAAACCAATAAACCTAAAATAGGTGAGGCCCTCTGCCATGAACAACAAAGCGCCATCAGCCGTGCCTCCAAGGTGGAGCCTCCTATAGGTCACTGCTGCTGTGACTCCCGACAATATGACAGATTAACGACAACAGGTTGAGCCCTGCACTTTCGGCCGCCCACAATCTCAATTATGTCTGTCTTAATGTACACTGAACAGCCACAATCGCAGGGCCATGGACAGGGTAAACACACTTGCAGGAAGCAGACTAGTGACAGGATAATAAAGTGCCATGATTGATTCAGCTTGCTGTGTGCCAGATCGGTTTATTGTGTGGGAGGAGTGGTACCAGATTGTGTAGGTTTCTGTGGTGAGCTATCTGTTGCCTTGGTTCAGGAGTGGAGCTGAGTGATGATATGTAAATGTTATGGTTTCTAACTGTTGTGTTGGGTTGTTTTTTTCTCTATAGGTCTGCATACTCATTTTAGATTTTGAAGTGCATTTTGACAGGATCCAGATCCTTTTACTGAAGCAATGCCACAATGTCAAAATACTCCATTACAGGTGAAAGTCCTGCATTAAAAATGGCACTCAAGTAAAAGTAAATATGTATTATTAGCAAAATGTATACAAAACAAAAGTAGTCTATGAAGAGAATTAGCCCTGTGAGTGTTATAGTACTAAATAGCACATTATTGGATGATTATTCCAGATGTTTTAATTTGTAAGCAGCATTTTACTGTCATAAGTGATCTCAAATTTTAACAAGATTTATACATGGGTTGATAGTTTAAGATGTCGATCATCATGTTTTGTTTGTAAAACCTTAAGCTGCAAAGTAACTAATTTCTATGCCTGTCACAAAAATGTAGGAGTCTCAAGTAAAGCATTTTAGGGCTGCTAAATTATCAAATGACTATTTTCATTACGGCGCCGCTGGTGTAGTGGTATCATGCAAGATTCCCATTCTTGCGACCCGGGTTCGATTCCCGGGCGGCGCACGTGCTTTGCTTCGGCAACTTTAAGTTTTGTGAATTTCCCCCTGTTCGACAAATAAAGGCTTATCTTATCTTTTCTTATTATCAATTAATCTGTTGATTATTTTCTCAATTACTCAATTATTTGTTGTCAGAAAGAAAGTTAAAACATATTCACATGTCCTACTTTATCTGACCAAAAAATCCTAAAACCATCCTAAAATATTCAGTCTACTATCATATATAACATATAAAAGTGTCAAATAGTCACATTTTATAGTCTGGAACCAGTAAAAGTTGTTGGTGGTTAATTTTCTGTCAATCAATTAATTGATTAACTGTTTCAGCTCTGCAACATTTCCCTATGAAATGGGGTGAAGAAGTATTGAGTAGCAGAAATACTCAAGAAAAGTGCAAGTAAATCAAATTTGTACTTTATGGTTACTTTCCAGTTGTGTTTTAACCTAAACATAATCCTACTTAAGTTCTGCTTTTTATTTCTACAACAGGTTTTTATGATGCCAGATTTCATTACATTGTAGAAAGGTTTAAGAAAAAAAATCTGTTACCTGGCTGAGATGTTGCCAGCAGTGACTGTTTGTCTGTGCTCCTACATTGGAAAGAGAGTTAATGCATATTAATGGGGCCTATAAAAGCAACTAATTGAGCATTCCGGATCTTGCTGAGTTGGGGATCTGTGAGTGACATTGTGCAGCTCCAGGACCTCCACCAGACTGCCTTTATTAGCTCTCTGAACTGGGATGTAGGTCAGGCCATTAAAAGCAGGAAGGGCTCTTTCACTAAATATTGTTGTGACAGCCTCATATTTGACACCCCAGTCTGTGAGCACTGCTTAGGAGACATTCGCAGCAGCCGCGGTGGCAAGCAGCTTTAAGTGAGCAGACATTATATCGTGAATTGCCGCTCCAAAAAGTTAATCCTAGTTTAAAGCAATTTAATTGAGCACAATAAACTGCGGCCATATGCGTCCCATAAAAATCAACAGCGTTCCATATGAGTGCTAAGTAAACATGCCTTGAATATCAGCTTATGTGTAACAAGTCTCACATCCAGTGTTGGTCGTGTAGTTTAGTTAATGATTGAAGCGAAGCATGTGTTTAGTTCGGGGAGTGTTTACGTTAGTTAAAGAGTGACATGCTGATGGAAAATAAGCTTAGGAGTTGAATATTGTGAACCCATTGTTTTGTTGTTTTAAAATATGGATTTGGAATTAGGAATAGGTGCATTTAAATCAAAAGCAATACATTCTGGAGCTACGACTGAAATAAACCGAACGAGACAGAACACCTCACTAAATCACCATCTAAAACAGTAAGTAGTAGGGCAATAATATTTCAATAGGGGGCAGCACACTGCCATTACAGATTGGCCTTTAAATCATATTTAATTGCTCTTTTGTGTAGTAGTCTGTAACTGCAGTTTGACTGGAGCTTGAAACGCACCATTTTTTCTAATCTACTATATGTGTGCACTATATACTGTCTATCAAATCCAGCCTCCATATGCCGTCCTTAACAACCTTCTGTCTGCTAAAACTGGCGTGCATATCTTTGTTAGGTGTTATAATAAAAACAGACAACAGTACATCCTAGTAATGGACCACAGTGTGAGGTCAAGCAGATCCCTCTAAAGTGGCCGGCTCGTTTTCTTTTCCTGTCATCAGCTTTGCCCGGCTTTTTACTCAAGTGTCATAAGCCATTTGATTGTAAATCTGGGTGACCTTGAAGTCACTAGAAAAAGCGCAGATCCGTAAACCAATCATCGCACGGCTGCCCCTGTCAGCCACGCTCCTGTTCACACAGTCACTGCCTGAATATCCTGATGTTAAACAGAGGGAGGAAAGAGGAATAAAGCTCAGTTCACGCCAGTGTTTGTGAGAACACAATGTCAGTTTTAAACTTGATTTCAAATCCAGACAATATTAGCATAATAGTGCTGCTGCTGCTGGGGAATTATTTCACTAAATCACTGTGTTGAGTTGAACATTCTAAGCATAGGGCATCTCGTGGATATAGAGGTGTTACAGACTTAGCTAAAAAGTCAGGATAGAGACTAATGATACTGCAAGCCTCAGCATTTCTGAGACCACTTCCAACTGCTCTGCTCACCAGCAGCACAAAGATCAGTGTTATTATGGATTTGTTGAAAAATCAATTTTTGCGAATGCTAATGTCCTTTAAATCTTTGCGAGATAAAGAACGCTCGGTGCATTTCTGTGGGATGATTTCCAGCAGTATCAGAGATCTCGCATGTCTACCCCTACTGTGGATTATTGGACCAGCTGCTCGAAGGCTGTCTACACGCTCAGTGAAACGCTTTCTCAGGTTCTCTGTGTGACCCACGCAGGTTAAAGAATCTTGTTTTTCTTAAAAGATTTCACAAGCTGAGTCTTCAGCAGAGCTGTGGGTTTGTCTGCAGGTCTTTTAAACAAGTGACCTGGATTCAGCGTCCGCCCGATTTTCCACCTGTTCTCCTGTTTGCTCAGGGAATAAAACTGCAAGTGTTATCATGGTGTATGATAATCGCTGTTGTAATTATCAAGTGTGCCGCCCAGGAGAAATGGCACCGTCATATTTTTTTGATTCAGTGGCTATTTTTAAAAGCTTTCTCATGATCATTTAATTATCATCTAGGTCAACTATTCCTGTTGCAACTATGAGCCTCAGAAAATCTTGAAGTGCCCTAATAACACAGAATGTGAAGTATAATAAATAACATTTGAATCAATAGTATGACTTATTGAACATCAGCAAAAAAGAAGCTCCTTTCATAACCCGCTACCATGAAGACGAATCTTTGAAAGTGATGTGACCTCTATGTTAGAATGAAATCAAATTACACTCACAAGTTTTTGACTCTTAAGCCCACATTTCTGGAAACTTCATGATAAGAACAGCTCAAAGTATCACCATTAAACAACAGACAACCTGTTAATGTCACTCAGCATTGAGCCACCTCACCTCTGATTTTACTGTGGTATTTATTAATTGGTGCTGAAACCTTTAACTCCCATCAGGACCTCAGTTATTGGAACTACCATTATGTCTTTCAAGGAAGGGAAGATTATATGTTCAAGAAAAATGTAACTGGAGCCACAGGAGATACAGAAAACACTGTAAACACTATACTGCTCTACACAGGGAAAACCTCATTGTCGCAAGTGCAAAACAAACTATTAGTGTAATCAGGTCTATTTTGGAAAAAGACATTTTGATCTCAAGGAGACATAAGGTTGGCTTATCAGTCTGACATGCACATGTACATAAAGTGAGTATTTGTTTATGAAGTTATTTTAGGTCAAGGCTGCAGCAGTATTGGGTGAAAAAATATATTTAGATGACATCATGTTCTATAGTTCAGTCCTTGTCATATATTTTACCAAAACAGTCAACAAGTGTTGTAGACATCTGTTCCTGAGTTCTTTTTGTCCCCATGACAAGGTTTAATACTGACAACTTGCAATGAAAGCCCAGTCACATGTTTCCATAAGAGGCTGTCTGATTAATCTATTATCAGCTCAAGTTAATACTTTTAAGAGAGGACGCTGCCCTAAGTGATTTACGGGAGAGTAAGAAATCAGGTGTAGGACGCAGATGAACTGTAGCCCCACAGGCTGCGTATCCTTGGTCTTGACAAAGAAAGGAGCCTCAGTAGTTTTGTGCAGCATCCAGAAATGGAGATTAGCATGGAGCCATCAGCAGCGCTGCAGTCCCTCCCTACCCTGCTTCTCCTGTCAGACCGCCTCCTCCCTGCTTGTCAGGAGCTCCGACGAGGAGCTGTAAAAACCTTTTCCCCTCTCCTTAACAACTGCAAAACAACACGCACACACCCTGGCTGAGGTGCCTGCTTTTCTGAGGCCTCTGACAGGACGTGCTGCAGGCACAAATTGTAATTCATAAAGGTTAAGGGGGTCAATGCCTTTTATTACCAGTCTGAGTGCATCCAGCTTGATGGGGCGGGCATGCAAATGGAATGTCTCAGTGTTCTATGCAACTCAGACAGCGAGTGCGTGCGTGCCTCTGAATGGGAGGAAGTAAAAGGTGGGTAAAGGGTGGTGGGGGGGGGTGCGTGAGATCGGCTGCTCTCTCCACCTTCCACAGCCATGTAGGACCACACAGCCGCTGCCCGGTTAATTAGACAGTATGACATTGACCTCAGGTAGTTAACGGCCACTTTGATATGTGCCGTCTTGCAATTAATATATTGTAAATGTTCATGTTTTATCATAGGGTTGGCTCTGACCTATAAGTGGCTGCCTTACACTCGGGCCTACAATACATTCTACACATTTTACATTTGCATTAACAGAAATACAATATCGGCAGTGTCGAATTAAAGATCTGTCATATGATAGTTTTGTTTTCAAAGCTCTCGGTTTCTGTGCTTACATAATTAAAAGAAGATGAACAGGTTTAGACCAAACCAGGTACAGGATCACAACAATGAGATAAAGCATTTTATCTGTGGGATAGTTATTTGGGTGTATATTAAAAACCATAGATAAATAAAACATTCCATCCTGATTCATCTTCCAGTGAATTTTAGAACAATGTCATTGAGCAAAATCTATTTTCTCATCTCTTTTGTGCAGTTACCATGACCCCTGCAACAAAGGCTATGATCACATTAGACCCTATTGCACCCTCTGCTGGACCTTTACAGAAATGACGGCGTTCTCGGTTGCTCCAAGTACTGTTCAAGCTTTTCCCAGTCTCAGGCTGGACTTTGCATAAAATGATGCAATAGCACATTTGTGAATTCATAATACAATAATTACTGGACATGAGATGCACTTTCACCAGATTGTGTTCTTTTTGTTGTTGTTGATTGCAAGCTCAAAATAAACAGATGGAGAAAACGACCAACAAAAAGAATAGAACAAAGCAAAGCACAACAGAAAAATATAATAGAACAGACCAGAATGAAACAGAACAGAACAGAATAGAAATGAAGAGAATATAAAAACAATACAGAACAAACTGTAAGAAAAAGGAATAGAGTAGGAACAGAATAGAGTAGAACAGAACAGAAAAAATGAACAGAATATGGCAGAATAGATACAACAGGGTAGAACAAAACAAAATAGAACAGACTAGACTAGACTAGATAGAATATTATAGAATAGAATAGAAACAAATAGAACAGAATAGAAAATAATAGTGTAACAAGAAAGAACAGAACAGAAATCAATAGAATATAATAGAAATCAACGGAATAGAATAGAACAGAGCAGAATACGATACAATAGAATGTAACAGGATAGAATAGAATAGAACAATACAGAAAGGAGACCACAGCACTGAACAGAATAAAACAGAGCAGAATAGAACAAAGTGCAATTTAAGAATTTATAACATAATAGACCAGAACTGAACATAACAGAACATAATAGAGCAGAATAGAATAGAATTGCTGTGTGCTTTGTAATGCATCAGATCCTTCACTGTCCTCTTCAGCATCACATGTATGATCTACTGACTGTTTCTCCTCAGTGAGGTCAGGGATTCTGTGGCTTCAAGTTGGATGTAAAACTGAAGAGATCATACCTGAGGAGTCACTGGGACGTTCCTCCCTCACAGCCAGCGTGCAGCAAAGGCAGACTCCCAGTGCTCATTACCTTTCCATCACAGACCAGCTGCTGTGGAGTCATTCATCACTATTACAAATCCGCCCGGCGTTGGTAGCCTACAGCTCCACCATCAGCCTGTGAGACGCACAGACAGGGCCCTGAGCCATCAGTCCCTCTGGGCACATTGTTAAATTCACACCACAACAGGTGATAGTAGTGGACAGCGGCAGACAGATTTTGTTATGAGGGGAAAAACTCATTTTGAAACACTAGTTGAAATTCTGCTTCTCCTTCTCAGCATGTAGACCATTTGACAAAAAAAAGATTCTTTTAGATGTTATAATCTCTGTACTGGTGTCATGCTGATTACAATATCATTTAAAATACCTTTGAAATTGCAGGATATATACAGGAAATATACATATACAGGAAAGGGAAACAAATTGTCTTTCTTAAATTAGTTAGAATCACGCTATCCTGTTTCCTGGTTTGAGCCACAGCAAAGCTAAAGCCAAGAATTTCCACCCTCGGAACAGACCCTTGTTCCCACAGCTGAGCCAAGGTCTACTGTTGTTGAACATTTAAGAATCTTACTGTTGAGGGTGAGAACTTTGCTGATAGATTCTACTGCTTCTTTGCTACAGGAACATTTTATTGTTTTTTATTTAAATATGTATTAATAGGTCAGTAGTGGGTCATATATTAGCATTATACATAGTGAAACAAAAGCATCTAAACTGTTATAACATTGCAGAGAACACTTTTTGTGAGTTCAGTTATTTGAGTAACACACAAGTTCAAGTCATGTGACATTTACATTCATCCCAGATTTTAAATATTAAGAATCATACTTTAAACTCATTGCTTTGTCTTATTTGCTTATTGTGTTCAATGTAGCTTTAAAGAAATCAAATAACCCCTTAAAATCCAACTTTTCCCCTAATTTCCCTCTTTGTATAGCTTCAAAGTTGGAAAAATAATCTTATTCAACATTTTCTGACAGTATTATATTTAGCTATTCTGTAATTCATTTGTTACAGCTCTATATAGAAACTATTGTATATGGTATTTATTTAAACTGACCCAAGACTCCCACACTTTTTATGGCTGGACCATTCCCTTAAATGGAAAAATTTAAGATGTCTTATGAATCATTTTAAACACTTTCCCGAAAATTATCATCTAATATCTGGTATCCTTGGACACTAGTATCTAAACTAGAACTTGAAATGAAGTTCTGTGTTTCAGAGAAAACACACTATGATATACAATATGATACAAAGAATAGCTTTTCCAAAACAGACATATTGCCATTTGGGACCCTGTAGGAAACTCTGTGGGGCTATTTTAGTCGCTAGTGTGTACTGACTCAAAGTTAAACCTGTCTAAAGCTGGATTACTGACCTCCCCCAAGGTCCCGGACACTCACAAGTGCCAAAGGTAGTTTGTAGTGTTGGTGGTGTGGTAGTTTGATCAATTGCAAATTTGCTGAGAAATATGCACCATAAAGCACAATATCAAATGATATGATCATTGTCATAAAGTATGATGATGGTGATAGTCTATATTTTTTTTAATCATCAACAAATTCCATGAAAAGACCAAAACCAACAATGTGTCATCTATCTGTCAATACTGTACCACTTCCACACCTTGTTTGTGACAAGCCTATTTGTTTCTACTAAAGCTGTGAATCTTCAGAAAGGATAAATATTTTTAGGAAACTACTTGGCAATGTAGTTTTTACATCATGTCAATAGTAAAGTATAGTAGAGTATATTTTCAGGCATGGCTGCGAGTATTTTAACCAGTGGGACTGTGATTCTGAGACTGACCTGAAATGAACTACAGTGATGATGGACATTGATATGTTAGTTGGTTAGTTTTGACATAAAGATTTATATCATGATTTGGCTACCAGGTAATGTTCTCTTGGGATTTGTTGATTTGTTGAATGAGACTAATCCTTTAAGACTTTTAGGAGTATTGTAAAGCTTTAAGTGGTGCATATTTGTAATAGAGTCTAAATTTGAAAGAACTGGGATAATCTGCTCATGAGCCTACATCCACTCATTTTCTCTTTACATTATAAATATTTTTGGCTTACCTTCCATTTTTTGTAACATCTTTACTTGTCAACATTGTAGTAGATCTAGACTGTCAGTTGAGGTTAATTTCCATCAGTGTAACTCATGAGAATTTTATGAAAATATTTTTTTATCATTCCTCTCAGTTGTAATCACACAATAAAAGTGCACCCATCAATAAACAGGGTGTAAAAGAAGAGTTTGTTTTGTGAACGAACACTGCCACTGTCATCATGTTCAATAAAGTTTCCGTGAAATGACCTTTCTTAGTCATCATCCGGGCCTCTACATATATCACATCGCGCATGCGCACTCTCCCACTGTGGTTCGACCTCTGCAGTCGGTAAGTGTGTAATGGCAGTTTGAATGAAAAGCCTATCTTAACAAATCCCTCTTCATCCTCTCTCTTAGCTCCTCATTGCAGCGCACAAGTGAGGACAGCATGCAGAATAGATGCGAATGTACATATGAACGTGTTTATTTTCCCTGTGGGCCATTTTTACAGCCGTTTGACCTTACTTCTCTCTGCTCTTCCCTCATTAGAGAGACCCGGGCTTCAACCAGATTTGACCGAACCGGTTAAAACTACCTAAAGTAGAAAATGTACGCCTGTGCAAAGTTCGTTTCCACGCCGGCTCTGGTGAGTTCCTCTGCGTGTTTCCGTGCTGTGAATTTTTGCTTTCTTGATATCGCCTGTAAATCCGGTGGGCCTCTGGTTGAACTTGACTGGAGCTGACTGGCAAGGGTATCTGCAGTCTAGGCCAACAAGCTAGCAGGCTAATGCTAATGCACAGACTGACTGACAGACAGACAGACTTTTTATACGGGGGCAATGTAGCTTTATTGTTCATCAATAATGTGCATGTGAGTCATCTTTTTAAAAGCTGTCACTGGGCTTTTTCCTCAGCTGGGCGCGGACATTTTCAATAATGGCCGTTAGCTAAGGTCATTACAAGCCTCTGTATGCTGAATTTAGTGCAGAGTTCACCTGAAGCCTCACACAAAGAGCTGTGCAATTCATACATAGAATCACCAGTGTCCATTTGGGCATTGTTAGCTCTCAAATGGATGTAGCCTTTCTTGATTTTCCAAGGTCATAATTCTGTTTCGAGTAGCTCTAGTGGGCTAACAGGTGTATGCTACAATAGGACTGTTGGTATGCTTGCTATCTATACAGCTTGGCAGCACCACAGATTTCCAAAAGAATCAACTATGAGTGACTTTGACAGCACTGACAGCCACAGGTTATCAAGTGTGTACATTGCAGTGAGTGACACTAGGATTGGCAAAATGACATTCAAGGTGCCTTCCACCTACTCATGTGCCTGCAGACTAGGAATAGCCACCAACAATAGGCTTCATGTCTCACTGAGCTTGTGGATGTGTGTTGTGTAACTAAACCTGTACTGTGTTTTTGCTGCAGGTCCGTGCTGGTTCCCGGGCTCTTTACAGACCCCTGTCTGCCTCAGTGCTCTCCAGGCCTGAGATGAAAACAGAGGTAAGAAGAAAGACTTTCTCCTAGGACTGCAACTGTCATTCTACCACTTAGTTATTAAGAAGTAATTATGACTAATTGGTTCTAATCATTTAATGTAAGAAAAAGTCAGACATGATGACAAATGTCCATCATAAATGTCTAGAATCCAGTCTGTTATAAATTAGTTTGACCAACAGCCAGAAAACATGGGACGCTTACTTTTCAAGTATGGAATTAGTTTTTATTTTAAGATAAAGAAAAGCATGAAACTCTTTGTATTGTAAAGGTTATCATGGAAAATAGCTCTGGTACTTCACAAAATTATTAAAAATGATCATAAATTGGAATTTAGTCATTGTTTATTAATCAGTTATGCCTGTCACTCATACTATTTGTTTTGGCTGTATTTTGTTTGCATGTTACTGGTTTTGAAGGTGTAAGCTTACCGTTTTGTCTTTTCCTGCTCCAGGGCAGTGTTGCTGTGATGCCACAGAGCCCTCTCACCCAGGCCACACTGAGGGGCTTCCAGACCAGCGCCATCAGCAGGGACATTGACACCGCTGCCAAGTTTATTGGAGCCGGAGCTGCTACAGTTGGTGTAGCTGGATCCGGAGCTGGAATTGGGACAGTGTTCGGCAGTCTCATCATTGGCTATGCCAGGTTAGTTTTTTAAGATAAGATGTATCTTCATTCGTCCCACAGTGGGGAAATTTACATTTTTTATTACAGACATGCATCTTTAAAATGTTCAAATGAACTTGGGTTAATGGGTTTCTTTTAAGTTGACAGTTGTTCTTGTTTGCAGGAACCCATCTCTGAAGCAGCAGCTGTTCTCATATGCCATCCTGGGATTCGCCCTGTCTGAAGCCATGGGACTGTTCTGTTTGATGGTCGCTTTCCTTATCCTGTTTGCTATGTAAAACTCTGTCATACAACACTTTCATTACAGATGTGACTACATATTTTATTGTGGCTACCAAAATTGTTCCGTGTTGGTGTCATGGCAATGTACATTTTCAAGTCTTTCAGACACTGTCGAAATAAGAAACACATGTATTGTACAAATGTAAGAAATTACGTGATTAAAATACATGTATTTGACTATTTAACAATGGCAGTAACTTCTATGTCTGGAATGTCATGCTAACACAACAGAAAGTAGTCAGCTTTCATGAGTATCACCTTTTTTTGTGAAGCAGCTGCTTACACTTGCCATGAAATCAGCCTTGTTTTCTCAGAACATCACATGCAAGCTTTTTGGGGTCCACCTTAATGGTTTTAGGTTCAGCTCCAGTTCAATAGTACTGTAATTAGGCAGCAAGTGAGTGCTTGCTTTTGTAAATGACATTAAATAAATCTAGATGATTTAATTGAGCTACATAATGGATATTGACTTTTTTTGACTGTCATGCAAAGTCCCTGCTGGGTTGCTTGAAATATCTGACCATTTGTAGTCACCAGACCTTTGTCTGTAACATATGCTGCTTGAGTCGGACTAAATTTAATGAAAACTGCAACGTTTAGATCAGTTAAATTCATTTTTAGTTGCTGATCATTGTTTAACTCACTTGTCAAGCAAAAAAACAAAACTTGTGAAGCTGACAGTGTAGGGTGAAATTAAAATCAAATGTGTGTACTGGTGTGTGCTAAATAGTAGCCTTCAGTGAATATAAAAGATAAAATGCTATATTTTTTTAACTGTTAGTAACTGAGACACAGATGCCAACATTAAAAGTTAGGAGGATACTACAATGAAACGTTTTAAATTCAATTTGTCAACAGATATATGAAGTGCATTGAAACTATAAAACAACTAATCTACTAAAGAGTAAGGAACCTCCATAACTGTGATGTGGAAATTTGAGTTCTTCAGAAGATGTGAATGGAAAAGGAACATTTCGTTGAAGTAGAAGATATTGTAAATGTTTTTGTATTAACAGATTCAATATTTTGCAGAGAACGAGTTATTTTGCAGAGAATTTTGAATAAGGTCATTGAACTTTTTGTGGGGGGGAAAAACGTTTGGACACTAATTATTGATTAATTAATTTCTATATGTCTTAAGGGTCTGAAGGGGATCTTTTTTTTTTTTTTATTAAGTTCCTGTTTAAAAACTACCTGATGAGGCTCGAACATGTAGCAAGTGTACGGTCCTGGTACTGTCAGAGAGTGACGTTTGCGGAAGAGCTCTCGCTGCTCTCGCGATATTTTGCTACAGACGTGGGATTTTGGAAATCAAGGGTTGTGGCTGAGGGGTAAGTGACCACATAAACTGATGGCGAAAGGCTACAAAGCGGTTGTAAAAGACGTAATTTCTGTCATCGCGAGGGACTCGTGCTGTAGTACAACGAAACGGCCTCGAAATAAACGTTGACATCTTGTCTGTTTACAGTGATATTTAGGTCCAAATATGGCGACGGTTGTATGTTAACGCAGGGCTCAGGCTCTTCATGGAAGCGACTGGAACAGATATTCGCTCTCTGTAAAAACGAGAAGGGTTTAATGTGTTGACTTTTCGTGATGAACAGCTGTATTTACAGCAGATAAAGCGGTAGAAGGGTCAGTGGAGGATAGCTCCAGATGTCCACCTCAGCCGCTTGTTTGGACCAAAATAAATGGACCGAGAATTTAGCGTCTTTCATGATGCCACCGAGGTGTAAACAAGCCAAGCAGCCGCCCATCATCGATATGCTTTGTCCAAAATTCTGGCTGGACTTTGACCTTTAATATGTCTCAACAAACCGCTGTTAGTCACACAACAACGATATTAGATCGGTACGTTTGCTACAATATATTTTTGCTATAGCCACAGTGTTTATTCTACATCTTCAAGGACCCTGAGGTGTATTTACAAACAGTCAAACACACATTAACGCACATTTTCATGTCTGACATTTTACTCTTGTTGTGCTTTTCCTGCTTTATTTCAGGGTGACATAACAGGAATTTCTTAATATGAGTGATGATAAACCTTTCCAATGTACTGCTCCTGGGTGTGGACAGGTAAGTCAGCTCTGTTATCACAAATGTCACTCTGTGCCACTATTTCAAATAGTCCTGCATGCAGACCTACATAAGCGCACATAGCACAATATAGATGGCAGCTTCATTATATTTTGTGCATATTTTGCTTTTCCACAAACCAATCAGTACTCCTATACTTGGATACTACCTGGTGCAAGGTTTTCTCTGTGTCACTTTGTTTAGGGTAATTCAGTTTTTGAAATAGTTGTTAAGACCACGTCTCCACAGAAGATAGGACCACAAGATTGTGTAATAATGCCAGACCCAGTTGATTTAGTACTTTAGTGGTACAGATTCCCAAATTTGTAAGTAATCAAATTTCCAAAACTAATGGACATGCAGGGAAGCCTGTGGGACTCCTGGCTTTAGTATATCCATATATTGAGGTCATAAGTCCAAGTAGCCTATCCATCAACCCTCCATGATAATTTTGAAAAGGCATGAAATAATTTCTAATAACTTGTGTCCCATAGTTTCCCTCTTTGATGTTTTTGATTTTCTTCACACTGCCCGGAGGGAAATTGTTGTAATTAGTCAGACATGTACTGTAACTATTTAACAATAAGTTTGCATTCTAAAGTATGAACTTCACATCCCCAAAATCCAGGAAAAAATGTCCTTTGTGTTCTCAATGTTAACAATAGTCCTGCAACTGAAATCCTAAATTCACAACAATTCTAATGTTCAGTATTTGTTGAAACTGACGTAGAGAGATGTTTATGTACATGCTCCAGACATTCTCCAAACAGATCCTGTCTCATTGTCCTGTCTGTTTTCTTTTTTGGTTTTACTTAGAGATTTACAAATGAGGATCACTTGGCTGTCCACAAACACAAACATGAGATGACTCTGAAGTTTGGCCCAGCAAGGAATGATAGTGTCATCATTGCTGGTAAGTGCTCTAGCGGTTGAGATATTTGGATGTAACTAATACTTTAAGTTACAGTCTTTGTACTGAAAGTTGTCCTCCATCGCAGACCAAACCCCTACACCTACCCGCTTTTTGAAGAACTGCGAGGAGGTTGGACTCTTCAATGAACTTGCAAGTCCTTTTGACCATGACTTCAAAAAAGCAACCGAAGATGACATTAAAAAGGTTGTTCTTGTTGTCAAACTTTTTGTCAGCACATCATCTAACTACTGCTTGTTGCTTTTATGTCTCTTATCTGTTTTATTGAGATGATTTTTTTTTTTCAAATCTTTCTGTAGTTACCTTTGGATTTGTCACCTCTTGCAACACCTATCATACGTAACAAAATTGAAGAACCTACACCTCTGGAGGCTCATCGAGATAGCCCCCTGCCTCACCCAGAATCCACTACGAATGATGATAAGGTAAAGCCTTTGACTATGCTGTTTCTAGTTTTTGTGCCAGTAACAGAGAGTCTACAAGGATGCAATGAAGACTGAATGAAAGCTGTTCTCCCGTGATTGGTAATTTACTCTGGAATTACTCGACTGGTATGAATATCAATTTAATAAGTGATCATATAATTTACTTATTTCAATTTGACTTTGTCTCAACGTTTAATGAACAATCCTGCACAAAATCTAGAGAAATTCAGAGGAGATGATGAGAGATGACTCTAACTAATAAATTTTTTCCTATTTGTTTAGCTCTTTTATATTGAGAATAATAATAATATGGTATAATTCCAGCATAATTTCTATCATAAGGAGTAATTTACTTAAGAATCTGGTGTTCATTAAACACTTCCTGCAGCTAAGGTCTTCTATGATGTTTTCAGGATTTATCCTTGCAGCCAGCCTCACTGCCAACATCCACTATAGTCCATCCTGCATCCCTCCAAGTTCCCAATGTACTTCTAGCAACCTCAGAGGCTAATGTTGTAATACAGCAAGCTCTCCCATCACCAACATCTAGCTCTGTTATTACCCAAGTCCCATCCACTAATAGGCCTATAGTGTAAGTAACTCAAAACGTCCATTTTTAAAAAATCATAGTTTGATTAAGTCATCTTTTTTTTGTTTCTTTTATTTATATTTGTGCAGTTTTGTCTTGGTGAGCCATATTTCATGAGGCATGTGCTTATTTTGCTTTTGATTTATTTGCACTCTGCAGGATTTATTTATTTATTTTTTCATTTTGGCTGTAGACCTCACAAGTCCGGTCTTCAAGAACTACATCAGCATTGCTCAAATATGGACTTTAACAAAGATACAATAAGATGTGATTTTTGTTGTATTCAACATCTTCCATGAGTCTTTAACACTCAAACAACACTAACTAAAAAAAACATAATATATTTGTCTTTGTTAAAAGTTTACAGAAAGGTGGGTCAATGAAAAGACATTGTGGGTGGGAGTACAATGAAGCACGGAGATAGAAGCATGAATGTTAAATTTCCATTGTAATCTTTAATTGCTTGCAAAAAACGGAGGCACAGCTACAGTTTCATAGGTCAAAGTTGAGGTTAATTGGACTTGTTGAAGATCTGTCTGAACAGTTATGTTTAGTAACACATGGACACAGATGATAATATTATCATTCTAAATCTGTGTACAGCACAGTCTCCTTGGGGAGCTACCTCAGCAATTAAGTTGGTTAAGTGAATTTCCCCCCCCCCAAACCCACTAAAAAGAATCACTGAACAAGCCGGCTGTAGAAATGATATTTTCTTCTCTAAGCTTCTTTTCAGTAAAATGACTGCATCAAATCAAATTGAAAATAATTATGAGAAGTAAAACAGGACAAATTAACATAGGTAATATTCTGTATTTAAATTAATGTTTGAAAATCCCACGTGTTTTATCAAACCAGAAGTCCAGATATGGGCAAGACTGATGTCACTTATGGGGTCTAATGTACAACAGAATGGGTGTTCTCCTCATAATATTGCTTGAACCTGTTACGCAACAGGTGTATTTTGAGTTGGATTTTGTTTTAGTTCCACTTTAGTTTGTTGCCTGATTATGACATAATGTTGGTCTATTAGTAGCCACCATTGTCTTTAATGTGTGACAGATTCTGTTTTGTGTGTTAATCACAACGTTTTTTGTGCTTTTCCTCATTGCGATTTGTTTTTTCTCCCCCTTTCAGCCCAGTGTCTGGCACCTTCCCTGTGCTCTTACAGCTGCCTAATGGCCAGACCATGCCAGTTGCTATACCTGCGTCTATTACAAGCTCAAGTGTACATATTCCAACTACAATCCCTGTGAGTGTTCTGCTGGTTACATCATGTTCATGTTGTGTTTCAGTGTGTGTTGAACCAGAATTTTGAAATGAGACTTTACTGGTTGTTAGTTTGACAAGACAATCTCACCTTAAGCGCCATTTAGTAGCTGTTCTAGAGCTTTCGATCATCACACCCTGATCGGACTGTAGATGTTTAAATTTCATTAATTTTCAGTGCATATCAAGGACTTCTCATTCAATTTGGTGTAAAAGTTGAGCCTCAGAGTTTATTCTTGACCTTGAAAACAGCAGTTGACAGAACTGTCTTCCCTCAAGGTCCCTTTAGTAGCTGTCCTGGAACTTTCAGCCATGTCCCAAAGCTCCATAACAGCCACTAAATAAACCCTGAGGTGAGATTGTTTTGTCGACTGCTGTTTCCAAGGACAAGAATGAACCAGCTAATGAACCAAAGCATTTGTTTTCTCAAGCCCGGTGATTTTAGATTACTATTTCAGTCCAGCGCGTAGAATAACAGAATCACTGGACTGTGTCAAATTACTTTATGCTTTGTTGGGCACAAGTTTACTGTTTGTTATTCACAATTTAAATTTGAAACGATGTCCGGACAATTATTCACATCAGTAAAACTGAAGTCCTTCTAAAGTGACATCCAGATACATTAATACCACATATTTTCTTTCCTCTGCTTGGACAGAGGGACTGTTTACAGCTTTGGCAGCTCAGATTTGGCAGTCAGTGCAAAGCTGTGGAGGTTGAGTGAAATAATGGATTTAAGAGTACAACTGTGTGTCACTGTGGCAAAGACGAGGGATTTGGCTGAGGCACAGCAGGCTCCAGTCCAGGATACTTCACTGCTATTTGTCCTTGTACAATTAGAATCAACGCTCTTGATTTCTGGCAGAGCAGATAGATGATACAACTAATGTGTTCTGCAAACCAATTATAACTGCAACCCATGACAGCGTCTCATATAGGAAATATGTTGTAAATGAAGGTCTTGTTGGTATTTTTTGAACTCCCCCATGTGGAAGTCTGTTTTGTTGTTCACTGCAGTCCTGATTGTCTGTGTGGAACACTGAGCAGCAGATGATTATCTCCTGAGCGGCACAGCAGGGAAAAAACTTCTATCTTCCCAGTCTGTGGGGACTGGGAAAGCCACTGACAAGTAAAGGAGGGCAAAAGTAGATGGAGAGCCACCAGTGGGCCTCCCTTTCACTTGATCATCCCCCCCTCCTCTTTCTGTCTCTCCCTCTCCAGCTCTCCCCACCTCCCTCTGTCTCATTGTCAGCGGCTGCGAAAGGAGGCCCGACTCTGGCCTTCCGACTCATGTCTCTCCATCCTCTCTTCAGCTTCCCTGTCCATATGCTCTCACGCAGGCAGGCAGAGGTTCATTAGCGTGCACACTGCATCTCCATGTGGTGCTGCCTCCACAAAATAACAGGCCATCCAACGTAATGAGGCTGAGATATGAGGAAACTCTGAGAGCCTGCCGTGGCTGTTTGTGTGTGTTTGTGTAGTGGGGGAGCGCCGCCTGCCTTTTTACTGCCGAAGACTAATTTTCTCTGTGCTGATCTCTATCTGTGTCTCTGCCGTCAGCTTGTCAGACCTGTCACCGTAGTGCCTAATGTCCCCGGGATCCCAGGACCTCCCTCGCCACAGCCACAGCCCGTCCAATCAGAAGCAAAGCTGGTATTAATTATGTCTTCTTTTACATCAAATGTTATTTCCATGTTGAGCCTGTTATTTCCCATCTGAGAGAGATAATAACAACCAGAGTAATGAGTGAGCTTGACGAACAGCGAGCAGTTGCTTTCTTTGTCCAGATGAGGGCGATAGTAAAAGGCTGGGTGTGAAGTATTCCAATAACTGTAGATAGATTTTTTATTGGTATCAACAATGGATCCACCAATGGATTTTCCATCTGGATTTTACCGTCTAATATTTCTTTGCTGAAAATTAATTATGCTCTTAGTCATTTTATTAGCAATGCATATTTGCTGGTTCAAGTTTCTCCAATAATAATAATAACTGTATTTGTATGACACCTTTCGTGCAAAGATGTAGCACAAAGAACTTTACAAAATTGGATTAACACATTAGGCCAAAAACAAAAACGAAAATAAACCATGACAATAAATTAAACAGTCAATTATGATGGGATTATTTCACTATTTTCTGACATTTTCAAGACAAAATGATTTATCAGTTTAGTCAGAAAATAACTGTCCGATTAATTGATAAAATGAAATTGATCGTTAGTTACAACCACACTGATTCAGAGCAATCCAGCTACTACTAAGACAAATATATTCCAAATCCTTGTCTATGGGGAGAGGACAGCTAGAGCAGTCTTGTACACTGTGTAAAAAGTGATAGTTGAAGGGCAGGGATATGAAGTGTTGTGTGGGAGATCAGTGGCAATGTGATGAAGCACGGATCACAGAACCTGTAAGTGTTCGCAGCATGCTCTGCCTGTGGAAATTAACAGATAAACTGCAGAGAGGAGGTGTGTGTGTGTGTTGTGTGTGTGTGTTAGGAGGGAAGGATTGATCCTGACTGAAGAGGAGGAAGGGGGGGAGGGTTGTCGGGGATCATGGGGTACGGAGATGACAAACGCGGAGACAGCGTTGTGCACAGCACGCCATCACCGGGGCCAACCAGAGGGGGGCTACCAGCGAGAGCCAGCTGGGGGCATCCTGGCACACGCTCAGCGAGGCACATTAAGTCGGCCTCACCCTGCATGGAACCTTTTGTTCAGCAGAATCCTGCCTGACCTGCATCCCCCCTCTTACACCAGGCACCTCCCACTGCACTCGGCTCATCAGCAAACACCTAATGAGCCCGCGTCAAGAAAACAGACCCCCGCTCAACCTGCCTGCTCCCCGCCCCCACCCGGCTCTCAGGGGGCGCGGAGACGGCACTTTACAAGGACTGATGATGCTGCAAAGACCACAATAATGATAATTAACTTGCTGAATTTAGAAGATTATGCTGTTAATTAGTTGCAAAATAAAGATAAGTAATATAGTAGCAGATGGTTGAATAACACCCATGAGATGGAGGGTTATTACACTGATGAGGTTTCCATGGCAGAGATGAAATATGAATCTGACTGGCTTTTCCCTCTTTCTATGGGCCATTCCAAGAGAATAATATCTTGTTTCTGCCAGAAGAGCTTCTGGAAGGGTATTACACGATAAACTAATTTGGTAGATAGATTGGTCTGGCAAAGGTAGTTGTTAGAATAATGTGGTCCTCTGTTTTCTTATGTAAATGTATTCCCTCTCACTTTGTTATTGCTTCGAAAGGCTCATTCACTTTCACCTTGTTTGCTCAGTGTTTGATACGAGAGGAATTGGCCTGTGAATCATGGACACCAATCTGCAGAGAAACAGTTTCTGTCAATGGGCTGTTTGTTTGTGCGTGTCATATGCAGTCACATTATGTGCCGTGGATGTCCATCACCTTATCTATCCTTATCTATCTACCTTACCCGCCGAGATAATATTACAACCTAAACATATTCAGAATGAATGTGAGGAGTGTTACATGCTTACACCAGAGAGTTCAGGTTTTGTCTTGTGACTCTGGCCATCTTTAGGTATCATTTTCCTCTACTTCTTTATGCACACATTTTTTTAAGCCAGGATTTTTTTTTTTTTTAAATATTGTGTTAAGAATTGTCCCACACACTGTTGGCAGTGCATATGCACGCTTTAACAGCCAGTGAACATAAACTTTGATACTCCACATAAAAAGTGCTACCTCTATATGGTTTTATTTTTTTTATTTATAGACTGATAAAGGATTTAATGGTAAAAAATGGTTCTTTATACCATGGTTACATAGTGAATGAATGGATATAGTTTTCCTCTTGTATCAACCATTTCTTTGCATGAACATTTAATAACTGGTGTCCCTGTGCTGAACTCTCTTCCCAGAAACTAAAAGCCACGTTAAGCCAGCAGCTTCCTCAGGTAACCAACGGAGACGGTGGTGAAGTCCAGAGTAGCGCCGTAACCCACACTGCTGCACCTACGTCTCCTGCTCCAACCCCGACACCGACACCGACCCCGACTCCAACTCCAGCCCCGACCGCAGTCCTAACTCCATCTCCAGCTCCTCACTTGCCCACAGCTGAGGAACCTTCTCCCCATTCCCTTCAGCAGCCGGCCACCTCCACCACAGAGACACCTGTGAGTATCCAGAAAACTCAAACTTTGACTCACTGTGCCAGTTAGCTGTCTCACCAATAGCTTTCTGCTAACTCAGCATTATTCATGCCTACGTCTAAAGCTGTTTCTAACAGCAAAGTATGAATTGTGACATTGTTACTTCTTTTCATGTGTAAACGTCAGTATTTTATGTGTGTAACCACACCAGCTTAGTTACTTAGTGTGCAACATTCAGTGCTGGACATTACAGATGCAGCAGTGGTTTTGTTGTGGTAGTTATTGTTTTGTATTATTATTCTCATTCAGGCTTCCCCAGCGCCCCCTGCGCAAAACCCACCGAGCACAGGGGGTCGGCGGCGCAGAACCACAAGTGAAGATCCTGATGAGAAGCGGCGCAAGTTCCTGGAGCGTAACAGGGCTGCAGCCTCTCGCTGTAGGCAGAAGAGGAAAGTGTGGGTCCAGTCACTGGAGAAGAAGGCTGAGGACCTGAGCTCCATGAACGGACAACTGCAGGTGCTCTTTTCCTCTTCCTCTTCAGCTACTGCATTTACCAACAGCTCCTACATCTGTCTTTCTGTTCATGCTCATATACATCAGTGTGTCAGTTTGTGTGTGTATGTATGCGTTGCCTTCGTCTGTTTAGCATCGCGCACTGTTGGTGTAAGCATGTGTACACAGACTTTTCCCTTCTGTGGTGATGAAGTCATTAAAGCCGATTAAGAAGAGCTGCAGTGTGACAGCAGCGGTGTTTGAGCCCTTTACATCGATACGTCCCTGTCAATAAAGATGTATCCTCCAGATGTCAGCCGCGCACAAGCGTGTCTTCGCTTCTGTCTCAGCAGTTTACTGAATGGCCTCAAAAATCTCCGAGGGAAAGGTGTCTTTTTGAACCTTCATTTTGCTGCAAGCAATTAGGATCTGATGCTGACAAGTTCGAAACAGTTCATGTGTCTGCTGTCTCTGTTGATAAGTGTGAGCCGGGGGTGCGGCACATCGGTGTTCCAGACAATTAAATGAGATGTGGTGTTTATTTGCTCACTGTCTTATTTTCCTATGAAAGCAGAGTAATATGTGGAGGGTGGAGGAGGGGACAGACGGCGGTGGAAAAGAAATGGGTTCATGTCGTTAATATTTGGTTCAAAAAGAAGTTATCACTCTTGTCATGGGTGCACTTGCTGAGATTCTATTTAAATATAGGTAGGTGAAAGGGGGAAGAATAGGTGTGTAAATGGTGTTATAAACAGATCGCATTGCTGTTAACTGCAAAGAAGGGAACAACATGTGGCAGAGAATAAAAGGGTACTTTATATGAAGGCATTAATCAGCAGTGCAGTTTTTGTTAAAACCCCCATGCTGACATGGCCCAGCTGATCAGTGAAACTGCCTCTAATGATGCACAATTATTTTAACATCATCCTTAACTGGCTTTTTAATGAGGTGTCAGACCAGGCAGCTCACAGGGCTCCCAGTATCACCCAAGGCCCATTTGCTCAATTTCGATTAATTCACAAAGTTAGAAAGTTTAACTCTCGAAAGTCCAGTTTTGTTGGGTTGGAAATTCCAGGTGTGGTACAGTTAGTTTGACATTACTGTAGCCAGAGTGACAGTGTTACAGTCATGTTTTTTACTTCATCTTCTGGGTAAATGTTTTCGTAAATCAACAATTTTTTCACCGCTTAGCTGTAAAGTAGAATGCCTTTTGTAATGGATGTTGACATTTCTGATGGTCTATGTTGTATGCTCTCCTATAGCAGAGTGGAGGGAGAGTTTTAAAGGAATGTCGGTGTTTATAATGGCTGCAACTGGCAGCAGTCATGGTGGAAGCGCAGTGAATATGGCATTGGCTACATGTGATACATACACTCCTTCCAGCTGTGTTTAAATCTGTCTTACAATAGCTCAGCCCTGCCAGCACCAGCAAGACTAAACAGATGGAATCAGATAAATTGGCTGCTTTTAGACTAATAGATTAAGCCGCCCATAGTCCTTTAAAGGAGAAGAGAAGGAGCTTAAATCTGCCATTGGGTGTTCCGCGGGCCCCTGGCCGCTCTAAATCCAGTTAAAGTCACCTTCAGCGTAATGTGGCTCCCTTTTACGACATGCAGAAATCCTCGGCTCCCCTGGGAGCTGTAACGACATGAGAGTGTAAATCTCGGCAGCATCTACAAAGTTGCGCTGACAATCCGAACGGTTCACCTCTGACAAATGTTCTGGTCGGTAGCCAGTGAAGGCACATAATTATTGTGCAGGAAAAACATAAATGAAGAAGTGCATCATACTTTATTCTGAATTCATTCATTATGTTGTTACCTGTCCCTGTGTTTGATGTTTCTCATGGAAGAAAATATGACTATGTGCAGTAATGTACTTACTGTACAAAGGAGGTCTTGAGAATTTAACCCTGTGATCCCATTAATAATTGGTATTAAATTCCCATGGTGGATGAAAGGTATGGCTACTCATGTAGGGAAGGCATAAGGCCACATTTAAGTTGCAGTTTGGTGTGTTTGCTGTATTCAACAGTTACTGTATATGTGCAGGTTTTAGGGTTTATTTTCATTTGCTAATATGTGGTTTGGGTCAAGACTTAAATCTTAATCTGGCTTCCTTTGTTGGGTTCAGACTAGAGCCAGATCAGCAAGATGAGTAAGTTCATATTTTATTTTTGCAAGATCCATTTAAATAACAAAACAGAACTGAAATGCTAAAGATGTTTGGGATAATGTAGAAACTGTCATGGTTACATACTTTGCCCACTAGAGAGCACCAATTAAACAAAGAAAAGCTCAAGCTCTCGTTCATAATGTAATTGACTAAATCTGGCCTCTTTCTGGTTTGGAGATTTTTTTTACAGATTTGAACTATACGTCATCTGTCTTCATGTTATAATCTGACATACTGTATGCTCCAGAGTGATCATGTTATTGAGTGCTGTTATGTCTCCTCTCTCCCAAAGAGTGAAGTCACCCTGCTGCGAAACGAAGTGGCTCAGCTGAAGCAGCTTCTTCTGGCTCATAAAGATTGCCCCGTAACCGCCATGCAGAAGAAATCTGGCTATCACAGTGAGTAATGCTCCATTATTCTCAGCCCGAGGCTTCCAGTGAAACGCTTCTAAAACGAGCTCCAGCTAACCACTAGAAGGACATGTCTTACTTAAGGCCAAACAGAAAGAGCTATTGACATATTAGATCCTTATTTTGGAAGAAAAAAAAACTTTGCAAAAGTAAAGATATTTATGGCCAGTGTTGTTCCAGACAAATTCTCGCTGGCGGCATTGTCCAAGTCCTTTCAGGAGGCCACAGGTGGTATCTACAAGAAAGTTGTTTTCTCCTCGCTCGACACCTCAATAAACATTTTTCTGTACAACAATGAAGCTAATATGTCTGAAGGAACTAAATGCCAAGAATTAGATGAGAATCACGATCTCTCTCTTTTTGTAATACTTACATACAGTAATTAAAATGTCTTCAGCTCACATACAATGATCATCTTTGTGAATATTTGAACATGAGAGAAGATTCTGCCATTTGCAGCCTCTTCATTTAAATTTCCTGTTGTCAGCCTGTACAGTGTCATCTCCATGCCAGCTCTTGTTCATCCCCTGGTCTCATTTAGATTTATATCACCAATATTTCTTCGTTTCCTGAGACTGGGCCACCGTCATTCTGACTTTCTGGTCATAACTCACCTTCCATCACAGGTGGGCCAGTATGCACCAAGTGCGCTCCAAGCTTCTTCTCCACTGTGTTCTAAACGCCTCCGCTGACTTGTATTGACAATGATTGCCTCTGAAATGAGTCCATTAAAGCAGCAAGCTTGACAAGACTGCAGAGCATTCTCGTTGTGGGGTGACCAGCAAGCTAGGCTGTTCATTATGCATCCCTTATTGCTAACCATCCCACTGACACACGTCATGTGTATTATGGGACTGATGGTTTCCAGGCTAGAGTGGGCTGTCAGAGCCAGGTCTCATTTGGTATCGTCTCGATTGTTTTTTTTGTCTGCAGACGAATTGGGTCATCTTTCTCATGTGTTTGCTGAAGACGTCTGTCCTGTGTTTCTAGACTGAGCAGTTTTTACCCTGTTTGGGAAAATATAACCTCATCCAAATATCCCAGTTCATCAGTTTGGCTCATGATGACAGGTGGGGTAGATTTGAGACAAGCCAAGAAGGAAAGCCAACAAATGTGAGAGTGAAAATAAATGTCTGGTAGAGTGGCAGAATGAAAAAAAAAAACCCAGTGGTTCCCAACAGTCTTTGTCTGATGTCCCCCCACAGCCCTATCAGTTCCGCTCAAGTACTCTTTCTTCAACATCACCCATCATGCTCCAAATGTGTTCGTCTTAATTAATTTTAAACTGAGTGTTAGTCAACACGATTGATTATTTAGAAGTTGACCCAATAATTATTTAATTAGGTTAAAGTGTAACTGTTTAGGTCAGTTTGATCTAACCATTTATTTATTATTATAAGTTTCAATCACTACTTTGAGCTTTTTAAATGAAATCATAATTTCTGTTTTATCAAATTACTTGAGCCACTCAACAATCTTTTCATGTATCCCCTGACAAAACACACCCCAGATCTTGAGCACCCCTGGTGGGGAATCACTGACATAATCTATCTTGCCTAATTAGTAAAGCACATTATTTAATCCTGACTACTCTGTAGCCCTCACTCATGTAGAGGCATCATCAAGCCCTTCAGGTTCTCAGTGTTACATACGCTGCCCTCCAGGCCTGGTAATACCCTTCATCGTCCTGCCCAGGCGCAGCCATGGCAGGTGGGGGGAAATTACCCAGACTACCCCACAAACAAGCCAGGACACGCTTTTACTTGGCACACTGAGCTGTCCATCTGCTTACAGCAAAGCCCACTTCAGAAACCAGGAGAGCAGAAAGGAGCTCTGGCTGCCCAGGGAACCAGAATTTCTGAGTATTATGATATATCAGCGAGCCACCCCTTAATGTCGTTAGGAGTAATAATGTTCACTTGAACATGGAACAAAACCACCAAGCTGATTTATTCTGAGGTTGACCTTCTGCATAGTAAAACAGCAAGGGAGTTTATAGCGCTTTGACATTCACTTGCACTAAATCATGCGGTCAAAGTCCAGTCAAGAAGGCGGATGAAGCCTCTAATGTGAAGACATTTGTATTGCACTTTAATTGCTTCTTCTTGCACCGGAATCTGTATTTTACATTCTCAAATTCGAAAACCCAGCGATTAATTACAAAGTGCCATAACAAGTGACTTCATATCATTAACAATATTAATTATCACTGTGCTCCTTATTCCTTTACGAAACAGAGCATGAGAGTAGAGCTTTTTTTTTTTCCATCAGGATCCAATTAATTCAATGCAACTGCCTAACAGCTGGTGGCATTTCGACTCCAAGTCTTCCCTACTCTCCAGTGTGAGCATCATTAAAATCAGGTGCTGTAATCATCTGTCGCTGCAGTAGTTGGCAAGGTAACAAAAAACAAATGAGAATGCAGTTAGGGGTGGGAAACACTGCCACATGCCCCAGAATGTAATGTACCCTTATGATGTGGGTTTAAATTGACATTGGAGCTTTAATTAAAGGAAGGGTTGCAGAAGTAGCATTATGGGGATTAATGAAACAGTTTGCATACACCACATGCAAATAGCTGTTTTACATCTGATTAGGCCTATGTGACAAAGCTTTTCCGAGTCTTCCTGGATCATATCCGGTAAACGTTAATAATTAAAACAGCAGGAAAAGGCGGTGTAAGAAAGTCCAAAACATTATAATGGGACGAGCTTCTTCAGCAAGTGTCTTCTCATCTTTCCCAACTCAGTCTCCGACAAAGACGAGAGCTGCGAGGAGATGTCCGTCCCCAGCAGCCCCCAGAACGAGGCCATACAGCACAGCTCCGTCAGCACCTCAAATGGGGTCAGCTCCTCCTCGGCGACCCCGGCCACCACCGCCCCATCCAGCGCTGCCACCACCACATCGAACCAGAGCACAGAGGAGAGCCAGCCACGACGGGGCACCGCCCAGTCTCAGCCTTCAGGGAGCTGATCGTCCCAAACTGTTCCCCTGAGCGTCAACACTGGAGCGCTGCGGCCTCCTCAATCTCTCTGACACACAGAGGAAAGGGATTCTCTCTCCGCTTCAGTTTGGGCCGCACTGTTTTTAATTTATTCTTGATTGGTTTGTTTGTTTGTTTGGTCCATTTTGTCCTCCATAGGAAATGCTTTTGAAAATGCAATGTTTTCTCTAGAATTGATGAAGACAAAAGAACAGGCACTTTAGTTGTAAGATGTAAAACACACGGTTTTAAAATGTTTTTGTATTTGTGTGATTTATTTATTAATCTTCTCTATTTTTTTATTTGAAGGCAATCAGCCTGAAGGTTGATCAGTGAATTGTTAGAGACCATACCAAAGTGTGTTGTGGCTCATTTCTAATTACTTTGCTTTGTTTCCTTTCATGTCTTTTATAAGCACTATCTTTATGATGAAGTTACATCAAGAGCAGTCACTTTTTTTTTTTTTAATAACTTGCTTTTTCCATTTTGCACATAGAATAGAGTGTCGTTGTGAAGCTCTTCTGAGAGATGACGGGTTTACCTTTTTAGAGTTTTGACAGTCCACATGTTAAGTACTGGCAGCTTTTTAGAAGTAGATTTGAATACTGTCACATTACACAAATGTAAATGGCTGAATCAGATTTTAAATTTGACAACTTTTCTGTGAGATCAGCTGTAGTCTCATCTTGCCAGTTTGAATGTTTGTAAAAAAAAAAAAAAAAAAGTCTTAAGGATGTGAGTTAGAAATGTGTGTTATTTCATTAACATTCCATCTGTAGTCTGATTGTTCCTGAAGCAGTGATTGTAGGATTGCAGTACCTTTTCCATTACTCAATCATGGTGACGTTGACTCAGTGCCATTAATGTTTTTGTATAAATTACTTCTGTACATTTTTAATGCAGATTAGCTTGAGTTAATCGCTGTCCTCTCAGATTAAGGGTCTCATGAACATTGTTTCTCAGTAAGGAAATATCTTGCTTTGTATACTGTCTTTGCTTTACAAGTGACTTTATGGCTTTAGTGTCTAATGCAGAACACTTAAGGACATTATGCTGTTTTCATGATTGCAATTCTAGATGACATTTTTAGAAAAAAAAACATTGTAAATAACATCGATGAGACATTGTATGTGATCTTTCTAGGTGTTATGTACTTTTTTTTATAGAATAGTCTGGATTCAGTAGCTGAGCCCTGTTGATCATATTAACTCTGTCAGCAGTTCAAAACTGATCTCAACAATGTTCTGTCATTAGGATAGGCCTCTCTCTGACTCAATACATTGTCATGTAAAATTAAAGCATTCAGATGTGAACTGGAGTCACGTCATATATATTAGAGTAATACTACTACTGCTTGTAAGAATTGTGAGCGTTTCATCATTGAAATAATAGTCGGAAGCAAATCACACCATGAAGTCAATTTGCCTTTTCTCTTAGTCTGTACTGGCTTACTACTGTGTAGTTTTATAAGAAGCTAACACATTGTTTTCTTAAAGTATGAATTTTTTTTAAATTTTACTGTTATGTGCTATCTGCATGAGATAATAATTCTCTGCGAGAATTTAACTGTTTATTCGAAAATGTCTCAGTCAGATAAATATCATTAAACAAGTTGTTTCAACTTGAGTTGTGGTTCTAAGTTTATGAAAGCTTTGGTTATTTGTTTTACCTTGGCTTAAAAAGAGGGTGTGATACTGTGTTGGAAGTGAACTTGTAACTTGTGAAAGTTCTGTATAAAATTTGAATTGATAAGTTGTTGTAATAAACCTTTTAATATCTCTTTAAAATCTAGTTTTGCTTCCTTTTAATTCTCCAGTCTGAATTCACCAGAATGAGCAATAGATGAAAAGAAACTGAATGTTTACATCTAGTCTAGTAACATGTAAATGGCTGTACACTATGTTTTTAACAGGAAGATGACAATGAAAACAGTGGACAAACCCATTCGTCAACACATGCTTTACCAGCTGTCTCACTGTCTCATTGTAGCTTTCACATAAAATATATCACATAAACTTCTGTGTATTGATTTGAAGCCCTGGTGCTGAAGACCTCATGTGAGGCTGCTGCACAAAAATATTTCTTGTGGTGTATCCTGCCACCTTGTGGGAGACCTAGAGTTGACCATAATTTGATGAACCATAAGTCTGCACAGTGAGTCAAGTACAGTTACTCACTGTTTTTGTATTTCATAAACAGTTTTTCCCACAACATGCTTCCTTAAATATTTTACCACAACCACAGTGAGCTTTCTCTGTTTTCCAGTTTGTTGGGGATGTCCCCAGGGTCAGGTTCAGTCATATAATTGACAATGTTGGTTCTAGTAAAACTACCACAATCTAAAAAAAAACACCTACTAAAGTCAAAGTCATTTTATTTTATTTGTTGATCACATGTTTTGTTTGCAAAATCTTAAATGTAGAGTAAAAAGCACATTTATCTTTGAAATGTATCTGAAAATGTAAATTTTCACATAAAGTAGAAGTACCAAACAATTGTACCTGAGAAAATGTACTGATTCCACCACTGATATTAAATAAATTAGTGATTGCCTTGGATGCAATTTCTTGGACCTTGAAATTTTTGGAATTTTCTTCGTAGAGTATTTCCAGCTTTAACTTCAGTTTATTCTTTTTGACACATGTATACATGTGTGTTTTCATATTTCCGTGTGCGTCATTTGTTTGTTATGTAAAGCACTTATGTAAATGCCGTGCTGAAAGGCAATATACAAATAAACTCACAGCTGAATGGAATAACCCAGGTGATACTGACTTGGCAAGAAGATAAACCTGCTCCTCATATGCTACAGTAGGAAACAGGTAGGCAACAAGAGAGCAACATGAGATGATGTGGGGCTAGAATAAAATCCCTTATTTCAACCATTATCACTTTCTCCATACTTGTTAGTCACTGTCAAAGGTTACTAAATGTTCTTATCATTGACTTAACTTACATCCATAGTGTATCCACCTGACTCTAGTGCTTCAAAATCTCCCTTTGGTAGTAAAGAAAGCCACAATTTCTAATCTTCACTTCTTCCATTTTAACAAATTTTTTTGGTAAATCAAAGAATGTGGTTCTTCCGTGTATCATGTCTCACAACTATAAGGATAAGGATTGTATGAATAAGATAAGCTACAAGAATAAGAATCATTCTTTAGTTAGAAGGACAAACTCCTCTGAGTATTTTTTTTTACACATGCAGCTCAAATAGGAACAGATGTTTGCAAACCTAGCAGTGATATAATATAAATACTGTATGATAGCCTCACACACTCCGTGAGCAAATATGAAAGCTGAACAAAGGATGATCTGCTGAACTCACAACTGAACTTAATCCTCCTGCACCAGCTCTAAGTGGCCAGCAGGTGGCGTGACATCCAAACTAATGCCTCAAATATAAGTGACTGACTTAATGCATGTGTCTGCTTTCCATGATAACGTTAATGAGATTATTGACACAAGGGCTCACAAAGCACTTTGTTGGTAACGGAAGAAAAAAAAGATAATATTAAATATTTCTTTTTGTATATTATGAAATATTTCAGCAAAAAAAAAGTGGATTCAATTTTTAAATTTCAATTTGAGATTTTGTGTGTTCTGTAAAGTGTCATCATCACAATGAGTCAATGATGATTAGAAATAATCTCTTCCCTCTCATTCAGCTCTGTGTTTTTGATGTTTTGCAAGGACTGAATTTTTGCCTGCCAACACACTGACGCTCCCTAACAGTATTTAACTAGGGCAGCCTTGATTAGCTGCTGATCACAGAGGGGAGAATTGTAAATGTTACTATGTAGGTCACAGCATTTGCGAATAACAACACTTTTGGCTTTTTGCTGCATATTTACAAAGCTGGAACGGAACGATGCTACAGTAGAGCTGTGCATCTTTGAAGTGAAATCAAAGGGGGAGAGAAAAAGCAGAGAGCATCACAGTGATTTTTCTCTTTTCTGGTTCACCTCCACAAGCAGACTATTAATTTTGATTGTTTGATTAATTAAATTCCCCTTGGCAAACAGCTCTGCGTTATTCATTATTCACTCCATAATGATTTCAATGTTAATTTGATGAGGTTTTCATTAATGAATGCATGGCGTTTAGAAGTATGGCTGCTGTTTCACACACACAGCAGAGTCCTTTGTGGTGAACATGATCCACACATTGTGGCATAAAAAGCATAATCAATGAAGTTGCTGTTTTCCACTTCCAACACACTGCGACAGTCTCCATGTCTCACAGAATTATGAGCCACACATGTGCATGTGCAGCCATCACATACGGCAGAGCCTAATTGGGAACGAATGGCAGCAGAAATAAAGATGGCCACCGTACTTGTTGGGAGTCTCTCTGTTTTACCCTCTCGATAAATGAGCGGGATAATAATGTGGAGCTGATCTGCTGACAGGCAGGCTGTTCCAGCTGTTCCCATAATTCGACAGGTATTACGCTTTGGCCCTTAGCAGTCTGCCTCAGCAGACTGGCACTTAATTAGGCAAGGATTAAGGCCAAACAGCCTCATTTACGTGAATTGTATCATAAATACAAACTGGCTACCCTTTTTCCTTCAGGGGGCATCAGGGCTAAATTTTAAAAATGCTTAGGTTTGCTGAACAGAAGATGCTCCGGGCCTTAAACTCCAGATTTCTCAACAATGGAGGCTCTCTCCCCCTGCTGAGGGGTGCTGTTTCTGAGCACACGCTTTAACCCCTCGAATCCAGGGAGACAGAGATGAAACAGCTTGATTTACATTTAATTCAGATTATGTAAATATACTGGTTGTGTCCCAAACCAAACATGGGACACAATGCAGGCCTCCTGCAGCACCCAGCAAAGATGGCCTCTATTGTTATTCAAATGTAAGTAATAAAATATTTCTTTCATACATGGTCTGGGCATTTAATTGAAGTCTTGATGAGATATAATATGTTCCTTCAACAAATACTGATAACCGCTCATTATTTTCACTTGGCAACCTCCACATACTATCATACTGAGTGTGTTTGCTTTTGCTCTTGATTGGAGGGCGACTGGGCATGGCATCTGGCTCTGCCACCGGGGATGTGCATCTATTTAATAGTATTATAGGGGTGTATCAGCTCAGTTATCGCAGAGTGCGGTGCACGGGTGGAGGCAAATCCTCAGAGGGTATATGTGCACGTGCATTGAGTGAGCTCGGCTCCAATCCCTCCCCTGGGCACCGGCGCTCTCCAGTGTGTCTGGAGGCACCGAGATGTCTCCTCCATTAGTCTCTGCTGACATTAGCATGCATGAAGGTCTTTTCATGGCAGTAGGTCTGTTACTGTATGTGCAGGTCCGACTCTATTACTCTTAAGTCTGTTTCCCAAGTGAGTTTCCTTATTTTGTTATCAATATTTTATGGTACTCTACACCACTCTCTATACCATGTACTGATTATTAAACAATGGGCCATTCGATACAGACATGCAAAAGGCCCTCTACCCCTGTATATATAGAGACAAGATGCACCATCTGAAGTAGAAAGAGAAATTTGTTGTTTTGCATCATTCTACTTCATTTGTGTCTTTGTTCTGTTTGTTGACTCTTTGGGGTCATTTTGCATCTCACTGTGGCAATTTTGAGTCTTTTTGTCATCATGGTGGTCATTTCCATCTTTGTGGTTGTTTGCATGTTCGTGGTCCCCCCCCCACCACACACACACACACACACACACACACACACACACACACACACACACACACACACACACACACACACACACTGTTTTCACACCTGAAAGTCATTCCTTCTCTCATCTCGTTAATTTCATCTCAGCTTGAGCCGACTGTTTGTAGTCAGCAAAATCCTGTCGTTTTTCACCACAACTCAAACAAGAGATCATGTCAGTCCCTTCCTTCCATCCTTACAATGGCCTCTGGGTAAGTGACTTTAAAAATGATTGACATGACATGTCCTGGTCCCTGCTGACATTTCAGAGACATTATGTTCTTCCTTTATGTGCTGTATGTCTTATACCTGATCCTGGAAGAGGGATCCATGTCCTCCTGCTGCTATTTTGAGCCACATACACAGTCATGGTGCTGCATGATGACGAGCTCTGAGCAGTTGAACTGATGAATGCCCCGTTCTCAAAAAATTTCATTTGAATTTTTTGTAGATGCTTGAAAACTATACAGTATTTTACAATATTATTTAAACTTTCAGGAGCAGAATTAATTTGTTTGTATTTTCTACCTTAGAAATCATCTCTTGATGCCTTGTGGAGATCTTCATCCTCAGGTCAGGAACCACTGATCCAGAGCAACAAATGTGTATTGATCAGCAGCTGAAACAAACAAATGCATGTTTCCTAAAACCTACAGCGCCAAGCTGAAAATGACTGAACCTTTTTTAGAAAATGTACTTTATGTTGATGAACTGCATTTAAAGCTTTATATCTTCACAAACAGGGTAAAAATGTCAGAAAGTATTGATTGACAAACAGATACATTTTGGAGTTACGATAAGGACAATAAGGGAAAAAAAACCCAAAACATCTCCAGCCTGGTCTTTTTACTTAAACATTTCCTCTTTTATATATGAGGGTGCAAAAGTGTGAGACCACAATGAACATCTCTAACATGTCCACATGAAAGTCGAAATAATCAGAAAGTTTGAGGATTCAGTAACATTTAAAAGCATAAGAAGCTGTGACATGAAAATGAAGAAGAAATATTTAAGATTCTGTTCAATTTCTATGTCAGCAACTTCTTTGTAAAAAGCTTAGAGTTGTATTTCTTACATTGATATAGACTCGTTCCCGTAAAATATTCAATGCCGTTTCCGACCTTTGGACCCTATTATTGTGTGTATGTTTTTATGTCATGTTTTACGGTAAAAACCAATGGAAAAATTCTCACATTGTAGACAATAAAGTTTTCATAAACTCCCATGTTCTCTGATCTTGCGTTTGTTCTTTTGCTCCAGACGAATCACCAAAGCTGCTGTCTTCCCCTCTGACATCTCACCGTCTTTGTTCGTGATGGTATTTGAAGGCAAAAGCGTCTTGATGTTTGTTTCTGTTTCATAATTCATAAACATCGATTCGCTGACGACAAGAGACGTGGAATTGTCTTCTGATCTCAGCGTGAGGACAATTTATTTTTAAATGATTTGAAAATGTGCTGTCGAAGGTGCCTCCTGAGGTGTCTCTGAACTGAAGTGTTGATTGACCTTTCGCTCCAACGTGCTTACACGAGGGAATCTTCTTCACTAACTGCTGATCAGTGCAAAGCCTTATTGATTGTCAGACACTTCAGCAGGGATCTGAGGATTGATTTCATCCAGAGAGGTGTCAACAGGAATTCCTATTAGTTGCAATAATTACCATATTTACGTGCATTAATCGGAAAGTTTTAACTTAATTGTTTTATGATCATTTAAGAACAAGTCCTCACTTTGTATTCTGCACGTTTAATGAAGCTGAGCTACTGCAGAAGCCATAAAACATCATCAATGTGCTCTTGACATTGACTTGCATGTCTGCCCCCCTCCCCCACTCAATAACCCACCACCACCTCCACCACCGCCCCTCCCCCCACCGGCTCCCTGACCACTGTTACTTATTGCTCCTGTATCATTGTAGGCACAGTTGTGTTGATTTATTGGCTCTGCAGTGATCTTGATCCCCCTCATTAGCTCCTTCATTACACCGTCGATCATTCCATGGTGGGCCATATTGTACACTGCGTTTTATCGAGCTGGCTCAGAGAACATTCTTATGGTCGCTGGTTATCAAGACGGATTCTTTATTTCTTACATTTGAGCTCCAGGTTATATTCACTTTGTTGTCGAAAGAGCTGAAGCACCAGAGGGTTTTTTTTTCAGTTCATATTTATTTCTCTATGTTAATGTTAGGTTGATGTAAAAGATTTTTTTTGATAATTGGATCAAAAATAACCACAGAGCTGTAAGCTATTCATCTGTTAACCTCCTGCATTATGAGACTCACCATCGAGAACATGACACAGACAAGTGCAATAATTGTGTTTAATGCTTCAAAGAACGAGACATGTAAGTGTTACAGCCTCCTTGTTTCCACACTGTATTTGTCTCAATACATGATATAGTTACTACTTAGGTTATGTGTATAGAGTATTTAAAAGTAATTTGTTCATATACTTTGTTTTGTGTAGTATTTGTTGATATTGAATATAGCATTTTAGGTTTATTAAATTACTAATATATAATGTTTATCTGTATATGTATAGATTTCCAATTTTTCATTTTTTTCCTCCCAGTTTTTATCTTTATTGCCATTTTATTTTCATCATAAATTATGAATTTGAGGCTTTTGTAAATACATGTTTTGTTCTTCTGTTAGCTCTACTAACAAACCCATCATGCTACATCAGGATGCGTTTAATAAATCCTGCTGCTAATATTCATTCAGTTAATCGTTTGGGCATCATTTGGAGTGGGGGGAAGGTTTTCATTTCTAATTTGATGCGATGTCCAAAGTAAGCAGCTTTAAAAACATCTGCAAACAACCATGCTGCTCTGTTCATTATCAAAGCAACAGCACACCAGACTCAAGGTTAAACACTGTTTTCCCTCTCTGCTTTGCATGTTTCAATAAAAACACTGATTTATTGCAGATATGTGAAAAAACTCATTGACTTCTAAATGACGCTTGGCCCCATTTTCTCTGAATGCATGAAGCGGTTGTCTCAGATTTGACTCCCTGTTATGCTTGAAGAGTTCAGCTCCACTGAAATGACCTTGTGGGATAAACTGTAGGTGAGAATTTCACACGTGAGTCAAAGATATACAGTATGCAAAGTGCTCAATTCCCACTGTCACTCTGAATTAAATCAATCAAGACGCTCTCTGCTGTTTTATTTTCCACATAATTGTTTTTTTATAATGTCAATAAATCTTTTTTCTTTCCATCAATAACCGTAATGAGTCAGATGAACAGGCATCTATCTCCACAGTCTGTGATTGTGTCAGTGCATTTTTATATTCATCATGAGCCGTAAAAAAAAATGAGCCAAGTCCATTTTTTTGTCACAACAGCTGTATCTTCCAATTTCTCCAACACTAACTCAAGTCAGTCACCCTTTAATGGGATTTCCATAAATCTACTAAATGGGTTTAAAAACAGCCTCGCCCTGATGTGGATTTCAAAAATCCTTATGTGGACTTTGAAAATATGTTCAAGATGCGCACAATTTGACAGAATTAGTTCTGTCTCAGCGAGACTCAGCCCCAACAGTTAAGTCGGGGCTGAGCTTGATGAAGTTAATGGGATTACAGAAGAGGCTTGCTAACCCACGATTTAACTATCCGATGTTTAAGAGCAGCGCCGAGCTAATGAGGGCACTTCTCATCACACATGAAGGGGAGCGGGATTACTCTGCTTTATCAGATGACACCAGGGACTGTGAGGTCGCCGCTTTTATTGGACGTATTAAAGTCTCTCTTATGATTCTCGTCGCTCATAAAGTGTATTAGAGAGGTGAAACGAGGACCGTGTCTGTCTGGCAGGCCTGCAGAGACAAAGCGAAGCCCTCGACTGGGCTGTGCCAGCTGTTGACAGAGCTGTGAGTCCAAACAGCGAGCTGTGAGAGGGACACTCGTGCTTTCAGGAGAGATATCGTCTGCTGTTGTCGTACATGAGCAGCCACTGTTTGCAGAACGGCTCATGCTAGTCTGGTGACGCTTTATATGTTTCTTAGTTCCAACAAATCCAAGACCAAAGACCAAACCTAACAATGAACACAAAGCTATTATTATTATTTCAATTTATGTATTTTGAAGCTATTTTTTAAAACCACAGTTTCCAGGTTTTGAGCCTTCTTCTTTTTTTTTTTTTTTTTAATGAAACAGACATTTTGTGCAAGTAACACAATGACTGACACATTGTTGGGGCTGGTCTTTTCATGATGTTTGTTGACAATGGTTGATGATTAATTTACTAATTATCACATGCATAAATTCTGTCTGCATAAGTCTGTGAGCATGTCCCAAAACCTTATTCAATCATTCACGACTCCCTACATAATAGACACAGTTTACATTTTAGTGCACAGTAAATTGAGATCTTTGCACACTTATCTCTTATATGCAACATATTGCATTGTGGGATTGCTGACAGTAAGTGGTATTTACATGTGGACACTAGTTTTCATTGTGGCAATCTTTGACATTTCAAACTCAGAGTCTGACACTCACATAAAACGGCCGGTCATAAATGTAGTCATTTATATAGTAAAGATGGAGGAATTTCATACACATCCATTTTCATCAAAGTCCCTTTTCAAAACAGACTCGTCACTATAGGAAGATGTTACCAATAACATCAACACTGGCTCCATTATACTGGAGTGCCACTGTGTCAGGATGCACAATAACAGGCCCCCAACTGACACACCTGAATTGGATGAAGCCATTATCAAGGTGCAATTAATTACACCTGTGGTTCTCCTGCCATGACAAGTCAAATGTCGGTTTTAACATGAAAGCTCTGTGGTGATATGAAAAACAGAGAACATCAAAAAATAAGATTTAAATGATCTTGCAGGGATCTGGTTGATGTTATTTTGGACACTGGGAACGCAGAGATTGCCTTTATTGATTCACTGTCATAATGTTGTCATGCTGATAAGAGCAACTGTGTCTGTTGTCTCGGCTTTGTTAATGAGATCATCCAGTATAAAGAGGAAAAGCACCTCATCATTCACGGACATTAATTGGTGATCATGCACCATTTACATCTGTTTACAGATAACATTTTACATGCAAACAACCTTCAAGAAGCCACACTGTGTAAAAAATAATTGGAAATGTCTTTGTAGATGCTGGCAGTCACACAACAGCTGTATATGTAGGATTTTCAGACAGCTCCCAAAATCTGTGACCTGAATGGATCCTTTGTTTTAAAGGATATTAAATGGTAACAAAGAAATCTCTAATCTAACCCTTTAATGTTTCGCAAGTGATTTCTAGAAGTCGAGGATTTGATTTTCATTCCTTTCTTTCACGTAAAGGTTTTGTGTTAACTGGATGTGAATTTTGAATTTGATCCAGTGTAAGATTAATATTTGAAAATATGTTGTTTTCTAAAATAAACCTTCTAAAAGTTCTCAGATCTGTCAGGATTTATGGACACGCTCTTGTCCATAGTTTGGATTTTTAATTTGCTCTATAATATCTTTCCTTCCCGGCAGACAGTGGTGAAGATTGCCGCGTCCTGATGATTGTTGCCTCTGATTAGCAGACTTGCAGCTGCTTGCTTTCACTCCAGCGAATGAATTAATCAAGACAACAAAGACAAGCTAATCACTGTTTTAACATTCGCCCATTAAATGAAGTGATGGCTAATTACTGTTTGTGCTTTAAGACAGGCTTTCAGGAATTTTTAAATTGCTTTGAAGTCAGATATCGTCTCTGATTGATTTCTAAAAGATCTCTTATTCGAACCTTACACTGATGTTAGCATCTTTCTTTCTGTTATGTGCACAGAGATACAAAATCCACAGACTGGATGTACAGTGATAAAATTCTCCCATAAATACTTAATATGTCTGAGCAGTTGGCGCATTAAAGGATTAGTTCACCCAAATTACAATCAAACATATTTTCCCACTTGGCTCTTGTGCTGTCTGGCAATGCAAATACCTGTTCTTTGGTCTGTATCTACAAATCCAACTGGGCAAGTCTCTGTGGAAGATCATGTCCAAAAGAAAGCTCCAAAAAACTACTAAATACTACTAAATGGACCAGCAATGAGACTGTTTTGTAAGATACTGTTCCAAATGTCAAGAAAGAACTTCTGTATCATACTAAATTTTTGTTTTTTGAATTTTATTTATTTATCTCTTTTACTTGTTAAAGGCTTGTTTCACCCAAATTACATTATAGTCATTTCAATAAGTAACCATGTAAATAGTAAAACTGATAGTAGTGTATTTTGTCCATCCAGGCAAAGTAACCAGGAATGAAACACTATCAGCATTTATTTTTCTTTTTTTCATTTTATTTATTTTAATATCATTTTCAATTATGAGTACCACAAATAAAATCACCTCCATTGTTTTTGGTGTGGAGGCAGAAGTTTAACTATTTCGAGCATACAATTGTAACAGTAAGTGTTTATATTCTTTTTTGGTCCTTCAATAGTCACATTATTACTTTTTTTGTCAGCAAATCTATGAAAAACATGACATTCTGATACTTTGACAACAGTGTTTTACCATTTGTACTATGTGTGTTAACAACTGTGCCTGTCATCCCGACACACTCCGGACTGTCCTCGTGCAAACACTGTGCTCTGGTACATGTAAGCCCTGACAGATATTGATCGCTCCATGTGGTGATGTTTATACTTTTTATTACATTTATGTGTCTGTGCAAACAAACCTAATGCCTTTCTGTAGGAGGCCAAATCTGAAATTGCCACTCTCCCCTATTCCCTGGTTGAGGAAGTAATAATGGGGAATTAGGGCGGCTTTATCCCCAATCACTCTCTCCACCTCGTAAGCCGGGTCCTGTTCACTCGACTGTGCATTGTGTGCCACAGCTCTCCTTGCCATGACATGGTGGAGGATGGACTGTAGAAATCTAAATATTGTGTATTTTGCATGCATAACAATTGTTTTTCAATCCACTACATTCCTGTATTATTCATTCGATCCATTAACAATCACTTCAGCTCCTGATCTTTCTTACTGATGGCTGACTGGTAAATAATCAGAGAGTGTCAGTCACTTCTGTTCATTGCCTGAACAAACAGAATATAATCGAAATGAAAAATGATTTCCGCATCGCTGCTCTAGAAGTCGATGGCTTGAGTCAATTTATATGTCAGTTCGCATGATGCAAAAGTAAACAACAGTACATGCTTTGTATTCGCACGCAGGAGTTTGGTGTTTTCGTGTTCACCTGTTCAAAACAGAAGTTGCATTAACATCACTGCAGGAGTTATTTTTGGAGCTTATGCAACAATGGCAAACGGGTATTAAACTGAAAGAAGTATTGTTCCGAGTTTGAATGATACAGATAGTTGGGGTAAACTCGACAGGAGACAATTAAGATCTCTGCTTGTATTTAGTGAACTTTAACACCGGTCCATCATGTGTTTGAGTGTAAGTTACTCATGCGATGGATACAAAGGATGGAAAATGATCTCTGACTCTCACAGCCTCTGGAGAAACATGCAGATCTCTGAAAACAGACGAGCAGCCAGAGGCGAGCGAGGCGGCGTGTCGACAATGAGCGAGATTGTCCTTGCTCAGCAGCGCAAGAAGAGATTACGTAGGAGCTGACAATCTAACTCGGCTTGGAAATTCAGAGCATGGAGAATGGTTCGGGGCGTCCCTCACAGCTGAGTTACCTCTGCAGCAAACTTTCCCTTTCTTCTGCAGCCTGTGTGTGTTATGTATCCTCGCAGTGCGCGGGGGCTCATAAACGATGTTGGATAATAGTGGTGGTGGGGAGAGTTCGACCTCGGAGGTTAGAAACAAAGAGCAACTCTGTTTGAAAATCTTGGCAGATTACATTCATTAGCCCACCGCTTGTGTAATGTCTTATTCTGGATGTTACGTAAAGCGAAGGTGTTCTTGCATCGACTAAAGCGTCCAGACCAAACAATACTAACTACAATCCTACAGCTCAACTGATTATTTCTGTTTTTCCGTCTCCTTCTGTGTGACAAATACATTTCTGCCTTTGATATGTTAACAAGCAGGCTTCATGGGGCGAGTATCACCCACAGACACCGGTTTACCAGATGTCCACCAGTCGCTCTCTTCTGGGTAATTCTGAATGATTTGATATTCATGGCCCGCTGATTTGAAAACTGCCTCGAGCCAAATGCCTTGGATTGGACAGAAATACATACACATTCATTCCTAACTGCTGATTTGTTGTTTATGCAACAATAAATGCCAATCATCTCCCCATTGCCAGCTGCCATGATATCACAATACTGCAATAAGGACAAACACTGTGAATGTGGTTTTTCATAAAGGGTGATTTCAAGTAATTGTAAATTGGGTTTTACTTTCATGTGTTTGGCTGCTTTTTTTAACAACTAATAATAATCATTTCTTTCCCTTCTAACACATTTTTATACAGTGTCAGAAATGATTGAATAGTGTTATTACACATTGAGACAATGGTCAAAACTACGAACATATGATGCCAACTTTAATACATTTTTCTTCTTCTTTTAAGTCTTGTTGCTGAACTCAAATTGAGGCACAAGAACGATCTGATTTTCTTTGCTTTACAAGTCACAACTCTCTGTATGTGAAAAAAGACACATGCTGGTTTGAACTGGATTTGCTATAAAAATCCTTTAATTAATTGATTTTCACAACTTTTCCAGTCGGCGCTTTTGAAAAGCGTGAAAAGCAGAAACTGACAAACAATAATAAGGATCGCGCACACAGGCTTCATTTTACAGCTGATTCTGGGAAAGAAAGGTGACTGCTGTGAGCTCGTTATGGTGTGTGAACATAACACAATGTAACTAGGTGCTTTTCAAGATCAATCATTGAACTGTGCTGGGTTCAGCAGCAAAGAGGCAGAAGTAGAGAGAAGCTGTCACATGTTTTAGGATGACAGTCATTTGTTGTTCTTAGATGATTTATCCTCATGACTTTGGGATCTCATGACTTTTGCATCTATTTTGGTGCAGAGCGAAATTTCTCATTAATTACTGGATGCATTGGAACTTTGTACAGACATTGAACAGATTTAAAATTACACTTGTTAACCCCTTTACTTTTATCTCGCACCATCATCAGGTCAGAATTTTAATTTGTCCGATGCTTTTTTGACCAAACATCTGTGCAACTAATAACATTCCCATCAGCCTCGACTGCACTTTGTGTTTACTGCTCTCAAACAAACATTAACATGGTAACACACAAAACTATGATGATGAATCTGCAAAAGGCCATTGTGAGCTGGCGTTAGCTGAAAGCACCACAGTGTTAGAACCTGCCTATAGATTCATAGTCTGTCTTCAATGTTCTTGTTAAATCAGACAACAGAAAGAAACAGTCCTAAATTTGGAGCAGAAATGTAACACAAAGCAGTTCAGTCTCAACCAATTAACTCATTGGCTCATTTTAAACCACCAATCTTCATTATCTAACAGAAATGTTTGCAGTTTTTTGGTGCATTATGGTGATGCACGAATGAATGATGATGTAAATATCATCTGGCAGCACAAACCATGCACACTAGGTAAACTGTGTATACCGCCATATCCACCTACCTCTTGTATACAGAGCGACCTGCTACAGAGACTAATCATGTTTGTCTCTGCACATATTTCTGCATGTTGTTGCATTTGCTATATTTTTTACGCTATTGTCTCAAGATTTAGGAGTCAAATGATTATGTTTACCTCATTGTTAGTCTACTTATGTGTAAGGAACCGGAGACAAATTCCTTGTATGTGTGCACATACCTGGCTAATAAAGCTGATCCTGAACATAGCTTTGGAACATTACGGACAATAGAGGAACACAGAAGTACAGTATATAGTCCGAATCAAGCAAAATGATAATGGCATGAAACATATTAAGCATAGAGATAAATGCACAGCAGAAATCATTTGAGAGTAGGTTTTTCTTTGGGCAATAACTTTTCACTACTGACACTCATTGTAATGAATTCAAATTCAAGCACCTTTTAGCAGACAGGTAGTGAGACATCAGTGTTCCAAAGATTTTATTTTCGGCATACTTATATGACCAGAATAGGGAGATATTTTTACTTAGCTGTCTACCTTCCTGCTTTACTTACTCTGTCATTCACTGCTCGAGTGTTCGTGCTGCTGTTTCTAAAACTGTCAGGCATTTTCCTGAGCTGAGCCCAGAATACTTCCAGTGATGATTTGAGCTGTTGCTTTGCCACGGCTCTGTACTGAGAGAGTACATCTCTTACATTATTATGTCAAATTTGGCTCCCTCAGTGCAATATGTTTTCAGTGTAGCATAATATAAAGCGTGCTAATCAAATTATTCATACATCAGCACCTCTAAAATATCTATTAACATGGCCTCCTCCTGGGACCAGCCAGCTTACTTCAGCTGGTGAGATAAGCAGCAGCGTATAAAACAGGTCCACCGGCTCAGAAACATTGTTCTCATGGGAACCTGGCACTCGAAACAGATGCTGTTCTTCTACAGTAAGTGAAACACAACAAGGTGCAATATGGTCAGCACGCCACAGGTTTGTGTCCTCTTCAGCCGGAGCAGACACTGAGCAGATTACTGATCAGAGAGTCAGGCCCTGCTGCCAAGATGTGACTGTGGACCATCCGTCCACACACACTGGAGCATAAAGATACAGGTGCAGCACATTTTTATACTGGAACATACATCTTTATATTAATCTAATGCACTGGCTCCAGTGCCTGCTGTTTGATTCTGTTGGACTGTTCATAGGTGGAAAAACGTAATGGTAAATAATTTTCCTCATTGTTGTCTAATGAATATGGTAAATGGACTTTTTATATATAGTGCTATATATAGTGCTCATCTACCTTAATGGACAAAGTGATTCACAGTTTTACCCATTTTCACTGCCATTCACGCACTGATGGCGACGAAGCCGTTAAACCACTGCTTAAAGGTACAAACTCGTACTTTTCACTTTGCAGTTTATTTGAATTAATTACTTGGTCTCTATTACATCTCTGTGAAACATATAGCACCAAATGACATGAATTAATCCAGGAAGCTTCTAAGGACAGGATTGGGAAATGATTAGGAATTTACAGACCTGTAAAATAAAGTAAACAAAATAGACAAGATGTTTTTTTGTGCTGCACATTTATCTGCTAGTCTGGATGTTTTGCAACAGTGTAAATATTCCTTTGTCCATCAACGGCTTGTGACCTTGTTATCGAGACCAGAATTGATTGTGTAAGAGCTGATCATGAACCTCGCTGTCCTTCAGGAAGCTGCAGGGACTTATTCTCTCCAGGGATGTGGAGGAGGAAGGTACAGTTATATAAGAGTGTAAAAAATACGTGGCTGATATAGCTGCTCTATAAGCCCATGATTATAAGAGCAGTGTGTGATGTTCTGCGCTCAGATATTCAACAGCGGGCGCTCACACAGGAAGCTTTTTTTTTTTTTTTCTTACAACGGAACATTAAGCAGTGAATAATAATAATTGTCTTTCAGGTTTTATTCAGTTGTTTTATTGATATTGTTTTTTTACTGGCAATATTTAGGGAACATCAGGGATGATGATATGACTATATTAAGTTTTTTTTTTCTTCTTTTTAAATGAAATCTTAAAATGTTTGTATTTAAGGAACAGTTCAAATTTTTTTTAGAAACTTAGAATTATGATTATGGATAGAAAACTCTTGGATGTATATCTGACTTTAAAATATGGAAGAGCCTTAAAACCAAACAAACAGTGATGCCTGTCTGTTGTTCACTTAAACCTAATCTAATGCATACTGTGATATATTGCCAATGCAAAGTATTTTCAGCTAATTTTAAAACTCGTACATGAGCTGCTCAACAACATGAATGCTTGAAAGCTGTAAACATGGAGATATGACCTGAACACAGCATAACACACTGAGATGAAGCTGAGTGGACAAAACTCTGTAAAATGCTGAACTGTTCCTTTAAGAATGAAATACTTTGCTGCCGGAAAAGCAAATGAAACCAACCTCTTTATATTCTACGGACTTCTCCAGCATTCCTCTGCTGTTCTGTCAAAACACCCAAAGACTGACTAACTATTCCAGGCATTAACTAAATTATCGTATCCTGTTATCATCACCCTGTTGCCAAAATAGCCGATGCACAATGAGTCATTCATCAAGCTCTAAACGCTGGTATTCAGACTGTTGTTAGGGGAAAGACTGCTCTCAGTAGAACCACACAGAGATAAAGGGCCACTCAAGCCTTTTAATTATTCCTCACAACCATTTGTCATTCCATATAATACAGCCGTTCTTTAGGAACGTAGGTGATTTGAAAGCAGATTTCTTTGTGCTAACCAAATTGTTTCTCAAGGCTGAATTAATGGCAGCATTTGTACTTGACTTCCTGTAGATGTGAGGTTAGTTTACCTGCACTCATTCACAATAAAAGCATATGAAGCAAAACCTGTGTTTGAGAATATTATCTTCAGAAATGTTTCAGAGCTGTGGGGGATGAATTTCTTTCTTTCTTTCCACCACTTTGTAAAATTCAATAACAGCCAAGTGTAAACAGAGAAAAAACATTTGAAAGGTTTTCAGTTGTGGCCGCGTTTGTCATTGTCAGCGCGAAGCACGACAGCAGTAATGTGATCACTGATTCGCTTCCACGTCATTGAAGCACTGACTCACTGTTATGTTCAGTGCTGTGTTTCTGAAATCTTCACACTCTGCTGTTCCTGTTATACAATGCAGACATCCATCAGGTTCACTGAGCAGATTCCCCTATTTAAATTGATTTTTTAGAAATAGGCAGGTGGCACAGATTTAACCATCACAACATATTAATATATATACCACAGAGCAGGAGAAATCCACAGTTTTAAATGCAGCTGTGACTATAACCTCACACTATATTGTGCCTATGCATTGTGCAAGACTGTGTCCTACGTATGTTCTGACCTTGCTGTGTGAATAGCAAACCGTGATAGCGGCCCACCATACATCACTGTCAAACCACAGACTGTTCCAGCCACATCCAGGTAATCTATTTGTCCCGGTAAAATATGGTGTAATTTGTTCCAGGTTTCTTGCAAGCCCAGCAGAAAATGCCATGATTTGAACTGCATCTTATGCATATGTGGTATTTCGTGGCAATAGCTGCTGAAAGCATGCAGCTTTTTTTTTTATGTCTGCCATTTGCTTTGTCCTCTTCCCTCCACATCCAAAAATGAATAATTGTGTAATAAATGTATTACTACCTTAGGTGCAATTTGTTTCATTTTAAATGAGAACAAAATGTTAAAGTACACTCTCTCCTGCCGCAGTGTGAAGACCTACAATGCATGACAAGATTCAAATTTATTGTGGTCATTTCACAAGTTTAATGAGATGTAGCTCTGCTGAAAGCTTTCACTGTGCAGGCAGCCTACTTCAGACATCAGTCCTCAATGTTCTTAGACTCTATTATAACATCTCTCACTCTCGTCATCATGCTGCAGCTTCCGGTTATATAACATTATGTAACTTCCTGATTTGCAGCTTTACTCAAGGATGAGATTCAGCAGACATTATTAATTTGAAGTTTTTTAGTGTTGCGCATCACTAAAACTGTATCTTGTTACTCTGGCATTTGCTTTGACTGTGAATGATGAAGTGTAGATTTTCACTTCCGACTGAAAACTGTGAAATTTTTTTTTTTATCCCTAACAAAGAGTGTTATGTGAGAGAGTGAGATCATCGCGATGAGAGTTCGCAATCAGATCATGAGAGCAGCTACCACTGTCCTCTTAGTAGGTCTTTCTGTGGGTGCTGGGTCAGCAGTGCATTAGAGGAACATTTCCTTACGTAACACCCGTCCTGCCCTGCAGAAATCGTCGGCATATCCTCAACAGCTTAATGGCTTAAAAGAGTGTGGGAGGGAGTGAGGAAATAAACTTTATACAAAGAATAAGAAAGTTTTGAGCTGGTTTCTGGGTCAAGTCCTGAATGTGGCTGGATCCAAATGTTCAGGCTGGACACAGATGGACATCACAGAGATGTAGAAGATACTGCACTGTATCCATCCATCCTCAAGAGTCCCATCGCTGGACATGTTTGGGAAACAAGCAAATCAATCAGTGTCAATTAGAGCTGCGTTCAAAGTAAACCACATCCTGGGAGTCAGTTGTGCACTTAACAGCAGGCAACGCAATTACGCTGCAAAACCCCTCTAAAGTGCTCAGGGTCTGAGAGGATGAACCGGCGCGTATAAAAGGCTCTTACAGTCTTTTATCTATACCACTCTCAGGTGCCCTCCTGAGCAGAGACTTTTCGCTGAGCATGAGAGAGGAGAGCAGCACTGGACGCTCTCTGATTCACATCTTTCATGTTGTGATCCGTAGCCCTGCCAGACACAGTTCGGGATGCCATTCTACATAAGTACACTGATCTTCAAAGCCCCGTTTCTGCTCCCTTCCACTGTTCATGCTCTCATTTTGATACCTCTCCGCTGAGGTGGAGGGGGGGGGGGGGGGCAACGAGAGCTCTAACAGTCCTCATTGATTTCTGAAGGAGAGTCTGTACACTCACTTCCTCTCCAGCTGTCCTGTGTAAGAGGCCGGAGCGTCGCACTTCAATGGCGTCTGACTTCGAGTCTGAGCCATAGGAGCATAATCACATTTGACTTGCAGTGTGAATTACAGACACAGGTTGAAGATCCTTTTTCCCACATCGCTATCACGATGCTATATTTGTTACTTCATTTGCATACACACAACACGACGCTTGCATCAGTGTAAACCTCAAGGAAATGAACATCTAGACAAAGAAAGAAAAGGCTCCCAGCTTCCAGACATATGTTGTTGAATTCTTTATTGTATATTTTATCATAATGCAAGAAGATGTAACACTGAATACTGATTCATGTCACAAATTATTAAACTGCATCATATTTTATATAATTTAAAAGGTATTTCCTGATTTATTTTGGGTGATGTTTACATTGTTTATTTATATAGCATATGTCAAAACCAAAGGCAATTCCATGTTTATTAAATGCATTAAAACATTGAAAGCACAGAATTGGTGAATTTTCTCAAACTGAACTCTGGCATGTGTTTTTTATGTTTTTGCTACATGAATATATCAAAGTGGAAATTTCCAAGCTGTTTCATCTCTGTGTGGATGGATTGTTGGGTTGTCAGAAACAACGAAAACAGGATTATTTCTTCAGAGGTTGCTTTATGTTTCTGTTTAATCATCATTGATGTTTATGATTTTCTCTTAATTTTTTTTAAGAATTAAATGTTGAATAGTAAAATTCTGCTTCTTGTTATTAAACTGTAGCATCACTTTGTATGACAATGTGCATTAATATAAATGATGTCATATTTTGCGTGCATGCTTTGTGCTTTTGTGTTTTTGCTTTTTGTGCTCTCGGTCATATGACCAGTTTCTGTGGCAACATGATTTTGAAAATAGCTTCTCTCTAACGGCCCACTGCTGTCGCAAGTTCTGCAGGCAGCAGCCCACTCTTGATGCATGACTCATTCATTGCTCATTACCATCCCACTCTCATTTCATCCTACCCAGGCTCCCCTGCTTGGATATCTGATGGAGATGGTTGTGTGGGGGGCGGGGTGGCGGTTACTATAAAGCCTGTGTGTCCATGCTGTGATTGGCTGGTGGGACCCATTTAATCTGCTGTGACTACTACAGGGTCCACCCCTGCACTCCTCCCACTCGCTCTGCCCGCCCTGACAGCATCCATACACAACAGTGTGCTGTCTCTGTTCCAGGGAGAATATCAGCTCTGCACAGGGAGGAGAGGATTAGCGCAACCACTCAGCTCATCTGCATGCACGATCCCAGAGAACCACATGAGCACCCAGGGCTGCACCTCTTTTGTATAAAACCTGGCACTCCTATCACAGAGGCTCCACTTGATCTACTGTCACTGCTGTGAGAGGATTTAATAGGGACCACAGTTTTTTTCCTCTTTGGACTCTTTTCAATGATTTCCAGACTTCTTGTTCTATAATTTAAATTTGCAATTTGTTTTGTGTGATGTCTCTATTTAATTGTAACCATGCAAGTAATATCATATGATAGAGACTTGCTCTGAGCATCAAAGAGTTTCCCCTTCATTTTTTGGGACTTTTTTTTCCACTGGGTTTGTTCCTTCATTTGGTTTGGGAGACTGCAGCACCAGGATGCCATCCAGAGAGTCCTATGACGTTCACAAGGAGGAGAAGTCCCTGGTGCAAAAGGCCAAGAGAGAGGCCAATCAGGAGGATATTCTGGCGGCGGCTCTGGGGATGAGGATGGGGCCACAGAAACCTCCAGCCACTTTCTGGCAGCCACTTAAACTATTCGCCTATTCACAGCTCACCTCATTGGTCCGCAGAGCCACACTGAAGGATAGCGACCGGATACCAAAATCTGAGAAAGTGCACAACTTCAAGGTGAGATTTTGAATCAACTTAAAGAACTTTTGTCAGCTAATTCACCTCCACAAACATTGCTTTAATATGATTATGTGTGGCCAGAGGGCTGCTTCTCATGCCTGCCTTGTGGGAGATGGGAGGCATTGGAGGGGAGGGGGAGTGTTAGAGAGTGGGAGAGAGGGGATGAAAAACAGAGCTGTTTTGGTCTGTCCAGTGAGCCTTTATCAAAAGAAAATCTGTTGGGTGGTCTGTGGAGCACTGCTGTTAGTTTGAGTACCAGATGGAGAGATTAGGCCGGCAGAGAGGGGAAACAGTGGAGGAGTGTATCCCTGTCTGGCTCAGGCTCTCTCTCCTACTTTGACTGGTTAATGGGATGGAGAGCAGCAGGTGAAATATTACCTTCAAGGCTTTCAAACTGCTGATGCTTACCAATCTCTCTCTGCTGCTTTGTTCTCATGTACTGCTGAATGTTGCATTTTAACATTTTAGGCATGTGTAGTTCCTGTTTTGAAGCCTCTCACAACTAAAGGATCATGCAAAATATGAGCAAATTCATAGCAAAGAGAGTATCTTTTCTCATCTTTTCCAATTTCTAACTCTCCAAAGTTAGCACTCACACAGTTAAACACAACATTTATTAAGTTGAACTCCAGTTTGACACCTTCATTTTCATGGCACAGCCTCTTGAAATAATTGCTCCAAATAAGTGTATTCATCACCTGCATTGAAATGTTTTCCTCACATATAAACAGGCTGGATACAGGAAGTATCACAGACAAAACAAAGAATAATTATATGATTATATGAGCTGATAACCTCACAAATCAATTAGATTGATTAGACTGTAATAATACGAGGCTGCAAAGAAGATAAAACTCTGAAAGAAATGACATCAGTCCAGGTGATTGAGATGAATATTCACAATGACTGACTGTCACAGAACTTCTTAGCTGACTATGAGCTCATGTTTTTCAACACAGTGATCGCCTGCTCAACAGAAACTAGCATGTCTTTACCGAAACAGCTCCTCAGTATCTGCTGACTTAATGCAAGAAAGCCAGGGAGAGTTGTGGCTTGCTCTCGCTCCCAGAGGCCTCCCTGATTGGCTGGGCTGTTGTTACCTGGTGGAGCGTGGGGGCTCCCTTTTCCTGCATGAGCATGGTGGCTTTCTACTGTCTCCATGGCACAGCTTGCACCTTCACTCAGGTGAAGTGACAAATCCTGCTGTGCCATGATAGCAAAGCCTCCCCTGCACCAACTCACCATCGCACGCACCTCAGTATTGTCAGTATGAGGGTCTGTTTGAACAACAAATCTCCTCCACCCACAGAAAATCCTCCACCTCTGCCTCATTCAACATGGCAGCACCTACAGGTCTCCTGCTCGGGCTACAGGATGAGATGGGGTGTTTATGGTCTAAATGGTTGCGACTCCCTGCTGCTCTCTCTCTGTCTTGCCATTGCACTTCATCACTAATATGTGTCACTGTCTTCCTCCCTGTTGTAGGTCCACACCTTTCGGGGGCCTCACTGGTGTGAACACTGTGCCAGCTTCATGTGGGGACTGATGGCTCAGGGGGTCAAATGTGCAGGTACATCTTGTTCTACATTGTCACAGTCTTACATAAACTGCTTTATCACTGGTTACGTTCATGGTGCACAAAGTGAGCATTAGTGTATGTGGGTTACTTGGTTTTTAGTACATCTGGAGCTGGATTATTGAGTTTTAATCTAAAATCCCAACAGTAGTTTATGGATTAGGGGTTGTATAATAGATTGAAACGAGGGCTGTATAGTGATGATGTAACAGATACTTTACACTATGTTAAGACCTTATTTCTGACCTACTTTTTGGCTCATTGAGTTTGTGAATGGGGGGAATCAGTTCAAACAAGCAGAATAATGCATTTCAGCACAATCAGTGTTGACAGATTATAAAAAAATATCTAAAAGTATTTTTCTTCAGTCTTTTTGGAAATAATGACGAGATTGTTTTTAGCTCAGGGCCTGGTAGTTCTTCACATCTTCTGACATTATTACAATAACAAAAGGCTATCTGTGTTTCCACTTCCATGATTTTAATGGATACACATGCTGCATTATAAGCTTGTAAACATGCAACAGTAGGCTCACTACAGCAGCTGACAAAAATCATATTTTCAGCTCAGTTTTTAAAAAAAAATTCTGAATGTATTTTTTCATTATGTGCCCCATAGTGTGAGCATATCTGTTTAAAAAAAATCAGCATCTGTGATCATAGTTAGTCCTTTATGTTACTTCCTGTAACACACACACATTCCGACTTGTTATTGTGAGGTAAATGCTTCTTTTATATTCACTCCTTTGCTTGTCAAATACTCTGGTGAGATTTCTATTTCACTGCAGCTGTTGTTAGGATTCACATCCCAGAATAGTGCTATAATAAAGGCTGATGTGCATCTTTGATGTTTTATTGATGCAACAAAGTATGTCACACAAATCTGTGGGAGCTCGGACATTAATTATTAATGTCTTGATTTTGCTTTTGAAAGCTGACAACAATTTAAAGGAAGGCACATGTGTTTGGAGTCAATCTTTATGGTATCGCCATTCCTTCAGACTCGACCACAGCTACCAGAATCTAGGGCAGCAAAGTCTCACATGATGCTCGAATTTGCATACCAAAAAAAACGTGCCCCCCTCCTTTTTTTTCTTTTTTGTGAACTGGTTTTGGCTGAGTGCCAGGAAGCCAGCTTCTGCTTGTGCTTGTTGTGCCACATTTCCTCATCAGAGTACGCCCCCCAGCCTCATCCCATCATGCCCATGAAGGAAAACAAAGCTGGCATGCCTCTTTAATGAGGAGCAGAGCTCAGAGCGTGGGGACGGAGCTCCATTTCCACACACATTAAAATTCAGCGGCTTCAACCAACGAGCTAGGTCAAGCAGCTCAACCCCGATTTCACTTAAATACTTGGTAAAAAAAAAAAAAAAAAAGCAAAACAAAAACCATCACACAAATAGAAGTGGTGTTTTTTGTCTCCAGCTCCAGTCAGAAAGAGACCGGTTTTAACTGGTAGACACAATATGCTGATTAGAAATTAGCACCCAGCCACCATTAAACCCTTTGGTCAAAACTAAGCTGCAGCCTCCACCTCACTGAGACAGAGCTGACGGTGCAGTAAAGCAGCACCCCCTGTCTCTCGGCTCCCGGTGTCCCCCGGGTCCCCACCTCACCCTCACCCGCCCCACCTGGGACCCAGGGGCCATCAGTGTGCTCACATGGACAACAGGAGCTCTGTAGACTTGTGTGTGATGACAGGGCCTCCTCTATTATACTGCCTGTCTCATATCCTTAAGAGAATCATCTCTTAAGGTAATTACATTTCTGCATCAATGCATATAAAAGCAGGCTGCATGAATTTCTCCAGGGACCCATATTAATCTCAATATTGTCTGAGCTCCTCCAGAAGCCTCGATTTTTGGCTTTCAGATGTATTTTGTATTTAAAATTAAAAAGTAACTATTCTTCAGAGGAATGAGGGATCAATTTTTTTTTAGGTTTTTGGAATCAAAAAGCACACAGCATTTGTCCAAAAAAAAAAAAAGCATTGAACTTGGAGACGGCTCAAAAGATGTATGAGCTTGAAGAGCTGCCCCATTTTAGTCTGGGAAACTAGGTCTAGTGTAGCCCGCAGCGCCTCAATCGCTGCTTCCACAGCCATTGTGTGCGAGCTTGGATTTGGAAAAGAATAGGGCACACAGCAGCGCTGACTATCCCTCCTCCAGGCCACTGTGTTCTCAGTCTTCCTCTAATTCCCTCCATGCGTCTCTGTTACAAAGCTGAGCTGCAGTCTCTCTCTGCATCTGCTCTCCACGGGCTCCTCTGTTCCCGACAAGGTGAGTCCTGCCCCGAAACAGCTGTGCCTCAGGCCCCATCCGCTGTGACTGAGGACCAAACGCGATGTGGGATACTTAAACTGGCATCATGACTAATTTGCTATTTGAACACCCAGTGAGGGGCAGCTACATCTGAACACATCATATAGGATAGAAGGAAAAACATTAAAAAGGGAATTTGCCAACATTTAAAAATCAAAATGTTCTCATACAAAATGTTCCACAGACTAATGTCCTGTCTTGTGTTTTATCATTGTTTTATATGACTGTTTTTAATAATAAATGACCCTTTAGAGGTGACTTTGGCTCCATCCAGTGCTCAAGGTGACTCCAATGCTGTGTGTGGTGAAGAGAGAGGAGCTCTCCAGTGGTCTGGTGAAAATTAGGGGTCAAATATTGATCGAGGGAATTAACACTCTTCTGCAAGCCAAAACACACATACAAAACCAGTCAGTCAAATCAAAATGAACCTGATGATGAATGCGAATTTACATAATAGTCCTCAGTTCACAGAATTACTGAAATACAAGAAATAATTCAGTCTTTGTATTCTGGTTTATTGGTATTCTTTACCATGTTTACCATCCTTCTATTATGATTAAACCTGCTCTCTCTCTCTCTCTCTCTCTCTCTCTCTCTCTCTCTCTCTCTCTCTCTCTCTCCCCCACTCTGCCTGCAGATTGTGGTTTGAACGTCCACAAACAATGCTCGTCTCTGGTGCCCAACGACTGCAAGCCGGACCTGAGACACATCCGTAAAATCTACAGCTGTGACCTCACGACCCTGGTGAACGCTTATAACACAGCGCGGCCCATGGTGGTGGACATGTGTATACGAGAGATCGAGTCAAGAGGTTAGTTTAGGGCATGTGTTTGTGCGTGTGTAACTCAACAATATAGCACTTTTTTCCACCAAGATTTAAGAAGGATCTAAATCTAGTTTAACTTATCGTAAAATCTTGTCACTACTGAAATCTTAATGAAATTTTAAATGCAGCTGAATTCATAGCCTTGTAATTCTGTAATTTCTGTCTGTCTATAGAAAATATTTTCTGCAAATTTTTAATTTATTTATTCATTTTTGAATTCACAAATTTATATTGAATATTCAAGTCTCTCTTCAAAAGGTCAATAGGACAAAGTTTTGATTGACCCCTCTCAGATTTGAATGATTTTCCATGCTAGTCTGAATGTTCAAGTTTTCTTTATTTATCTTAGATTTGGTGTCTGAATTTAATCAGTCCAAGGGTCTTAAAATGTAGATCTAAAAATGAGCGGTTGATCCTGAGTCATACTGGATATTGGACACTTACATTTTCCGCCAGTAAAACCTGAAAAACATTGAGTGATAATGATTTAAAGCGACCCCTTTTTAATTGCCATCTGAGATGAAGCTTATGGGCCCTGTTTGCTGTATTTATGACGCTTGTTGTGAAAAAGCTTTCCTCTAATTTTATAGTAGGCGATCAACACATTCTCCTTAGTTTGAGGCGTTAAAAGTCTGATTACATTACTAACTGAGTTAATGTTTTCTGGGCGGGGAGATGACTTAGAGGACTGATGAGTGTGCTGGTAATTGTAAATGTGTAATGAGGAATACATTACTCTGTTTCCTGCTGCCTTATTTGATTGCATTTCCGTTAAATCATTCAGCTATGTAGGAAGCTCATTGCTCCCTCATTGTCTGCCCTCTAATATATGTCTGAAGCTAAGTTTGATTTATGTCTTTATTATTTTGCCCGGTGATGCAGAAAACTATCTGCATCTGCCCATGTTGTTCCGTCGTGTGACATTGTGGACATTTTATCCTTAATTTCTTATGCATATTTAAGAGTGTTTAATGGCATTTCCTAAATTACCCCAGGCGATGCATGCAGGTGAATTTTTCTACATTACTCGTGACAGCCGTGACAACGTCTGAAAGGTTGTTTGTTTCATGTTTGTTCCTCAAGGACTGAAGTCGGAGGGCCTCTACAGGATATCAGGATTCAGCGATTCGGTGGAAGAAGTCAAGATGGCGTTCGACAAGGGTACGCGCTCCTTTAATTCTGCATGTGGCAACTGTTTTATAGATTTCTGTCAGCTCACGACATGATGACTGACGTTGCGTGTTTTCACATGTTTACATAAGACACCCAGAACATTTGAGATTAATGAGAAAGTGACACGTTGGTGAAGGATTAGTGTCCATCTGGGCATCTTATCCTGACACGTCCCTCTCACGCAGGGTTTCACAGTGTGGACAGACAGGGAGGGACCTCAGGGAATACAAACCATGGATGTACTCTCAATGCCTTAAACATAGCTGTAAAAAAAAAAAAAAAACTCTTCCACTGTGTTGGGATTCAGTAGTAGACTTAGTGGGAATGAGCCTGTCTTGGCCCAGTGCAGTGTGAATTTTAACTATAAGAAGAAGCCTGCAGCAGTGGGCTAAACTCTTAGCGAGATCCGCATGTGGGAGATCATCCATGACAGAGTGTCATTCCAGCTCACAGCACTGTGATGTTCAGTCTGCCAGCACAAGTAGGCCATGGCCTCTCTGGAAAGCATGCATAACTGAGGGAAAGTCAGAATAAAACAGGCCAGGCGGATGATAGCGGCTACTTTGCAAAATACAGAGCGAGAGAAGATTTTTTTTTTCCACCCACTGTACACACAATCTCTTTATTCCTCACTTCACACGGGGATGTGGAAGTGCTGACGTCAGCAGGTTTTACAGTGTGACAAACTCTCTCCTTCTTGTCTCTTCTTCTTTCCATCACGCATCCTTCCTCACAGATGGCGAGAAGACAGACATCTCAGGGAAAGCCTATGAAGACATCAATATCATTACAGGCGCGCTGAAACTGTACCTGAGGGATTTGCCTGTTCCCGTCATCTCGTACGATGCTTACCCGAGGTTCATCGAGGCTGCCAGTAAGTCACAACTAGACAAATTCGTCAGAAACGCACCTGCTTCGGATGCTTTTTGTCGCAGTTAACATTAAGCTTTGTGCCGTATGGTCACTTTAGTTCATGTGGAAAATGCTGGGTGCACGTGACAGATGTCAGCTGTAGTATATTGGTTTAAAGAGAGTGGACAAAATAAGAGAAACATCTGTATTTGATGGAATCCAATTCAATAACCCCCAACAGTTCTATTGTTTGCTTTCAGTATATATGCATATTGTTTAGGCTGTAGTTTGCAGGGTTGTTGTGTTGGACTCCACTTTGTTGCATGTTCTTTTCACTATATGTGGCTGCTGCAACCACAGGTCTTTGATGTTATTTAAAGCTCCTCTTAAACAGATTTTATGGTTGTTATTTGGAGAAAGGGATTTGATTTTCTTCATATAAAACAGAACTATTAAAATGCAGCCTCATCATCTGACTTCTCAGAATCAGGCAATGACTTTCAGAACTCAACACTGACATACGTGTTCAACAACCGTGGCCCTAATTTGCAAAACACAACAGTCAAGAACGCATTCACAGTGTTTATTTGCATTAGCCGTCTCAAGTAGCCTCAGACTTCCTCTCACAGACTAATGGCTTTTATTGCCTCACAAGAAACAACTGCACTGATTCCTGCTTGTGTCCTCTGAGGTCAGAGAGTGTATTCAGGTCACTTTTTTTAACAGCTCTTCTTTCCTTTTCTGTTCAGAGCTCACAGACCCAGAGAAGAAGCTGGAAGCTTTCCGAGAGGCTCTAGCTCTGCTGCCACCATCGCACAACGAAACTTTGAAGTACCTCATGGCACATTTAAAAAGGTGAGCAATCCGGCTGAACTCTGCAAGAGCAAAATTATTATGTATTATATATATTTTTTCCTTTTTCTGCAGAAAGAGTAGTCTAACTTTTCTGAGCATGGGAGAGAGCTGTTAGTGGCCCAACATTTTCTCTGCAGAGCACATTTGTCACAATCCCACAGAATCTCAACAGACAGCAGGACTAAAGATGTGAAATAAAATGTGTCAGAAATAAGTGAATATGTCATTAAAATTTGAATGTGTCATATAAATTTACCTACTGTGGGATGAAAAAGGGAAAATCTTATAAAGTGACAGGGACAACTCTGGGTTATTAAATAAAGGCAAAGTAAAAAGGAGACATCATCTTTTTTATGTTGTCTATAATTTTGGCAATTGCCAATTCCACTTATCTTGGTGTCCATGTGAAAATCTTATTCAGTTGACATACTATGGTCATTTTCATACAGTCCCTAAAGATCTGTTTATTTCCAGAATCTCTTTCTAACTTCAATAACTATTCACAGGGTGACACAGAATGAGAAATTCAACCTGATGAACGCAGAGAACCTGGCCATCGTTTTCGGACCCACCCTCATGCGAGCACCAAACCTGGACGCCGTCACAGCACTCAATGACATCCGCTACCAGAGACAGGTGGTGGAGGTACTCATTAAAAATGAAGACGTGCTCTTCTGAACACAGATCAGGACTTTTATAGAACAAGCTATCTAATCATTCTTTTGTGTAAAGACTGGAATGACTGTTTGTATTACATTGATTGATACATTTTTTAAAAGGCCCTGCGTATGGACTAGTACTGACCTAACTTCTGTCCTCCCCTGTTTCGGGGCGTGGACGATGAACTTTACTCTGTGTCTCCCCATTTTTGTCGGGGGATTTTCAGAAGCTGACAGACCGGCATGCATGGTGCGAGGTCTTTGTTGCTTTGTAGTCGTAACCCAGCATGTGTTAAGATCGTGTAGCGCTGTGATTTTGCTTTTGTCTGTTCTGTGGTAGATGTAGTCCACATTCCCAGCTGCCTGCTGAGCAGTTTCTCTTTTCTCTGAAACACTGTATAGCTGGATGTAAAAATAAGCTACTGATTTTTCTGGGGTAATTTTTATGATGCTGTATTTTTTTATCTCCTCAACTGTTTTTATGTAACCTGAGGTAGTTGAATGAGCCTTTCCTGTTAATGTGTACACACTGGTGCGTTTTGCCTGACCTTAACATTATTATTGTGTTATAAACAGCATTATTTGTGAATTTAATTTTTTTTATTGTAATGTTTTTTTGTACACAACTTGTGCATGATCAGTTTAATTTATTAAACCTTACTCTGAGAAATTACATGCTTAATGAGTCATCTGAGTTGCCATAATAAAAATCTACATCAACTTGTGTGTTAAACCTGCATTAACCTTTTTTTTGGCTACTTAGGGGCAGCAGAAACAAGCTGTAAACACAGCTGCTTATTTATAGATACAGAGTAACATAATCATTCATTTGGAGTCATGTCTCTGGTCACCTGGTTAAAAAAGAGGCCAATATTCAGTCTCCTTTAGCAATGTTTTTGGTCTCCACCAGATCCTGAGGGAAATATCTGACTCCTTAACAGCTAAATGCTCCACTATGTTCAGCAGCTAGTCTCTAACTGCGTCTGTCACAACCTCCCCCACACAAAACCATCAGTTATGTGTGGGGGAGGCTGTGGTTATATCAGAGCTTTTTTTCCTGTAAACAGCTTCCTGCTGGATCTGGAAACACACAATGTGAGTAGTGAGAGTGAACCAAAACAGTAAAGTGAGCCAGACGAGCCAAACAATGAGCTGAAAGAGGCTAAAAAGCTCTGTGGAGCTGATGGGAACTGCAGAGAAGGATGACAATTATCTGTGGGTTCATCACTACAAGTGACCCCAGTCATTTAATCCATTGTTAGTATAAAAATATTGACTATGGCTGCTTTAATTTAGCTTTTGAGTGTTAAAGCTGCACGCAGCAAATGTCTTCCCACAGTGGTAAACAGCATGCATTAGTACATTTCTGCATATGTTGGGAATTTTATTTTTATTGGCCCAAAAGGATAAGGCTGGCATTATTTTAAACTATGCCCATCATATTGTCAACAAACCATATAAAAAGACTAAAACCAGCAATTAATTTATCTCACTAACAAATCTTCAGCCATTTAATTATTACTCTGTGCCATTGGCGTCCATTGTTGTCCAAACACTATTATAACACTTCAGTGCCGGGGGTGACATCATTACCATGAACATGGACAATGCAGATGATTTTGGGTCAGTCCAACATACAACACACCGCTGACATGAAGACTCAACACAGCACCACATGCATATTAATCCAGCAGCTGAAGTGTATATTCTTCTTTGAGAAACATTTGCTACAAGTTTTAAGAAATTACTCTTATTAAAAAATGAGAGTACGTATTTGTGACCCACTTTTTAAGATTTCAGTCTTGAGTAGGAACTAATGAGCTTGCGGCTGAGTGCCACAGACAGGGTGGGGAAGTCAGAAATTATTAAAGAGACAGACAAACACATTGTTAGCTTTGGCCTTTAAATGAATTTGTTCTCAACAAAAAAATATAATAACAACATCCATATCCTTTAAATGGATGCTAAAGAATGCTCAACAATCAACATATTCATTTGTAGCTGTAAGACGACCCTGGCAGATAGGACTGATAGTCCTTCATCCTGCATATTCAAAAGGACATGTCGTGCCTAAAAGCCACGTGTCATGTGACTTTACACGAACCCCTCTAACAACACATCAGTCACACTGATTCACTGTGAGATTAAAACCGAGCTAGGAATACCTAAGGCTACACCACTCTTGCACTCGGAAAACTGTTAATTACTGGATATATGTGCAAACAATGTCACATTAAATTTATGCATTTTAGGTTTAATTACCCACAGGTTAAGTCTTTCCAAGCAAATTATTAGAACCAGCCATGCACAGCCATCGGAGGCTCATTGCATGATCACTGTTCCACATGGTTTAGGCTCAGGAAACCAGCAGCGGGTATTTGGATATTGTCTTCATTTCACATTTTGTGTTAAATTATATTTTTTTCTCAGTCTGTGCACATGTCAGCTTTAAGGTGGGATTATTGTTGACAGACAAAATTTGACGTAGCCATAGTGTTTGTTGAGCTTCACGTTAAGCCCTTCCCTCTGTTTAGGTCTTTGTGCTTTTCTGTTTCCCCACAAAGCAACAGAGAAGCAATCACTGGTTGACATTTAATCACTTGGGTTTTGTGAGCACATCACATTGAGTTAATGTAAGCCAAATTCAGACTTGTCTCTGGCGATTGTGTGGCAAAATTGGATTTTCATCCAACCGTTTAGCCTCCCCCGCCATTATCAGCCATTTTAAATATATCATACCTTCATCTACGTTAGACATTGACTGTGAAAGGAGGGTAAACCACACCAATAAAGCTATCGAGCTTTCTGTCTCCCAGTCAGATGCAGTGATAAGACCGTGCTGGAGTAATGTCTGCAGATGTATTGCGTGGTGGATGTGCCTCATTCACAGTAATGAGACTAAATTTGAAAGGCTGTGATCCATGAGATAAGTGACCTTTCTCTGTTGACTGGATGGTAATGCTTTCCTCCCCTCAACAGCTCGACCTGAATACATTTTTAAATGTTGAAATATAAAGAAATATTCTGTTCACCCATGTGAAATGTGTGAAATGGAAATGTTCATCCGGTTTAATTGCCCACTATTTGATAGAATCGCTACAATTTCACATATAATATGCATCAGGGAACAGTATTAAAAGGTGAGTCATGGACTTTATGATAAATAGATACTGATTTTAAGATTTCAAGCATTGTTATTTGTTATATACAATTCTTGTTTGGTGTGTCTGCACTTGAGTTTTATTGACTGGATGATTTATTTTACTCACCAGTGATTTTCTCTTTCGTACTTTCATCTTAGCAAACCAGCAGAAATTCTTACTAAATATTCAGTACTAGATTGGCATAAGCTATTTAAGGTATGTAATACTGAAAATAATGAATATTACTAATCTAAGTCCAGTGTTAGGCATTTCTATATTTATGTTGGAACATCTTGTACAGTAAAACATATCACTGAACGCACATCATAATCTCTTCTATGAAAACTCTAATCCTCCTCATCTTCATCCAGGCATAAACATGCAGAATGTTGTCCAGCTTTTATCCACCCCCTGCAGATATTACAGGGCCGCTTTCATTCAGATTCAATGAACATTTAATCACTTACACAGCAGATATACACACACGGCTTGTCGTCCTCTAGAGACTGGAATTGCAGTGCGAGCCTTCAAAGTGTTTTAATTAACACTGGACAGAGGACCAAAAATGTCTCAGAGTCCAGGCCCACTGAGCAGATACAATGCTGGCTTGTCCCATGCTACATGACAGGCTTGAAGAAAGGCAAAGCGGTGCTTACATGGTGTAAATTCAGGTGGCTCGGGTGATTGGAAATGGGGGAGGAGGGGCGGGTTGAGACAAATCTCTCTTAATTCAGACATTGCCAAAATGGTCATTTGTCCTTAAGTGAGATGAATGAGGCGAGTGGTTGAGTGACTGGCTGATTGAACGGACTGGGGATGTGAGGAAATTGAGTTGCCTGACCCATCACAGACCCGACAGGGCGGGATGGTGCAAAGCAAAAGGAGGGAGACACACCTGGCCTCCAGGAAACATGAGGCTGCTCAACAACTGAATTATCTAAGATCATAATATTATTTATTTTAAGGTGGAACTAGATGTGAGTGGCACTGTGAGAATACTTTCAAAACGAGAAAAATAAAGCTTCATCATCCATATTGAACAACTCCATATACATTGCTAGAGATTTCAGACTTTACAGTTTTACCATTAAAATCCTTCCTTTTTGAAAAAACAGAACAAACCAAAACACAACAAAAGCAAACAAACATAACATAAAAGGTACATTCAGTAGCTGTTTCTTGGGTTTTGGACAAGACGATGAATTTTCCATTTTTTCCACTTTCTGTTTTAACCCAAAGGAACCCATGGTGACACTGGTGTAACAAACACTTTAAATGCCCCAGACTCCTCCATATACAGCTGTATGCTTGACCTTAACTCATGAGGTCTCTAAGCGACATATACTGAACATCCTGGTGTGGTGGTAGTGTGGCCTGACTTCCCCAAAAATGATGGTGTGATCTGTAGCAAAAGTGAAGGAAGCAGCTAATATGAAAAAAGGTTGTATTTTGACAATAATAGTAATTATAAATATAATATTTAGATATTTTAATATCATGTGATCAGTGATAAAGATCATGTGATCAGCCAGTCAATCAAACTTTACTTGTAAAACCCCTTTCATACATGTTAGTCCAACTTTATGTGCTTTGCAGATGACAAGCAAGCTTATAATACAGACAGTACAAAGGTAAACAATAAATGTCTAAAGAATGCACAGGAGGAAGAAAAATGATCAAAAATACAACAATAAAACAAAATAAACAAACTTAATCAACAACTGTTCCCACTGGCAGAAAGGAAAATGATAAAGTTTAATTTTTTAATTCTTGATGAGATCCAAAGTTTTAAAATGATTTCAAATATGTTTGTCACTCCAAAGAAAAAGATATGTACATTTCTCCATGGAAGAAACAGATACAGACATATATATCAAATCATTAGTCCATATGGAAACTTCTTCTTCTTCTTCTTCTTCTTCTTCTTCTTCTTCTTCTTCTTCTTCACAGGGACATATTAAGGGCAGCACTTATAGTTAATCAGCAGTAGAAGTTTTTCTTCTATCAGTGAGCATGTGTGGTGTCTTCGCACCTCGAGGTTGTGTGTGGCCAAGTTCACCAAGGGATATTTCAGTGGTGGATTACTCTGGCATGTTGATCTTATAACAGACGACAAAGAATGTGGCCCTCTCAAATGACAAGCATTGGCAGTCAGTCACTCACATCCGCTGTCAGACAATAACAACACGACTGCCAGTGGAGAGCTGGGAGGTTGGACGGTAAGCCATTCGCCCGTGCTGAAAGAATGTTTTAGGTGGGTCAAACCTTTATAATTCTCAAGTGGTCAGCGGGCGACTTGCTGAAGTTGGACCTTGTTTTTTGGATGCCTGGGTTTATTGGCGAGAATGAATTCTGTATTTTTCATTTTTCATCTTGTCATTCTAGCAGGTAAGAACTTATTTAAAACTAAAGCGAATGTGCATTGGTGGAAATGATCGTCTTTATTACTTCTTTGACTTTAAAGCAAAATGAAGTTCAGAAGTTTAGAACATTTATTTAACCCTCTTTTCCATGACTGTGTTTAATGAAGCTGCTCTCAGGTCAGTGCAAGTTGATCCTGTTCAAACAACAAAATTAATGAGTAAATTTCTGTGCAGGCCGGCTCTTTGATTGACAAGGCCATGTGTCAGTTCACTTTGCTTGTCAACCTTTTGTCCATCTTGTCACCACATGAAGTCACCTGCATAATTATGTTCAAGAGTATTCCTTAGTTTACTGAGCTGAATGTCTCGAGAATCATTCAACCATTCAAACAACATGCTGCTTCGAAATGACCTTCGTTTCAAGGTCAGCTGAAAAATGAAAGGGGATCCCGCTCTGGCTCGTGACAGATATGTAGAGGAAAGAACATAAGAACATCTCTATTAACAACCCTACAGGGGACAGTATTGCCAAATTTAGACCCTAACATCAACACAGTGAGTACTTTCAAACACGTTACTTTTACTCTACAGGCTTACAGGTTTGAGAACATGTGCTTGAACGCCTCATGATTATCTCTGTGATATAGTCTAGGAACTTCAAAAATATGATTAAAACAGTTTAAATAAATTGATGAACTAATGAAAACATAAACTTTAAAAAACCTTTTCTAAACTTGAAAAAGAAACCTTTCTAAACCATGTCAAAGTGTGTCAGTTACAGCCTACGTAAAACACATCTTACACCTATACTATGACACCTGTCACATCTATTTTCAACTCATATTAAATGAACTCACTTCAAGTATCAGGTGTTCTTAAAGCCACATCATGCTTTGGCACAACATCCTTGTTTTCCAGCACACTCAAGTCTTTAAATGTAAGTAATGTGTACACAAAATGAGCCTATATCCTGCATGGTGTCTTTTTTATTTTAGGATCTGCCTGGGCCTCATCTGACGAAACGCGTCTGGTCAAAACTCTCTTCACTGGCTACAATAAGGTCGTCCGTCCTGTCAATCACTTCAAGGACCCCGTGGTTGTTACTGTGGGCCTGCAGCTCATCCAGCTCATCAGCGTGGTGAGGTCTCACGTCACACGCGATATTGCCCCATCTGTATTAAGACTCACTGTCATCAACTGTCTAAACACATTTATCTTTACATTCACAGGATGAGGTCAACCAGATTGTCAGCAGCAACGTGCGGCTGAAGCAGGTTTGACACATACTTTACTTTCTGGAGTTGTGATAAAGGACTTTGGACACTCCATCACTTTTCAAAATTAAATGAGTAAGAAAATGATGGACAAAAATACAACATAATTCTTCCAGCTACAAATTATAGAAGCACAAAATGTGAAAGTCCTGAAGCTAAGAAATTCAAATAAAATGTACAAATATCTAATTTAGGAAATGTTGAAAATACAGCATCAACATGTAAAACACTACAAACAAATACTGTTCCTTCTAGTAAAAAAATACAAGGTCTACCATTCTTCTGTGAGTTTGAAAAAGACACTGAAGAAACTCAGTAAATAAAGTTTTGTATCAATTAGGAACGAAACCATTCATATAAAATGTTTGAAATTTGAAAATGTCATTTTTCTTTTAAAAGTTAATCTGCACAAAATGTGTTATCACTTTGAAAATGTAGGATCACAGTCTACACGACGGTTGCTTACGATTACCTTTTTTTATATATATAAAATAAATAGTCGTCATTATTGAAGTACTTTCCATTGTTCTTGGTGTCTGTATTTTCAGCAATGGAAAGATGTGAACCTGCAGTGGAACCCAGAGGATTATGGAGGCATCAAAAAGATCAGAGTTCCCTCCACTGACATTTGGCGGCCTGATCTGGTTCTCTACAACAAGTACGTTATCAGGCTATATTTGATCCATGTTCTCGACCCCTTTTTTTCAGTACGATAAGCTTTACGCAACCTAAAGCATCCAGACCTCTAGAAACAATCAACACACCTGTCAGTGATGTTTTGAATCATGCTTTCCTATACTCCAGTATGCAGCGTGTGAAAGCTCAGGTTTCATTAGGCTAAATCTGGACCCAGTATTGCAGGTCCCACCCTCCCCCCACCATATGCTGCATCTGACACGCTGCTGTTTTCCCTGACAACCAGCTCTGCTGCCACAACAACTTGCACCAGGCTGAGCGCTGGTTGGCTGAGCTGTGCAACAGCGGCGCTGAACCATCCTCAGGCGCTGATGTCCCCCTGCGTTAATATTTAACTTATTACCCCCCCGTGTTGATGCTGTGTTTATCTGCCTTCACAGTGCTGATGGTGACTTTGCCATTGTTCATGAGACCAAAGTGCTGCTGGAGTACACAGGAATGATCACCTGGAACCCGCCCGCCATCTTCAAGAGCTACTGTGAAATCATTGTGCTGCATTTCCCCTTTGACCTCCAGAACTGCAGCATGAAACTGGGGACCTGGACCTACGATGGAAACTTGGTTGTCGTCAATCCTGTAATTCCAGTCAATAATCTACTTTTGGGGAAATGCACTAATTCATAAAAATCTGCCTACCAGCTCCTCTAAATTTCACTGATTAGTATGATATATGCTGTTTGGTAAACACATACAGAAACCATAGTGTAGAAACAACCTATTACAGTTTTATTGGGGTTTTGTGCCAGACTATTTCTTGGCCGGGAGCAGTGACTTCCTGGAGTCCAATAAAAACAACAACTTATCCTGTTTTAACTTCATTTTTTTTGCACATTAAACAAAAGAGATATAACATAATGTCAGAGAGCTTGGTTATGTTTGGACTGAGTCAGGCTACTCGCCCCCCCTTGTTCTCAGGCTTTATTCTGGGTTAACTACCACCTGGCTATAGCTTCATGTTTATCCTACAACTATTTCTTTAACCATCCACCTAGTGTAAGAAATGTAAATGGATTATTTATGATTTATGATGATCAAAATATCACAGAGTAACATAACATAACAACCTGCTCTGACATCCCAACGTCTTATAGAACACAGTCTATATACAGAGACACAGCCCAATTCAGAGTACAAGATACACTGGAGTGAGCCTATTGCCAGACCAATCCACATGAAACAGTGAAATTTAAAGGTGAAATATACAAAAAATAATGAATGAAAAATCATTATGTAATCACCCTATTTATTGGTTTTCCTCACCAGGACAGTGATCGCCCTGACCTGAGTAACTTCATGGAAAGTGGAGAGTGGGTGATGAAGGATTTCCGTGGCTGGAAACACTGGGTATACTATGCCTGCTGTCCGGACACCCCTTACCTGGACATCACCTACCACTTCCTCATGCTGCGGCTCCCGCTGTACTTCATCGTCAACGTCATCATCCCCTGCATGCTCTTCTCCTTCCTGACCGGACTCGTCTTCTATCTCCCTACAGACTCTGGTATGTTGACACTAGACACTTTTCACAGACATAAACATGCACCAAAGAACATAATATATAGACATGTAAAAACACTCATCAGACACAGTATATGGAATAACTCAATACTAAATCACATATATATTCTATACATTCATTGTCATAGCTCTTTCTCATTGTCGAATTTCTCATTGTCGAATATATATATATATATGTATATATATGTATATATAATATATATATATATAGTATATGTAGTGTGCCACAATTTATTGTCATCATTTTAATTTCTGCAGGGCATACGTAAGTTCATATACAGCACTCAATGAGCCAGTTATCCATACCACTGCATTTATTTATTTATTATTCTTCATTGCATTGCATTTTTTGATGCATTTCTTAAGATGTTTCCCAAGTAAATATCTTGCTGGACTGAAGGGAAACAGTACATGTAAGGGAACAGTGCAACATTTTAGGAAAGAATATTGACACCACTCTCATATCTGTCTGTTATATATAAAGCTACATCAGTGCCATTTCCACTCTCTGTGCCAACCTAAGCCAGTTTCCTTACTGTAACTTTATATTTCACCCACAGACATAGGAGTGGTATTGATCTTCTCATCTAACTCTCAGCATGACAACAAATAAGCTTATTTTCCTAAATCTTAACATTTTTCTTTAACATGGATGACAGCAAATGTCAGTCACTCCTGAAACTCCCAGTTTGGTGCATTAGTCCTGGTATGATAATGACACGCTCATCAGAGACATCTGTAGATGAATTTTAAGAGAGGTGGATAAATACAACAAAATCTCTGATGCAGTTATGTGCAAATTGTCAAAAAAAAAAAAATCATATCTACTGTATACTTACATTTTATGATCAATGTATTCATGATAGGATATGTAAAAACAGATATGATAACTGACATCATGTTGGACAACTCCTTGTTCCTAATTCTGCCCGTCAGTCTGAGGTGTCCCTACGTGGGCTGCTACAGGAACGGCGCTGCTTGTGTGCACATCTGGCCGTGTTCCCAGTGTGTAGGTCTGCCTCATTACCCAGGGTCCCTCTGTGCTGTCATGTCTGAAAGCAGGCCTTTGCTTTAATGTATAATACATCACTTGATCCCTGTTTCTGATATGACTGCTGACAGGATAGTGTTGAGGAGAAGCCGGTGCCAAGAAGACGCTCTCTCTGGGATAACTGCTCTTACTGAGCAACAAAAACAACACGTCTTGCATTTTATTGTGAAATGGTGTCAGAATGTTTTTGCTTGTGCTGTTGCTGGTTTTAGAAACAACAACAGACAAAAAAGCCTCCCACTCTTTAAATGTGATTTTTCACTTGTATGCTTGAACAGTGCAGTTATTGTGTGGTTGTGTAGGTAGGTTCTGATTGGATGGTGAGGGAAGGGAAGAATTGCTCTCATAGAAATAGCTCTCCCTTGTGGCAGTCGTCATGGTCTAAATTTAGGGCCCCCTAACATTTTTGCCTTGTGACCCCTCAAATTTAAGCAGTGTTGACTTGTGACCCATCATCCTCGCTTTTATCCTACCACCAGCTCAACTGAAGAACTATTCATTTTTTAATGACTTTTGATAATTATTTGGGTGGATTTTAGAGTCCTGTGTGTTTTTCTGACTTCTTGACCTTGGAAATGGCCCCTGTAAACGATTTCACCTAAATGTCCTCTCAGTAGCTGTTTCAGCACTTCGATATCAGCATCAGCATGTGATACTAAATGGGCCTTTTCCCTCTATTTTTCTATCCTATTACTCATCTTACAACCCTTTAGGATTATCCTACCCTAAGCTAAGCAGGTCCCAACCTCCAGGCTGGGAAACACCAGTCCAAATGTTTGATTGATCACAAATATTCCTTGTACAACAGCTCTATATTGCATGGTCTTCTGCACCTCTAAGAGAAATCAAAAGTTCAACAGGATCAGTGAAGATGGTTTGTCGTGTCCTCCAGGTGAGAAGATGACTCTCAGCATCTCTGTCTTGCTGTCTCTGACTGTGTTCCTGCTGGTCATTGTGGAGCTCATTCCCTCTACCTCCAGCGCTGTACCTCTCATCGGGAAGTACATGCTCTTCACCATGGTCTTTGTCATCGCCTCCATCATCATCACTGTCATCGTCATCAACACCCACCACCGCTCCCCAAGCACTCACACAATGCCAGACTGGGTTCGCAAGGTGAGATGACTTATATCATTGTGATTGTAGAGCTGAATGACTAGAAATGAACTAGCCCCTGATGGAAACTTTGCAGAAAAAAAAATGCTTAAACATTTTTCACTGCATTATATTGCCATCTAGTGGTGGTACGCACTATTGTTGTTGTTTTTTTGTTTTGTTTTTTTAATCCAACTGCTCTGATGTTGTACCCTCGTTGACATACTGCATGTTTTCTCTTTTTATGACAGGTTTTTATTGAAACCATTCCCAACATCATGTTCTTCTCCACAATGAAACGCCCAGGAAAAGAAAAGCAGAATAAAAGTATCTATGGTGGTGATTTTGACATCTCAGACATCTCTGGAAACCAGACGTCTACTGTGACCTACCACTCACCCATCACCAAGAACCCTGATGTCCGCAGTGCCATCGAAGGAGTCAAGTACATCGCAGAAACCATGAAATCAGATGAGGAATCCAACAATGTAATCTCTCTCACACAGAAAGCGTCTCTAATATTATTCTTGAATGAGTCTTGCTTTTGTGTATATGACACATTGTTCTCTTCTCTTCCTAGGCTGCTGAAGAGTGGAAGTTTGTGGCCATGGTGTTGGATCATATTCTGCTGTGTGTTTTCATGGCTGTGTGTCTCATTGGCACGTTAGGCGTTTTTGCAGGCCGTCTCATTGAGCTGAGCATGCTTTAAACACCTTGTTTTACTGGTTTACCTTCTCAGATGACCAGTTTGTCCGTTGTCAAATGTATGACCTTGTTTTTGAGGCTGTTGTGCGCCCTGCAGCATTCAAGTATACTGCACCTATGTTTGCTTGCTTTTTGGTGTTTGTAGAATGCTCCTGTTTGTGAATGTGCAAGATCATGTTGTGTACAGTATATTCAGCATATATTATGACAGAGCACTGTTGTTTTTCTGTTTTTTATGGAACATATGCGTGTGCAATGGAAATGTTGAATTAAGTCAAAATAAAACATTTTGTTTGAGATGTTTATAGGGAACAACTGAATAAAAGGGGATTTTCATGGTGACTGATTTAGAAGTGCAATCTTGCTCATTGTCCTTTTTATCAGATTCCTTATGACTGACTGTTTTTCTGATAGCTGACTTTAGCAAACAGATCAGTTATTTTGCATTTTTTCATGACTGCATTTTTGAAAACATTCCACAAATGAAGGTGGAAAATGTAAAAGTATAAATTTGGATAGGTACAATACAATCACACATAAACTCTGATGTGGTGTTTTCAAACTTTAGGATGATATTTTCTTTAAGACACTTTTACATTTGATTGGTAAGGACACAATCTGTTGGAACTCAAATGTCTCCAATTATACCATGAAGATTGTATGTTTCTCATTGCACTATTTAGACAATGGTTGAATGTAACTAAGTACATTTATTCAAATACTGTAATGGAGTACAAAATCAGGGTACTGTACTTGAGTATTTGTGTGTTATGCATCTTTATGTATCTATTCCACTATATTCCACAGGCAAATATACTTTTTACTCCACTACATTTGTCTGACAGCTAAGTAAGTAAGTAGTTACTTTTCAGGTTACAATTGTTCCTGTCCACAGAAAAACAGATATCTCCAAATGGTTACTTTGAATATCAGTCAATTTTGTTAAACTGAAGGAATAAGTGATCCTTTATGAGTTGAGAAATTTGTTTTTCTCTGCTTAAAACCCCTCGTGGAGTACCTGGAAAATACACTGTCACAAAGCTGCCCTATTGTTACGGGCTTGTGAAAGTGACATTTTAGACACATGTGGTTCTTACATGACAGCAACAGTACAAACATATGATAGGATGATGCACTGCTGTAGATTAAACTACCCAACCGTATATAAATACATTTACTTCAGAAAGGTTTTGAGTGCAGGACTTTTGCTTGCAGTGGAGTGTTTTCATAGTGTGGTATAGGTACTTTTACTTGCAAATGATCTGAACACCTCTGTCAACCCTGTATTTAGATGTGTATATTTTTCAGTCAACCCTTATTTTCACATTCAAATTCACATAGAGGCTCTGTGCTCTTGCACTATTATCTCTAACATGTTTTCACCAGGTCACATATATAGATTACAGCATGATGTTAGTTTTAACACAAACCGGTGAGTCTAGTTGATCTGAAAACTGCTGAGGAGCAACCATCTTTATAACTGAGTCAGTCTGGTAATAAAACGACAAGAATTTACATGTTGCATAATGAGAACATGTTGGTTGAGAACAGGTAGGTGGAATAAGCCCCGCCCCTCCGGCCTCATTCAAAATGCGATTGGTTAAACCGTTGTTGACAAGGTTGTGAAAGTTGGCTGGAAACTGCAGTAGTATTTATGTAACGCTAAATATTAAACAGTCCAGAGTTACTTCAACTATTGTGTAAGAGCGGACTTAGTATACGGTATAGTTCTGCCGTGTAGTTTAGTAACTTAAGGCCGGATTTTCGACGACACGCTGGGTCTCGTCTCGCCGGCTAAGCTAGCAGGCTAACATGTATGCTAACTGCTGACATTTGACTGACATATGGAGCCTGAGCGGAAACAACTGCGCTCAGAGGTAAAAGTAACTTTAAATGTTCTACTTGAAGATTATGAGGCTTGTTGGATATATGATAACAACTTTGCAGCCTCGTGTAAACGAGTCCTCTCAGGCATATGATGTTTTTAAGTGAACTATCTTAACGCAGCCACCTTTGCTCCAGCCCCCTTTTAATGGCTGTAACTCCTTTAACTCCTCCTTATACTGAATCTCCCTCTTTTGGTTTCAGCTGCTGTAACGACATGAACATGACCACAAACCAGGCTTGACAGCTGACACAGGAGGGAGGATCAGCACGATGGAGCCACCAGGCACAAACACCAGCTTCTCCTCTGAGCAGGAAGACCTAGTCTCTTCTGCTCTCTCATCATCCAGCATGTCCATTGACAAGCTCTTCCCAGCTCTGTTGGAGTGCTTTGGGATAATATTATGTGGCTACATCGCAGGGAGGGCAAACATCATCACCTCCACCCAGGCCAAAGGATTGGGGAATTTTGTGTCCAAATTTGCCCTCCCAGCACTGCTCTTCAAAAACATGGTGCTGCTGGACTTTGGTAATGTCATCTGGCCATTTCTGTGGAGCATCCTCATCGCCAAAGTGTCTGTGTTTGTCATTGTATGTGTCCTCACGCTGATAGTTGCCAGTCCTGACAGCCGCTATAGCAAGGCTGGGCTCTTCTCAATATTTGCCACCCAAAGCAATGATTTTGCTTTGGGATATCCCATTGGTGAGTATAATGCATGTGTGCCACCCACAGTGCTTTTCATTCACTGCTGTAACTGTAACCATGCTGCTTACTGTATAATTATCCATTTGTTTCTCCGTAAACTACCTCAGCACAACACAATTGAATGTCACTGTTCTCAGGACCTCCTTATACAACACTGAGTTCATGCAAAATGTGTTCCTATACCAAGAGTGTAATTATTTCTGAGCAAAGTGGCATTCATTATTTTGTTCTCACACACAAGGATTTGCAGAAATATAAACACATCTCTGATTACGCTTATGCTCAACTACCTTTGGTTGAAATGGAGACGTGTACATGAACTCACCCAATTGTCATACAATAGACAAAATAAATTAAAAATAACAATGAAAATAGAGCACAGAGAATGCACTAGACAACAAATAATGAACCGCAGAATAATAATGTTAAAATATCGAAACAGAGTAGACATCAGTTTTTCGCAGTTGTCTTCATTTCCAGTGAGGTAGAATTCCTAGGAGCATCAACTTCCTCCTAAGCCTATTTTTCTCACATTTGATGTTCAGTATCAGTGGGCAGTTTGGCTTGCACTCCAATGACAAAAACTTTATTTACAGTATTTGTTTCATTTCCACAAAATATCATAGTTGAACATTGTTCTGCTTTGCGCTGAAAGTCAGAAGACTCCAGCTCTTACAGAGAAGTAAATGTAATGTAAACATATATATATGCCCAATTGTTTGCTTAAGACTTGCTGTGCAGGATCAGATCAGGTCTGCCAAGTGTTCTTAGTAATATTGAGCCATTTGTCTATATCCACAGTTCAGGCCCTGTACCAGAGCACATACCCAGAGTACCTCCAGTACATCTATCTGGTTGCACCTGTGTCCCTGATGCTTCTAAATCCCATTGGCTTTGCCTTCTGCGAGATCCAGAAATGGAAGAATCAGGGAAACCAACAGCAGAGCAAACTGCGGATCATGGGACTTGTTATTTTACAGGTCCTGAAGAACCCTATAGTATTCATGGTCGTCATCGGCATCATCGCCCACTTTGTCCTGCACCAGACAGTTCCTGCCTTCATGGCTCAATTTGTGGATGGCTTGGCCAACTCTTTTGGGGGAGCAGCTCTGTTCTACCTGGGTCTGACCATGGTGGGCCAGTTGGGGAAATTAACCCGATCCACAGTTGTGACATTGATATTGCTTACTACAGCTAAACTGTGAGTGGAATGCCTTTCCTGCACCTTATGTTTATTTTGTACAAGTACTGATTAAGTATTATCAGACGACCTCTCTTTTTTTATTATTAGACATGCTCTATGAATGTAGAGAGTCAGCAGGGTAGAGCTTTGTAAAGTGTTCCCAACATGTTGTTTTGTGCTGGTGGTTGGGTGACTCAGGCCTTTCTCAGACCATAAGCTTTTGACCAGACAGATGACATGTTAAGAGGTCTGTGGAGTGTATAGCGTGATAATAACTAGTGTATCCAAATATTCTAGTAGCACTGTAACTAACCCCTCAAAAATAATGGTCTTTTGATTTGACTTTCAGGCTGCTAATGCCCCTGATTTGTAAGGATATGGTGGATCTGTTGGACAATAGCAACACCAGCGCTTTAAACCACTCCAGCCTCTCAAACTATGGTTTTCTTTATGGAGTGTTTCCCACTGCACCAAGTGTGGCCATCTATGCTGTCTATTACAATGCAGAGCTTGAAGTTGTGAGTTGTTAAGTCTACCTTCCAACCTCCTATCTGCCATTTTGGTACTGTACCATGTCCTCATATGTAATTCTCTGTATATGATTGTTTTATTCTGCTTCCAACAGATAACCTCTGGGATGGTGATCAGCACTTTTCTCTCAGCTCCAATAATGTATGTTTCTGCCTGGTTACTCACAATCCCTTCGATGGATCCTAAGCTTTTGATGAATTCACTGCATAATGTCAGCTTTAACATAAGCATTGTGAGCTTAGTTGCACTGGTGAGTGGCACTACACACTTCAGCGTGACATATGTAAGCTTGTTCTGGGCTTATCTTTTATAAATTATTTTTTATCGGCTCGTTGTTTGGTTTATATTCTTTTATCTCAGTATGTGCAAACTTAGGTCAAGGAGAAGTCAAAATAGCTTCCTGATTCCTATGTATTATAGTGTTCCACTTTATAACTGAAAGCAGTCTGACCTGCCATTTCAGTCAGTTATTTCCCTAAAAGGCACAAGTCACATTACATTACACATTTCTTGTTTATCTGATGTTATAGTGAAAGGAAAATATAGAAATATGGCTTCTTGTTAGATGTTTGAACCACTGTAGAAGGTTAACGTTAAGAGGTTCAGTAATTTAGAGGATGTGCGAGCAAACAGATGCTTTACTGACTGACAAACTTAGTTCCTCGTTTATTCTCACTTTCAGGCTTTTTTAAGGAACCTGAAACTCATTGCTATAAACAGTAACATTCTTTGCAGTGATGAAACATATTTACATCTGTGTTCATATTCTGTAGTATCTCGTTCTTTGATTGTTCTTCTTCAGTGTTTCTGATTCATTCTGTTGAATAATTTCACCTCTCCTTTGCTTGTGACTGGAATGACCAGCCAACAATGTTTAATATTAGTTGTGTTTAGCATCTGTGCAAATTTCTTTGTGCTGCTGAAGTCATTTGTAATCTCTTTGTTTTAACTGATAGGTGTGGACAATTTGTGTCATGTTTTTAAGTAAGAAATTCAAGAGGCTACCTCACATTTTTACAGTCAACTTGTTCTTGGCACAGGTGAGCATACTGGCACATGTGTCTGAATTAGTTTTATTATCCTTTAATTGAATTAAGCAAAGCAAATCTACCTGTAGATATAACCTCACAGCAGTAAATTCCTCTTTTTGTTGTGGTGCGGTCTCTAGTTTCTAACTTGTATCGGGATGATCATGTGGAACTATGTGGTGAAAGACGACAACTTCATCGGTCAGGTCCTGACTTTCACATTATTATGTACCTCACTCCACAGCACTTATGTGTGGCCAGGTATGCTTTGTCTGTGCACGACCATCCATCCACATCCACCTCACATTAAACTGCATTAATTTGTCTTGGTGAGCTCTGAAATCCGAAGTTGGAATGCATTGCATTTTGTAATGCATATTTTGTCTTTGTAGGTTTGATAGCACTTTCTCTTGTGCTCACAAAAAGGTCTGAAGATCCGAAAGTTTCACCGGGCATATTCATCATCGCAGGCTGGGGGTGAGCCACAGATGAATATTGAAATTTAACTAAGCCACTTTGTCTGGTGCCCTGAGGTGTCGACATAATCAAAGTATCTGCCCCAAAGTTGAATTCATGTGTTCATGTGAAACAGTTTAGTTTCGATTTTTGTATAGGAAAAGGTGTGACCTAAAAAAAAAAAAAATTGTAAAATTTAGATGTAAATTTTTTATATGTTTATTTATATTTACAGGGTTCCAGTCTTTGTAACTGCTGTGTTGCTCATATCTGGGGAAAAAATGTCTGACACAATTAACTCATCATTCTTTTACGGCAAACCACAGGTAACAACATAAGTGCAAGTCATTTTCCTGCTTTTGATCATTTAAGAACTGTTTTTGAACTTAAAAGTCTGCATGTGCATTCTGTCACAGATCATCTGCACCACAGTTGTAGTTGCCCTCAGTGTACTGCTGGGAGGAGGCTCTCTTGTGTGTCTCAGTAGAAGAAGCTGGGCCCAAAATGACCAAATTGAAGAGGGAAACTCTGCAGATGATCTTGTGACTGAAGTTGAACCAGAAAACCAGAGTCTGTTTGAGCCAATCACCCCATCAGGAAGTCTCAACAGAGGTATGACCATTTATTTGAGATTTGTATTCATCAATGCACATGTCACACATCAATGGAGAACACATAGGCAGTTCTAACATCTAAAATGGATTGTTAGTTGTCAAAGCCCAAGAACACAATCAATAATCCAAAGTCAAGAATAACCGTTATCTACAAGTCGTCTACAGTAAACTGCCACACAGGCAACGTTCATATAATGTTCAATTGCAGCGTCTGTGATTACAAAAGAACAGTGACTAGTCAAAAGTATAAAAAAATATATATATATATATTTTGAGGTCAGTATCTGGAGGAAACATGATATGCCAAGTTACCGATAAGCTTAGTTCCTTATTTAAAGTAAACCAGGCAACACTGAACATGTCATCTCTCACAAAACACACATTACTTTGAGATGTAATCAAGCCTCCTAGCCTAAAGTTTGTATTACTTTGAAAGGAGTTGTTCATTGGTGGTCTGTTACCTGCAGAAACTGTGAAATGTTTCATGAAGTCGGATGTATTAGTATTACTCTCAGATTCATTATGGTACTATTCCCTGTATTATATAACTTGCTCTTTGCTTCCACTGTGACCTGGCAGGATATTGTATTAATATGGCAGAGTATCAGTCTTACCTTTAACACTTTGTTATCAGCATGCCTCATATGTGAGTGTGCACCACCCCAGCCCATGCCTGACATGATCATCAGCACAAACATGAACAACACACCAACCTCACTCACAGGTATTGTATTTATCAGCAACAGACATGTATTTTTATTCTGTGAGAATTTAAAATGCATTAAATATACTTCAGTACAGTACAGAACAACAATAATGATGTAACCTTTGTTTGAAGAATGTACAGCTTCTCTCTTAAAGTAGATTCAGGGTTTTAAATCTCTGCTCTGCTGCCACCCTCAGGTCAGTGTGAGAACAGATGTAAGTCCACAGACTGCCTGCTTGTCCATGTGGAGGAGTGCCAACAGGTTGCAGACAGACAAGTGGCCCGTCATTCGCTCTTATGTCTGCTTCTGACTGTCAGCTTGCTTGCTGTGAGTAAACCACCACCTTTCACTTCTACAGTGACATGAAGTGAGCCTCACTGCCTGCGTTATTATATTTAGTGCATCACAAACCAAGTCAGATACAGATGGCTGAACTGTGTAATTTCCAGCTGCTGTGAGTACTGGTGGAAGAAAGAAAAAAAAAAACATTTAAAACCCCATTAGAAAATTATTATTTTTTGGTCTTAACAGATAAGACATAAGTGAAATGAGACTAAATAGTAAATACCAATAACTGTTGTGTTTCTGAGAATCGGAAAAATGTCAAAAAAGCTGTAATTAGACACTATTTTTAAAGCACTTCAGTACACATAGGTTTCTGCCCTTGAAACTTAATGAAATGTCCTAATGCAGTTAATTTCACTCAACATGATCTCAAAGCTGGTACTGTCAACAGGATTTGCTATTTATATCTCAAGCATAAAATCCATCTTAATTCTTGTTATGACAGAACTTGTCCAGCTGCTTGTGGTTGCTCTTTAACCGCGTCCCTGGGAGACTCTACTTAGAGCTTCAGTTTTTCTGTGCTGTGACCAACTATGGGCAGGTGGGTGTTCCTGATAATACAATATCAAGATTGTGAGCATACTTTGTAAAACAGTACCAGTGTCAAGACACGTATTCTGTTTCCAGGGTTTACTCTCCTTTGCTCTGTTTGGACTGGACAAGCATTTGATTATACTGCCATTCAAGAAAAGGTAAAGAACATTCATGTTATGAAACTTTCCCAGACTCTAAAGCACATATGAGGTTTTACATATTTAATTACATACTGTATGTGATGTGTATACACGTGTTACACTAAAGAGTACTCATGCATTCGTATTTTGTTTTTGTGAATGGCGTTTAGGTTGTACCGTCTGTGGTATGGAAGGAAGCAAGAAGAGCAGCCACAGACTGATTTACTGCCTGAGGATATCAGGTTGACCTGTATCCAGTTCACAAAATACCACAAGGACCAGTGTTGTCAAGACATTGTCAAAAAGAGAAGGTGAGAGCATAGTCTTACTCACTGCTGCCCTGGTCAGAGGTTGATGAGAAACTGTCTTGAATAAACATGTTCCCTGATGTGTAGAGAAACAACCCTGATACCACATACCACAATACTTGAGAAAATATTATTCCCTACAGTGCATGTGGGCTCTGTCTCTTTGTCTGTGGCTTCTTTGCCTTTTGTGGCTATCCTCAAAGAGAAGTCAATAGACCTTTTGGGTGACTGTTTCTTCTGACTTTCAGGTGTGGGGAGAGGACTATGGTGGACTGTTTTCTTGGCTGTGAACTTGTGGAGTGGCTTCAGCAGGTGGGCTTGGCTCAGGACCTTGGTGAGGCGGTGCTCTATGGAACACGGTTACAGCAGGGTGGCGTGCTCCAGCACATAAACCAGGAACACGACTTCCAAGACAGTCGCCTTTATTACCACTTCATGTCTTAAGACACGGGAGTCAAACTTGACATGTCTTTAACCAAAGGTAAATGGCATTTCAGGTCAGAAAAAAATGCTGCCACATACATCTTTAGGTTGCACAAAAAAGAGAAGAAATATACTGACCTTTAAGACAATGAAAATTGTGTTTGCACTGCCATGTTCAGCCCACTCAATGCAGTACAGTGTATCTCAAGTGAGTACTGGAACAGACCACATCTGATCTTATGTTTGATGTTCAGAAATGCAGATTTGAAACTTTACAGCTAAAAAAGCCTGCGCATAATGCATTGTGTGGAGCTGGTGTGAAGGGAATTAGCAGTGTATACATCAAGGGATCTTTTTAACCACCTGTGTCTTATTCTTGCACTTTTACATTTTAACAATTCAGTCACCAGTTTATTTTGCTGAAATCTGGAATTGTGGCATCATTGCTTCAACAGTCAGTCAGGACAGGAACATGAGTGGTCAGATCATCAGACATGTACAGTAAACCTGCTGTTATGCCATATTATCAAAACTATTTATTTTGAGCCAAAACATAAAGTGGGCGTATCAGAGTTGCCAGTATAATAAGTGTAATACCTCATAGTGTGGAAAAACTGCACGCACAACTATGACTTATTACTGTAGACCACAGTTCAGGAAGTCAGTATTCAAACTCAAATTGATGTCTACAACAGACATATTGGGCTACAGTTTAAGATTTTCCAGTTGCTCCTCAAGTTAATATGAAACAGTGTTAGTTTATTTACAGGTCAGATAGTCTTTCTGTATTCTGTGACCTGTTTGACTGTTGTGATGTTGCTGCATCCTAAAATCTGCAATGAAGCTGGAGAGTAACTTCATATTAACAGACTTGATTGGACTGATTGACAAAACTATAAAAAAAATAAAGATGAAATATTTTTTTTGTTTTATGTGCATTTTCAAGAATAACATAACTAACAGGTGTTGCTAATTTTAAAGGGTGAAACCAGACTTTTCTGCCAATTTAAAACTTTTTTTTTGCATACATGTTTATGCAGTCTGCACATGCACTGGATTTTGAGTTTTTATTTTATGTTATGTTGTGTCATAATGCACAAAAAGCTGACCTCATAGAACTAATTATAGGTGCAGGCCAAAAATCTCACTCCTCTGCTGAATGTATTATTCCTTTACCGGAACACTTCAGAGTGTATTACCACTCTTTTGCTGAAGCCACTTGCCAAAGGAAAAAAAGGGAAGATTTGGTTATGTAATGTAGCTTTGATAATCAGCAGTTTGATGACTGAGCAGTGGTTACACTGTTTAACTGGGCCATGTTATCTGTATGCCGATACATAATTTCAACAACTGCCAGTATAAAAATATTTCCACATTTCCATGGCCATGTAAAATTTTTTTTTTCATTATTATTACATAAGAGCAACAAAAGCAAACTGCCACTTTAAAAAGTCATAAAACAATCATCATTAATAAGTTATAGCCATGATGTGGGAGCGTGGCCCGACAATAGAACACCTGAGGAAATCAGTCTTAGAACTCAGAGGGTGTAATCTGTTCACCTTGACCATGACAAACAGAATATCCTCCTACACAAAATCTGGAGCTGCTCTAATTAATTTCTCAGGTTTATAATAATATAAGTAGAAAACTAAATGCTAAATTAATCATTTGTGGCTTTTTTTAAGAGCAAAGGTTTGTGTTTGTTATTAAATTAATCGTGTTGTGAGAACTGGTGTAAAAACAATTGTCTTTTTATTTTGTCAATGTCATATTTATGATATGGATTTATTTTAAAATAAATTTTATTTGCGAACCATCAAAGCATTCATCACGTAATGAAATTCTTCTGTCTCATTTTTCTGATTTGATACATTTTAGTCCATATTGTACAACATTGGATTCATGAATTTTAGTGCCTGAGTACCCTGAGCTACTATATTTTATTCACTCTACTTATACCTGACTAAAAGGCAAACTGCAGAGTCATATTCTACTACTGCTGGAGAGCTGTTTCGTGGCTCCTACAAAGAGTGGCTCTCTCAGCTTTTACTATACTTAACTGTCTCCTCCTGAACAGAGTTTGAGAACAGATTCACCAAAAAGTCAGGTTCCTCAACACCATGTGAAAGAAGGTTCTCCATCTCTGTCATCTTTTCCTTCTCTAGCTGCCTCATTGCTTCCGTGATCTTCTCTCCTCTGTCCTGAAGGGGAAAAAAAATAATTGTGAGCACAACAACCAGACTAAGACGAATAAAAATCTGGGTAAACTGCAGGCTTGAATATTGTTAAACCTTGTAGGATTCAATGATGGCAGCCACACATTCATGTTTGACAAACAACTCGTGTTTGCGGTCAGGCTTGCTCTGGAAGCGGGGTTTCTTCTTTACGGGGTCATCCGCACCGTAACTGGGAGATGTTGTCTGCTTCAGCAGCTTAAGGTTTTTCACAAAGATGAAAGGTTTGAATACAGACCTGTTGTAAAGAAGAATATCTGATTAAGTCATCATTAACTGCTGCCAAAATTCATTTAAAGGATGCTTCATTAGTTGAAGTGAGACGAGGTGCTGCACCTTTCAGGGTCTGGAGTTGCTGTAAAAAAGTGAACCCCTGGCAGAGAAGGATCCCTGGGTACAACTGACACCATACTTCCTGTTGTCATGAACATGCCCTCCATGTTGATGCCGCTGTCTTTATCCCTCAGGATATCCATCATCTTCTCAGCTGTGATGTGACCTTCAGTACATAGAAACAACACATGCATAAACAGTGGTAGAAGGCCTGTAACTTTTTCCTCCTGTGTGTCAACTTTCCAAAGCGATGCAGAATTTACTAACCGTTGTACTTTTCCAGCAACTTCTTCCCCTCACAGTACCGATTCCCTGCAGCTTCTATTCTGGCTGTGGTCAAGAATGAGTAGACTGTGGCAAAGTTGAACTGAGTCTTTCCATCCCACCAGCCCTTAGTTTGTGCGTATTCCCTCATTTGCGGATGTTCCTTGTCTATCTTTGTTGTTATGCCATACTGGTTGGAGATGTTGCGATATCCATCTACGGAGAGAAGTGGAAAAAAGCTGACTATAGCTATAATACATGTAACACCATTATTCAACAGCAACCTCAGCAGTGCAGTCATGTGTTATTGGAAAACTCACAATAATCAGTGACCATGTGGTTATGCATTTGTTTATCTACCACTTCAAATTCTTGCAAGGCTGCTTAAGATGACTTAGTTATGGGTGCAGTGATACACAGATAAATAGAAGGCAGCCCTTTAATGTAGAAAACTGATGACAAGATGTTGGACAACCCCTTCTGTCTGTTGCTGTATTTTTAAGGTCATTATCTTTATTAATATTTGAGTTATATTTGTTTATTAAATACTCCTATCCAATATATGCACTGTGGGCGCTCTCTGGTGGACAAATTTTGTAATGGCGACACTGAGTCAATATCATGTCCAAAATATCTTTGGTATTTTGTACTGCAATTTCTTGACACTTCTCATCCAACATATTCACATATACCAATATATCTGTGATAAGTCAATGATCTTTGATTGAATTATCAACCAATTTAATTCATCTAGTGGGCTCTAATTGCAACTTGTCTCAAACTTCCTCAGGCTCCAGGGTTGACTTACCAGAAAAGTAAGCATCCTACTACTGGTTTATAAGTCAGACTTTTGGCCATGGCATAATTATAATGTCACTTTTTCCCCTTATTTCTAGGAACATGTCAGTTCCTTCAGAAATAAGCGATTGATTTAGTTTTCTGAAGTGAATGGTGTCTTCCTTCTTTCTTGGCGATACTATTGATCACTGTGGTATACAAAGCTACTGACATGTTAAGAATGGCTGACAACACAGCAGGCTAAACAAAAAAGTGCCTTTAAATTAATTCCATTGCCTTATATGTCAAATGGGCTCCTAGGCACCCTTAGTATTCTCTCTCTGATTACCTTGTACTCTCTCTGCTGCCCAGTACTTCCCTGACGTTTCCAGCAGCCATGCCTCCGTCCGGTCCGAGATGAGGAAGCTGTTGTGGTAGGTGAAGCCACACTCATCCTCCATGCAAGATCCTCCCTGGCCATATTTCTCCAACAGCTCACTAATAACATCCACAGCCTGCTCAGCTGTATCAGCTCTCTCAAGTCCAAGCCTGGAATATTGTGGAGTCACAGATTCATGTTTTGCTTTGTGTGTGTCTGAACTGACAAAAGAAAATGAAGAATTTTACATTTTCCCATCAAGATGAGGGTGGTGGGTCAGTAACAGAGGCTTGGTAATACAAGCAATTGCTTTCACAGGGGCTTTACCTGACGAGATCCATGCCGAGGAGAGCTTCATCACCATCAGCACTCTCTCTGCCCCACACTGCTTCATTTCCAATACACACTTGATGCTCATTTGCACCCATCTCTGCCCCCCACAGCCACGCCGGTTTGCTCAGCACCACTGCATGAGTGTGTCCCACCTGCTCAATCTCTATGTATGTACACTGTTGACAAGAGGGAGAAGACACAGTGGCAAAAGCTGTTAATGCTCCTCTAATGGCACATTCACCAAAGAGCAGTGTGGGAAGCTGAAGGTTGGAGGGCAACAACAAGCTGTCTGCATCACCCACTGTACCTCCAGCTTCTCCTCTGCATCATAGTCTCTAGCAGGGAAGTACACCACCTCCTGGACCTCATCACAGGGCCTGTCTGAGTTTTTCCCAAAAATGATGCGCTGTCCCTCAGTGGAGGGGGGCAGAGCCACGAAGGTGTCACAGGAGGACGGCTGCATGTTCAGTGTCAAACCTGCTGACAGTAAACAGAACAAAACATTGACTGGATAGTTTGCATTGAACATATTTACTGAACAGTTTTGAAGAGCATCGTTAGCTTAGCATAATAAATCAATACACTCAAGTTCAGATTTAGATGCTAGCTAAATGTTGCTAGCATCAATAGCATAAATGTTTTGTCTCAAGTGTGTTTAACGCTAATGTGCAAGGAGGTACAAAAGGCTACAAATAGGTAACCTTACCTGTGCTTGTTTGTCTTTACCTGTGCTTGTTAGTCTTCCCGAGAACTGTCAGTGTCAGTTTCTGTTCTCAATAAGTTCATCGGTCATGTTTCTATGACGCAGAGGCAGCGTAGTCACGTGACCGAGCTGAAGTCAGTTTTATATTCGTAGTAAAACCCATACCAAACCAGTTGTGGAATAAACACATTTGAACACGTTAAATATTAAGTTTACATTTTTACATTATATTTGTTTGTTTAATGTGTGTGTTTACATCTCTACAGCCTGTTATTTTTTTACTCCTTATTTTTAGTTTTCGTTTTGCTGAGAGATTTATTGTCTAATGGGAAATCATTTTATAGAAATAATTCCTGTGTCATTTCATATATGTAATAAAAAAAGTCATTTTCATCATGGAGATAGATCATGTCTGTGAAGGAGATGTCAATTTATACCTCTTTATGAACAACACAAATTTTAAAAAATGCAGCTTTTGGCTTATATTTACAAAGTTATAGTTGGAGTTGTATTTTAATTCAAGCAGATTGGTGATAGTTTTGGCATATAGATGGATTTAACGTGTACTTTTAGTTTAAAGCTTGAAAACTTTAGTTAATAAACCTTTAGTTTATTGGCGCACTTTAACACCAATACAGAACTATCTTCATGCAGATGGATTTACTGGATGGGCTGATAAACATGTAAACAAAAAAAATGTGACCTTAAAATATAAAAAAGGTTAAGTTAAAGCATAATCAAATCGCAAATGAAAAAGAAATGTCAGGAAGAGTGGAATAGAGGGAAAAGGGCCGATATTACTACAACATTAAAGAAAATAGGAGAAAGAAACAGAGAGAATGATGTTTGGTCAGACAGTCTAAACAGTACATTAAATATGATGAATAAACATGCAGACAACAGGAAAACATGGATGATGTGCTTGTAATTTGTCCTATATAACAACAAGAAGCACTTAAAATTATTATACAAATAATTAAATGACACCGGGTATGACAGGTAATAAAGAAATCTTGCAGAGGAGTTAGGGGCTATTTTCACATTTTTAGAAAATACACGAATCAATGGGAGAATACAATATGAAAGTGTAGTAACCATTCACACGTCCCTCCAGAAGGTGGCGGCAATACCCCTAAAGTTACAGATAAACAACAGAGAAGAAGAACGTGTTTACATGCGGATACGAAGCTACGTTAGCGTCTCTGTTAGCTAAAATTAACGCTCCGTTGTCAACTCGGTTGACCTTAGAGTTTGTCAGCCATGGGGAAGTCGTTTGCAAATTTTATGTGCAAGAAGGATTTTCATCCTGCGTCGAAGTCAAATATCAAAAAGGTGAGATCAAATTAGCCTCCTAGCTTGCGGTACATATTAGTCAGGCTAAGTTGTATTGAATTTGCTAGCTAGCTTGCTACTTCGATTTCATGGTCCACTCTGATAATTACTTGATAGATAATGTTGACCCTAGAGTAGACAGTTTATTCAGTATGAAATATTAGTTTAGACAAAACATCTAAACTACGTTGATTGTATTTACCGTTACGTTGGTTGTTAATTGACGTTTAACGTGAGTGTGGCTTAGTTCGCTAATCTGAAGTTCAGTTTTAACCTCAGCTTTCTTTCGTTCACTGTGCTGTCTTGATCTTTAGCTGGAGAACCAGGCTTAATATTCTGAGCTTCTTACTTTCCTATCACAATTACCTAACCGAAATGTCCATGTGTATATATATATATATATTTTAATAATCAAAGACACGATCCATTAAATTACTTTGTGTTGTCATATTTATGGATTAACCTTTGCTTGCTTTTGATATTTACCAGTTGTTTGATATAATGTGAGTTATATGATGTATTTGGGTGTCAGTGTTGTTTCTAGATGTTTTACTGTTGAATGTCCTTCTTGGTGTGTGTATTATTAAAGTAGCTCCCAGTCACCTCTGGAACAATATATTGACTGATAATGTTTATATTGTGTGTATGCAATTTACAATCTTTCAACTGTACCTCACAAATACATAGAAGAGAGACGAAATACATGCTGGTATTCTTTGCTCATTAATTCGCTTTACAGCTGCAAATGACAGTGATTTTGTTTACTAATTATGAAAATGAAAATGCCCACCATATTTTTTAAGTGCCCAAGCTGATGTTGTCACATTCATTTTTCTATCACATTACTTTTATTAACACAAATTCAAATAAAAGCAGCAAATCGTAACATTGAGAAGCTGAAACTAATTAATAACTAATTAATGTTTGATGTTTTTGCTTGAAAAATTATGTAAGTAATTTACTGACTTATTATCAGAATGACTGTCCATTGATCTTCTGTCAATCAATTGGATAACTATTCTATGTTCTACCTTCTGACTATCATCTTTGTTCTATCTGACTTGTAGTAACTTAGGATGTATGTATATGTCTGTCAAAAAAAATAAAGTGATGCAAAAAATAGTTGGAAATGTCAAACCAAGAAGAGACACTGTGTGTTGTAATCATACTTTTCTCTTTAACTTACAGGTATGGATAGCAGAACAGAAGCTGACTTTCGAGAAGAACAAGCAGGAAGAACTTATGCAGGCCTATCTGAAAGAGCAGGAAACTTACAACAACAGGTTAGATTAATGTTGCAGAACACTGCTACAGAGTGAAACAATTTATCTCCTTCAAAACTGCTTCCTGAATATAACAATAATGATAATACAATTATTTTATTAATTATTTTATATTATTATATTATTTTATTTATTTGATTACTATTTTTGGTTTTGAGTGCAATGATCAACTGTACATACTGAACAAGACTTTCATTAGACACCTTCATTACTGAAGACCTCCTTCCACTGGATACATTTTTACAGAAATATTTTGAAGCTCAACAATTTGTTTCCTCACTTCTAGGTTGCTGATGGGGGATGATCGTGTTAAAAATGGCCTCAATTTTATGTACGAGGCTCCACCTGGAGCATCCAAAGGTAAATCATGATAGTCGTCTGAACCAGGCAATTGTGATCCTTGCTGATTTAATATTTTTACTCACCTTAAATGTCAGTTTTTGGCAAATAATGTTCAACATTTTAATACTTGTTCATTTGTTGTTTTTTCTTTGTAATTGTCATCTGCTCTGAAGAGGAAAAAAAAGAGGTAAAGAAAATACTGAACCTGTACAATTCCATAATATGTATACGTTGAGAATCTACATATGTCATGCATGTTGTGTTTGCTTTATATTGGATTGCATTCATTTATTAAACGAAGAGTTTACATCCTAAAATTCATATAGGAATTGTGTCTGTTTTTCAGGAGGGGGAAGAGGAGTACAAGTTTGAGTGGCAGAAGGTGGCTCCTCGAGAGAAGTAAGTTGTTGATTTTAATGCACAATAAAATTTTCTTTGCATATTGTTCAACGTTCTATTGTATTCAATTTTATCCCTTATTTTCTCATGCAGGTATGCAAAGGATGACATGAATATTAGAGATCAGCCATTTGGAATCCAGGTGTGTAATGATTTTCATTCATTTGAAACATATTCATTATTGCACCAGTGATTCCCAGCCTGGGGTTTAAATCTAAGGGTTTCACAAGTTCATTAAAGTAATGAGAAAGTAAATGAAACATAAGCCTGTTAAACAGTCATTCTTCTCAGATTTTTTTTTTCTTAGAAGTACCAACTAGCTTTATCTCCCCAGTTCTCTGAAAATCCTACAAAGGAAACATAAAAGGAAAAGTCATGCTTTACTTGCAGTGCTTACAACACATGTCGACACTCAAACCACAACCTGTGACTTGATGTTAGAGTCACAACTGTGACTGCATTGTGAATCACTGTATTATAATATATACTGTAAATGAATTATACATACCACGTTTTCAAAAATATAGCCAGAGTGAAGCACATTAATGGAATGTATTTTGTCCTATGCTTAGGCGATGCCATTATTAGAGATAGAGTGTGTGGTTTTGTTTAAATTATTATGCATACATAATTCAACATAATGTCTGTTGTTAACTTCCCAGGTGCGCAACGTGAGATGCATCAAATGTCACAAATGGGGCCATGTGAACACAGACAGAGAGTGTCCTCTCTATGGGCTGTCGGGTATCAATGCCAGCTCTGTGGCCTCGGAGGAGGCAGCAGGTAACGTCCATATAATAATTACCAAAACAGACATTGCTTTAAACATCTTCCCCGGCAGCTTTCTGTGTGGCAATTTTGTCAATGTAAATAAATGTTAATGTGATGTATGTAAACAGACCGCAACAATATTATATACAGGTTTTTTTTTATGATGTTTTGAATTAAACATGAATACTTAATTAATTGAAACACGCATGAGCAGATAAGCACATGTTAATATTTGATTTAAATATTTGAATCAGGATAAGTATGACAACCTCAATTCATATTGAAAAACTCACAAGTAGTACAGAAAAAACGGGGAGCCAGAATATCTGCGCTGCTTGATATTTGTGGCCAGTCGGTTACCTTCAGTCTGTCACACACTTTGCAGCAGGTGCACCTACTGTATCTTTCCTCTGGGTTTCAGCTGGAGCTCCCGGGCTTGAGCTGATTCTGACTTGTGCAATCAGCGAGTTGAGTTGTAAAGTAATAATGTTTACCCTGGGAGAGTCCAGTCAGTGCATGGTGGTGTTGGTGGAGTGCTGTAATGGTCCCCCTCCTGTGCCGGGAGAAAAAATGTAATTATTGTGTATTCTGATTCCCATAACTGCTGCTTTGGCAGAGAATGATATTGTATGATTTGCTCAGCCGGAAGTGGAGTGAGTTGATTTGATGTCCCATTCTGTTAACAAAGCCGCCCCTGAAATTCCCACTGTGGAGATAGTGGTTGGCAATGGTTTGACATCAATGGGACTCTGAGGCTGTGATTTGTGCTAACAGGTCCGTCGATGCACCCCTCGGAGTTAATGGCGGAGATGCGAAACAGTGGGTTTGCCTTGAAAAAATGTGTCCTTGGTAGGAATGCTACTGTTTGTGATCCATCGCAGGTAATTGTCTGTCTCGCACTCCCATCTTGGCACACATAGGATTATATATACGAACACACACACAGACACACACCTTCAGAGAGAAAAGACTATGTCTTTCTGATGTCTGCAACATATATAAATACCGCAAATTGGCCAGTTATTTGGGAAACTACAGTCCAAGTGAACAGATTTGATTGAAAAAAATGTATCATTGTTTAAAATTGTTTTATTGATTTAGTCAAATTCAGTAGTTTATCTCGATGTTTCAATACAGATTTTAATGTGCTGTGTACTTTTACAGGAATATGTTGCCAGTGATGAAGAGGATGATCCTGAGGTGGAATTTTTAAAGTCATTAACAACCAAGCAAAAGCAGAAGCTCCTCAGGTAAAAATGTAGCACAGTTTATAAATTGTAATGAATGAAAGCTTTGAGGAGTAAACTTACATTTTGAACCCAAAATAAATAATATTTTTAAGCCTCTTATTGATGGAGTAGGGTAAGGGGAAATCTGAGATGCGATGCTTTCTTACAACTTTATTTTGAATCAGATGGTTTTCATTTTTATGATGTGTTTCATTTACCTTAAACATCCTTAAGCATCTCCTTTCCTATGCTTATGCCATACTGGAGGATGTTAACTGAATGTTTGTGTTCCCATTTTACAGAAAACTGGATCGTCTGGAAAAGAAGAAGGCCAAGAAAAAGAAGAGCAAAAAACAGAAGAAGAAAAGCAAAAGAAAACACAAGAAAAAGCATGAAAGTAGTGACAGCTCGAGTGACTCCTCCAATAGCAGCAGCAGCAGCAGTAGTAGTAGTGACAGTGGCTCAGATTCAGACAGCCATGGCAAGTTCAAGAGCCAGAAGAGAAAGAAGAACAAGAAAAAAGATTCCTGTCGGGATAACAGCTCGAAGAGCGAGCGGCAAGTCAAGAGTCAGAAAAAGGCCTTCTCTCATAGGAGCAGGTCACCGAGCCCTCACAACAGACAGAAGCGGCCTGAAGAGGAGTCCGGAGATTACAGACAAACAAGGACAGAGAGGGGAAGGAGCAGGAGTCGACATCGCAGTCCGGAGAACAAGCTCAAGCTGGAGGGAGGTCAAGAGAGAAAGAGACACGACAGCAGGGACAGGCAGAGACCTAGCGGCTCCAAGTCCGGCTTGGACAGAAGTAGGAGCCGCGAGAAAGGCAGGGAGGACAGAGGTAAAGACAGGCGTCACAGTGGAGATGGTGAGAGGAACAGAAGTGGCACAGATGGAAGGAGAGGCAGAACAGCAGATGGGAGGAGCAGAAGCAGGGAAAGGAGGAAAGAAAGAGAGGCCAGGGGAAGAAGTAGGAGTAGGGAGAGAAGAGAGCGAAGCCAAGATGGAGCAAAAAGAAAACACTGACTGTTTTTTTCCCCTCTTACAATACTGGACTAAAATGTTCTGGATGTTTTTTGCAGAGGCTGTCATGTAGTATTCTCCCTAATCCGACTGTCCCTGTATTTAAAGTTGCAAATTATTGTGCGTGGGTGTCATTTTCCTCCAGTAGAGGGAAGCAGTGGACAGAAAATATCGAGATGCAGCTCACTGCACTCTTGTTATTGTCTTGTACTGTATGAAAGAGTCTAAATTAATTGATTACCATTAGAAGCAATTTGCAGCAGTGATCCGTTGATGGGAGAATGTTGGACTCGTTTTAATGGTCACTTGACCACAAGAAAGACTATTTCTGTCGCTGCTTTTTTTTTTTTTTAATCTTAGTTCCATTATTGTGTCTTTTTGGAAATATTGTATTCTGTAATGCTTAGACGGCTGTTGATTCCTGAAAAAAATCGGGACTTTAATTTGTGATTAAAATTTTAATCATCTCAATTTAACGCGTTTATTTGCAGTGAATGAAATGAATGTAAGTGGTAGAAATCAGACGAAAATGGAGATGTAGATTTGTCTGTTGATTGATTACAGCTCAGTACTAAATTGTTTTTAAGCTCTGGGCACCTGACAGTCAATTATTCCACTTTTGCACATGCTATTTTTTTAACATAATATTTATAATATTTTTAAGCCGGTTTCCCTGAATGACACGACATAATGTGCGTTATCCATAACCTGGGAAATATGTCCTGTTTGTTTTTTTGCAGGCGTCAAACTCAAAACAAAAATGATTTCTGTCATGTAAATACATAGCTATGCATAAACATATCAGAAAGGAAAGAAAAGCAAAGAGTGGCTGCGAATATATGAAAAAAAATCTGCGCTATTTGATAATTTTTTATTAATGCATATTTTATATTTTTAAAATGGGAAAACAGTGCAGATTTAAGTTCTATTGTAAGCCATCAGAATTGGACGTTTCGTTTCCTCCTGATATTCACATTCATTTTTAAGGCCTAAAATTAGATATTTTATTTGACACTTTCTACAAAATGTAGCCTCGAAAAATATTTTCCAGCAACATAAAAAAAATTATCAACAATTAGGCTCATTTTTTTTATCTAAAAAAAACCCATTTGCTTCAATTGCAAAAATTGTTGCCTGCAAGCTCCAATTTCAACATTTTTTACTGGAGTGTTTTATATTTAGATGAAATTCAAATTGGAGATCTAATTTGCTAGTTTTCACTATCTGGCCGTTTCCTTGAAGCCGCTGTTGCACAAAAGGAAATGAAAATAATTTCCCTCTATTGCCTTCTGGTCAATTTAACATCCTCTTCAAAAAAAAAAAAAAAAAAAGGAGGCTGTCTGGATGAGCTGCTTCCCCCTGACGTGCTCCCAGTCCTGGACTCATGCTGTAATTATTCCCCGGCTTTTTCTTTGAGAGTCGGACGCTGCACTGGGTAAGCACAAAGAAGTCAGAGAGCATCCTTGAACCCTTTCAATGCGAGCCCACTGATATTCAAATAACATGCAGACACCATTTGACTGCGCCGAGCACACAGCATTTCACATCCAGCATTTGCATGTGACTTTTTGGCCTTTTCTTTTTCTAAACTTTCCAAATCTGTTCCCATAACATTTCTGGCACAGAGACAGAAGCCACATCCTCCATTCTCGGTCCATGGATTTCTATGCAAATGAAAGCAGTTAATTTGGACAATTAGAATAAATATTCAGGGACCTTTGTCATCAAACCCCCTCGGAAACCCCCCGATAAAGTGAAAGTGAACAAAAGATGTCTCGGAGATTAATTAGATATTTGATAAGACACGAATCCCTGATCGCAAATACAAGACACATGGGGCCAGGATGTGCTCCAAGTCATAATTAATAGCATTTAACAAGATTTTCATTTGGGCATGAAATGTTTTTTTCCGGGGCATTAAACATTAATTTATCCCATAGGGGAAATAGAGAAAATCAAGGTGATTTTAAAAATAAAATAAAATTCAAAATTTTCAAAATAAAAGCCAACACAAATAAAGAAAAATAAATATATATAAAATCTGCATCACACAATAATTTTTTCAGATGTTTTAATTACGATAAAATGAAAGTCTTATACGTGTGACTTTATACAGGTAAACATTTATATATAGATATTTTTTTAGCAAAGAAATAAAACGGTGAACCCAAAGTTGAAAAAGCTGTGTACATACATATCCACAAAGTGCGTCCAAAGTAAACTCCCTGATTTCCAGGATACCAACCAACACGAATAAAACAATCAGAGCCTAACATTTACAGGAAAAATAACACAGAGTTGTAGTCGTCAATATACAAGGTGTGACTCACATTGTCCAACCAGAGTTCAACAGGTTTGGCAAAACATCCATTTCATTTTGCTAAAAATCCCCAAAGGCCTACAGTTAAAACCACTGTTTTCTTTAGATGGATTTATGAATGAAATACTCGCTACGCCTGTGGAGAATAGATTTGTTTTTTTGTTGTTTTTTTTAGACTTTGCAACTTCTTGAGATATTTTCTCCTTTTTATTGTCTGTCAATAAGACCCGTTTTTCATTTGCTGTGCAGTTTGTTTTTTTTAACTTGATTTTTTTTTTCAGGGCTCGTCGTGAGGAGACGGATCCTTCACAGCAATCCTGGGGTTCACCCCCTCCAAAATAAGTTCAGGGGACTCGGATCTCGGGGTCTCCAGGTTGCTGGTGTCGGTGTCGCTGTCGCTGCCCTTTTTGCCTCCCCCTCCGGCCGTGTGCGTTTTGATGTGCTTGCTCAAATGGTCACTCCGCATAAAGCGCTTGTTGCACACCGGGCACGCGAACCTTTTCTCGCCGGTGTGGGTGCGCAGGTGTCTCTGGAGCTCATCGGAGCGCGTGAACCTTTTGCCACAGAAAAGCCAGTTGCAGACAAAAGGCCGCTCGCCTGTGTGCCATCTCAAATGCGCCTTGAGGTGAGAGGTCTTTCCATAGACTTTGCCGCAGCCTGGGATGTGGCAGCTGTGCAGTCCCTTCCTCCGCAGGCTGGCCCCGGCGGGTCCCAGCCGCTCGGCCTCCTGGCAGTTCGGACAGTCGCACGTGGCTCTGCCGGAGTACCGCCTGGAGGACCTGGAGGAGCTGCTTATTCCCGAGCTGCCGCCGGAAATCATGGCGTTGGCCGCAGAAGTGTCTGTGTAGGTGGGGATGACAGTCTTGAAGCCGTCCTGCGTTAACAGGTGCTGGCTGGTGGACAGCAGGTGAGACGCGGAGGGGCTGATCCCGGTGGAGCTGAACGCCGAGTGGGTGAGCGAGGAGAAGTCCGGGTTGTAGCCGCTCAGCTGGGAGTGGATGGCCTGAGGCGTCCCGGAGTGCAGTGAGGTCTGGAGGGTGCTCGCCGGGTTCTGCACATCGAGCCACGAGCCGGGGTTGGTGTGCACGTCCCACCACGAGGACGCGCCGTTGGCCACGTCTCCGGAGATGGTGGAGTGGAAGCCGGACTTGTACCAGGACTCGTACGGGTGCGCCATGCCCACCCGCGGGTACAGAGTCTCTGCTGATGTGTGCACTTTGGAGATGAACGCCGACTGTCCGGACTCCTGCGACGTGACGCTGGCGGAGTTGGAGAACAGGCCGCTGTACTCTGTGGAAAACGCAGACGAGGTCGGGGAGGTGGAGGCGAGGCAGAAGGCGCTGTTGCCGGCGCCGCTGGTCGGGGTTAGTCCTGTCGACGCGCGGCTGGTCGCTACCGTGAAGCCGGGCAGGCTGGAGCCCAGGTTGCAGCTGGAGGAGGATCTCTTCCACGGGTGAAATCCACCTTTGGAGAAAGCGCTCGAGTCAGGTAAAGTTGTAAGAGGACTGGTGTTGCCAATTTTGTTGCAGGTTGCAGCCAGCATAGCTAGAGGTGTAGTTCCAAACCGTGGCTCTTCCTGCAAACACACACACACACGCAGGAGGTGGACTTAAAACAGGCAGCAACTAATAATGGTGAAAATTGTCTTTTAACGGGGAAGCAGATGAGTAATTGACAACAAAACAGGGCTTCATCAAATAAATTTTAACAATGGGAATTATTAAAAGTATAATTTGGGATGAGATAAACGCGTTTGGAGAACGTGGAGATGCAGGTTTTAACAAGGGTGTGAAAATAACACATGCATTACAAATAATAGTGAATCACATTTTTAAAAACTTTATCAGAATATTAACTGTGTCGGATATCAAGAGTGAGCAGGAAATATTAAAAACACTCTCAAGTCTGATCCTCTGTGCTTTGATCCAGGTGCTTTAAGGGCATCTAACTATATCTTTTTAATAATAAGAAACGAGTAAAATAATGGTAAACAACACAGCAATAAACCTAAGTTGCAAACTTGAAAGCCCTGCGTGTTTATGAGAGCAGGAAACTCTTCTCCTGCAGAGGAAAACAGGATGGAACAACTTTTACGCACAACTTTTACGCACGAAGCCAAAGCGAGACTCACCCCAAGTATAGACGTAGCCATATCCAGGGTCTGTGCTGTGGTGAGAGCGACTTCACTGCTGTGTGCGGCTCCAATGTGATCCAGCCTCACCGTGTCTGACTCGGGTCACACGGGTTTCTTTCTTGGCTCGCGGCTCCCAACACTACCTAGTTGTAGAGAGCGTGTTCTTTGAAGTACAGCTGGCGAGGACGCGCAGCCAATCTCAGAGGCGCATCCGTGGCCGGGCGCGAAGGCAGCCAATGAGAGAGCCGACCGCAGGCAGAAACACCACAAACCGCGCCGTCAATCATCTGTTGTGCAGCCTCTGCTCACACTGACACACGATTTGGTTTTTTTTTTTTTTTTAATGCATACAGTTATTTTTATGTATTCTCACTCGAAGGCTCAATGTCTCCTTTCGGTGCAGAATTGAGTTCACACGTCAGTTCTCCCTCAGGTAAGCTCTCTTTCACTCATTTTACAGTGTTTGTGCGTTTGTGGTGACACTGTGTATTTCCAGGTTTTCCCTTCTGGCTTTTCAGCATCCAGATCATGCGCAACACGTCATTGAGGAATAGTCGCTATTTAAGCACATAGTATCCTGAACAATGTGGGAGAAGCTGCTGCTGCTGCTGCTGATGGCTTCATCCAAACTGTGTGCAGCTCCGTGCATGCTGCTGTCATGTGCACGGAGGGAAACAAGCCATCCGAGCTATAGATGCTCTGCTCAAACATTGTAAAAGTGCTGCAGCTCATATTGGAAAATTATAGATGGATAAGTTTAGGGGAAGAGTCCAGAAACAGGCCTGACAGCTGGATGAAATAAAAAAATGAACACACGAAGAAAAACAGATCAGGACTTTTAATCGACCTGATGTTTGTTTACTTCCAAAATGTGCACGTGCCTGCTCGTGCGTGTGCTCGTGTTAGCGCGCATGAGCCCACCCACCCCTCCACACACACTTTACTTGTTGGGGGGGTTTGCAGGTGAGGGGTTAATTAAAAATGACAGCTTGCTTTATCAGCTGTGTTTTTAAAAGACAAGTATTTTATAGGTGGAAGAGAGAAAAAAAAGTTTAAGGCTCCACCTGATACCTGCTGATGCAAAAGGCCTCCTGTCATCTCATATAAAGCGACTTAACAGACTGCAGAGAAATCCAACCTAATGCCAACCTGATCACTCATCTGATTAAATCCTGCACAATTAAGAGAAATTTTCAACATTTTTACTTTAACTCTTATTATTTTTTTCTTCTAATATCACAATGCAATAAGCGGCCAAGAGTCCACATCTGGTTAAAACGCCCAGATAATGGAATAATGTAAAATTGACCTGCTCTGACGTGAATCATCATCCCTTTTAAAAGTTAAAGCAATTTTCCAGAGAAAGGCTTGACCGAAAAGATGTGCATTACTGTATTCAAAATGGGCAAATAATGCTCCATTATAGTGTGTGAATGCTGCCAGTCAACACAGGCGCAATTTGTTCAAATACTCTTTTTTTTTTTTTGCTTTAAAACCCCACCTTTGGATGGGGGAGTAAAAAAAAAAAATCAGTCTCATCAAATCCTGAGCGCTGCCGAGAAAATGGAATCATTTTTTGCAATCATGACAATTTTGGCAGAGAGCTGTTAACAGTATTAAATTTCTATTCTACATAAACAAAGTTGATTGTCGCCATAGAAGTCAGATTAATTCCAGCGTTAAAATGAAAATGAACATGAGTGTGAGGACATTTCTTTTCATTATACTTTCATAATAAAAAAAAACCCAGATAATAGATTTAGCCCATAATAAGTTCACTATTATTTTTTAAATAAAATAAAAAAATCTATTATTAAGTCTCCATTAATAATAGATATTACAATCTTCTGTCCTTTATTTTCTTGTGTGCATCATTATTTGAGTAGTGCTGTATCTTAATAAGGAGCAATGTGGCCGTTCAGATTGAAATAATGATGAAGTCCCAACAAAGAAATCTACATAAGAATCACTTTATGCACCAATAAATGTTCTTCTCTTTTTATATGCATTGCCTTAAATTTAAATGCAAGGAAATTTATTTGTCACAGCCACAATATAATTTTTTTTTTTTCAGATGATGTTTACCTGGGACAAAGGGGGAGAACATGATCTTGCCTTGTCATTCAAGTGAGAGTTTTGAGTTGAATCTGTAATTCTGGACTCCATTCGGGTGCACTTCTCTGTGGCAATTAGGAGCCTATTACAAGCCATTAGATTGATCAATGTACCTTAAACAATGGGAATGATTTATTTGGTCGAACAAAACGCTCTGCGTCTATTGTGATGAGTCTAAGTGGGGGTGCATCCATCAACAAAAGATAAATGATTAATTCAGACCTATTCATTTAAATTCTTTCTACAAAGCCAGCCTCACTTTGCCTCAAATCCAGATTATTAGAGCCTCATTTTCTGCATGTTAAACCAGACAGGCTGCTGGATTTGGCGATGGGTTTTTGGTTGTGCCCCTGTGTGCTTTAATTTGTATTTCTGCTGAGGGAAGTTTATTTGAGGACATTTAACTAATTGTCGTGTGTGCTCATGTGGCTACACCTGTTTGTCTCGAAGGGGGCTGGAGGAGAGTGCAAGGATGTTATACTTTATTTTCTGTGGTGCTGAAGCTGCTCACTGTTGTCTGGCGATTACACTTGTATCATAGTGGATCAGAGGAAGCTCATTAAATAGAAAAAGTGGGCACAAGTATGAAGATTTTCCAGGGATGCTTTTACGTAGATCATCTTGTTTTTCCTGCAGATATTATTTGGTTGTAACACTTAATCTTTTCTCTCCATGATCATAAAAACACAAAGAGCATTTATTCTTCTTTATGTTATGGGTGGCTTCAAATAACAATGTCTGTGCCCGTCTCCCATCTGTTTGCTTTATTGCTTGCACTTTAAGGTCATAGTTTATTTTGGTGGCAGGTAAATACAGACCACAGCAGGGAAATACAATTGATATACATTTAAGTGCACTGTGAAATAAACTGCTTGACAATAAGGATTTATTGCTGTAGGCAGTCGATAAGCTATAAAACAAGGGGAAATGGCAAAATTGCTTGGACCTGTCAGTACAGAGATGCAACTTGTGGATGTCTTCAGTGAGACGACTGTCAAGACAGATGATTCAAATGTTAATAGAAAGCAGGCAGCTGCTGACAACACAGTCAAGCCTCTGATAAAGATTAACTATGCTTTCAATACACACTTTTCATCTAACAGTCCTATGTAAGATTGATCTCACAGCAGCTCATCAACTTGCATCGATAGTATCGACAGCCAAATTTGGAAGCACAGGTCAGTCTGCCAGCTTACAGTGTCAACTTTCATTTCCAGAGGCTGTATGTTCTATTTTGAGCGCGGGGAGCGAGCAAGTGCAGTCGACTGGTTTCATTTGAGGACTTAGCTTAGCCCATTTTCTGTCAATGAACGTGTTCCTTCCTCTGTGAGTTTGTGAGCTGTTGTGGAAGTCAGCAAAAAACTCAACTGTGGGAAATGGCTCCAAAGAAGGTGCACTTCATGAGGCGTCATGGCTCCATTCAATAATTGCCATGTATTGTAGATTATGTAATGGTGAGTGCTTGTTCTGACTGCAGACATTTCCACATTGTGTTTATCAGGGAAAGGGAGATACACCAAAGCCGCCACCGCTGATTGGAAGGTTTGGCACCTCATTGAAAATAGGAGTTGTTGGCCTGCCCAATGTTGGGTAAGTAAAGGGTTTTTATTTGCATAGTGTTGCCTTCTCACCATTCACACAGCGTGCAGTAGCATGTGCTCTGCCCACATCTGAAGTATGTCTGCCTTCCATGATACCATAAATATAAATGCATGTAAGTCAGGAGGTAACACGACTGCATGACCAAAGAGTAAAATCAAAGATGAGAAAAAGTGAATTTAGATGCACAGACAACTTCAGAGTTCATTTACATTTTTGGATTTCAAGTTTCTTTGAAGGAGCTTTGACACCTTGTGTACATCACACTTTATAGTAAAACAAGTAAAATGTAGCAGGATTTTAGCCAGAAAGCCAAAAAAGATCCTGCTACTTTCATGGAAAATATGTGAGTGTTCCTTAACAACCTGAGGAGTGTTCCTCGGGGTGTTAAGTGTCTGGAAGCATGTGTGCCCCCACCAGCCAAGGATCAGATCCCACAAGAGCTTTTCATCCCCACATCTTAACTTTCTCGCTGTCTAAATAACTGTGTGCGTGCGCTGCTCAAACCTTCACAAAAAGCTTCAAACATTATTGATTTTTTTTATGTAGTTATAACAGATAAGTGCTGTGATTGAGGGTAAACATATGGCTTCAAAGAGATTTGGTACATCGAAAGACACAGTTTTTAAAAAATGGTTAAGTTTCTGATTATTTTACAATATAGTGTCGTAGTATGTAGTTTATGAATATGGGCTTTAGTATTACATCAGTATGTTTTCAGTGAGAGAAAATAGTTAATAATAATTCTATATGACAAGTTATTGATGACAATCTACATTTGAATGAAACTGCATGACAGCAAGCAGAAACAAACCCACCACACTATGATGAGAGCAGTAAAGCGCGTTACATGAATCACGGTCGCGGATCACATTCATATCTTGGACAGTTTAGAGCCTCCAGTTTAACAAACCTGCAAGTGTTTGCAGCGTAATCCACCTCCCCAAGTGAGCACACAAACACAGGTCCTTCAGTGCTTACCACTGAGTTATCACATTTACTACAATACATATATTACATTTTTGAGCAAATAGGATGAAATCACTTGAATTTTTTAATGCAACACAACTTTCTGCATTACACTGCGTCAGTCAGACATTATTACTTCACAGTTAGGAATTCAACATGTCTATTTGGCCATAGTTGTTTGAAACAGCTCCCGGTCTTATTTCTATGTATTTATGACAGTTGTCATAAATGTGTATTATACATTGTATTGTACTTGAAACTGTAGGGGGGCCATGTTGCAAAAAATATCAAAACATACTAAAGACACAGATGCAGGAAATGAGGAATATGTAAAAGTCTACTTGAGACACTTTAAATTGTTGTTGGTCAATTAATTGCTGCACAAGCATCAAGCACAATGAACTGATGTGAGGTAGCTGAGGAGGGATCAAGCATTTACACACAACAGGACACATGTGACCATCTGAATGATGTGAAGTTTGTCCCTGACAGAGAAATTGGTTGCAGCCAGGATTGTACAAAAACACACAAAACGCCTGAACACTGATGGACGACAGCCAACAACAGAACGTAATGGACAGAGTGATTCAATAGAAGCTCCTTCAGCATCGAGGTCAAAGGGCAACAATCAACAAGCAATCTGTACAAATAAGCAACAGAAAAATACTGTCTGCTGTTTAACACGAAAATGGGAGCAATGATAAAGGAAACCTTATATCTCCTGGTCGTCATAACAGACACCAAAAACTGTTGACAGAGAGATTATGTAACAGTTTCAACTCTGTCAAAAGGGGGTGATCTCTGCTCTCCAGAACGGAAGTTGCTTTTTAAAATACTTGCTTGTTGTATAGGTCTGAAAGCTTTTCCTGACTCCTCCCTGAAATCTTACTTGGATGAGGTTACCAAGCCTGTTCTAGTGGGCCAAAGACAAATTCCAGTACCAAGCAACAATGTCAAACACTAAAACTGATTCAATAAAAACAAAGTCTATAAAGAGAGTCATCACCTCAGAGGAGACATTAATAGAGCTCATAGACAAAAAGACAGGGTTGGACCTTTTGTTGTTGAAGCAGCATGAGCTTTAAGCCACAGTTTGTTATCAAGAACAATATGGAAGTATTTATTAGTCAATGCATAAACCTTTGATGGTAGTTAGTACAGGACGAGGACAAGACTTTCTAAAGCTGGTTATTACATCTTTAGTTTTGGACACATTTAATTGGAGGAAGGACACACCTGCCCTTCAAGAAGACATCCACAAATTTGCCCTTGAACATTTGATATAATATGAAGATTTCTTTGAAATATGAACCCATTTTATGACAAATAGAGAGTGAAACTCTTATGATATTGACATTATATTATACATGACTTTCCTGTAGCCCCATTTTAGCCACAGTGATTTGTTACCTTGTGCTCAGCTTGAATCGTTTTGCAGCTCATTAAAACATTTTCTTTTTCAACAGAACTGTTGTTCTCAAGTAGCCTAGAAAGTTTTGTAAGACATGAAAACTGCAGGTTTTTAGTGACAGAAATGATGTTGAGACATTAACCGGCTAACCGGCAAGCTGTGTTGAATCAGTGCAGGTTGAGTGTATTTTTCACAGGCCTCATTTAATTATATTTTTAGATACTGGATATTGATGATGGAGAACACTCTGCATAGATTCCATTTCTTAAAAAACCTCGTGCTTCCTCACATGTAGGTTGTCTAATATGTTTTGCTAGATTTTGGAGCTTATGGCACAAAGATCCAACTCTGGACTGACCGGTGTTTTCATTTCTTACCCTAGAGAAAACCACAATTTCTTCCTGGTGTAAGGAGCAGAGCTCGCTGAGGTTGTGGCCTGCCACACCACATTTGTGTCAAAGTACAGCTTGTCAACCCTCCTATGGTTTCTTCATGAATGAACCATGTTCAGATGCCAGCCTGCTGTTAGTTGGGCATAACTGACCATTTTTCACACACATGGGAAACTTGAGAGTGTGATGCAGCCAGCCTTGCAGCTATTTCTACACTGACACCACAGCACATGTTCTATTTGCTGCCAGTCTCTCTGCTCAAAGGCAGGAAAAACTTAAGTCTTGTCCATTTAACCCTTTATTTGCACATATTGACTGAACTCATGTTCATGGGTTCTCACCTTTTGCATCAGCTCAGTCTGTCCTGTGAAACTCACTCGTCATGTCTCTATATACTATGTATGTAGCAGACGTAAATTAAGAAGCCAATGTGAATTAATCTCCAGATAATTACTTCTTATATCCTGTGAATCTCTATTAACTTAAAGGTCCCAAAAGCCCAATTTAATATGCCTAATAAGATAATATGCCCACATTTTCCCACATTTATATATATACAGGGCAATATTGTATTTCCCAAATGTGTATGTAAGATTTTCCACAGACATTAAAAAAAGCTCTTTTTCTGACATTAGCTCATTAGCTAGCCTCCATTTTTACTTTTCATGTATTCAGGTTGAAAAAAAAATCAAACAGTGTCATTATAAAGCTGAATTCAGCAGATTGCATGGGGATAACCAGGATGATTAGGATTAACAAGCCATTCAACCAGAAAGACAAAGAATCTAGAATCTTCTCATATGAGCTGTTGTTAATACAAATATCAACCATAACGAGAGTCATGTAAGGCGACTGAAGGCAGTCGGCCCTGCGCTCTGAACCCTATGACGAAATCAATCTAGAAAAATGTGTACAAGTGATTAGGGAGTGGTTTGCAAAAGCTTCTCTTTACCTCCTGCTCTCTGGTACAGGGCTGGACAGATGTTGATTTCAGGCCACAACTGTTAATGAATTGTTGTGTGGTTAAAAAAAAAAAATGCCATACCAATTGTTCCACTTAATAGTATTCCATCAACCCTGTAATTACAAATGTTAGAAAGTCATTGATACATGTTTGTTTTTGATGAAATCATACTGCAACCTGCTCCAGGACACATGGGTCAAACAGACATACAATAGCAGATTATGGTACAAAAATTTACACCAACCAAAGGGCTCATTGACTCGTACTTCAAAACCCACAGTGCATTCTTTGCAACACAAGTATTATCAAATGATATATCTGCCAAAAAAAAAACAAAAAAACATTAGCTATCAGAATTCCCTTTATCCCCCAAGTGTGTTTTCATATTTACAGAAGATCTAAGTTTTCTATGATTTCTGCTTCTAAATCTTGAACTCAAGATCCACTTTCCAGCTTTTTTTTTTTTTTTTTTTTTTTTTGAGATTTCAGACACTCCTCAGCCTTAATCAGCAGTTTGCTGAGTTGTCATCACATGCCATAAATTTTGTATACGTCTTAACTCCCTATGAGGAGTTTCCATTACCCACCAGTGGAAAAACACACTAAAGTCTGGCTGCAGACTCCTCAACATACATCACTTTTCCATTACTGACTGAATATTTTGCTCTAATTCTGGAATTGTGGTGTATAATTATTCATACAGCCCCGATTCCCCGGGACGCTCTGTACAGTGTAAAATGTATAAGATATAACTCATAGACGTTTAATATGATGTGTTGATTACATGAATCCTACAACCCGATTCCAAAAAAGCTGAAAAAAAAGCTGAAAGAAAACAAAATGTGATAATTTGCTAATCCTTATAAATAGATACTCAAATGAAAATCGTACAAAGACAATTTATCTAATGTTTGACTCATCAACTTCATTGATTTTTTTATAAATATCTTATTATCTTACATGAATTTGATGGCAGCAACATTTTTCAAACAAGTTGGGACAGAAGCAACAAAAGACTGTGAAAGTTGTGTACTGATCCAATAACACCTGTTTGGATCATTCCAAAGGTAAACTGGTTCATTGGTAACTGGTGATAGCATCATGATTGGGTATGAAAGGGTCATCCTGGAAAGACTCAGTCGTTCACAAGCAAGGATGGAGAGAGGTTCAACACTTTGTGAACACATGATTGTATAAAGGAGATTAATACATGGGCTCAGGAACACTTTCTAAACCTGTTAGTCAGTACACTGTTAAGTTTGCAAATGATTGCATTCATTTTTTTAATTTACATTTTACATAGCGTCCCAACTTTTTTGGAATGAGGGTCATATTATTAAGCACATTTTTACACCTGATGATGGCTGTAGTGTGACTGTGGATTGTCTTTATTTTGTCCCCCAAGGTGACCCGAGAATAGCCTTCAAGTACGTTAGAGAAACAATCTAGCTTCATATAAGGAATTAATGCCCGCTCTTTAGCAATCTTGAGCAATTTCATGCCTATAGGACTTAGCAAACAATCATTTCAATGTGAAGAACCGAGTGAGGGGATAAAGATGGAAAGTCCTGGATTATAGTTAACTGCCATGCCATTATTACTCTTAGACACTTGCCATTGTCTGTAGATTTTGAAGTACACTCGAGCTGCTTGTGCCATAGAAAATAAATCTCTCACTGATCACAACATGGGGCAGCGTTTGGCTGATCCCGTTCAACAGCTGAGATCTATCAGAAAATGTAATTTGCCCCTCGATTCCATGTACAATTGATCCATTATGGGATTATCTGACCTTGTAATTAGGCATAGTATTTTTGATTCAAGTGCTCAAATATTCAATCTGTTAGAATAACCTTTTTTCCTTCTGCAGCAGAAAAAAAGAAGCCAATCTTGCATAATTTACTGAAGTGTTTCAAGATCATACTATCGAACCATCGGTCTCTACACACCAGCACTTTCAGATGGATTGGCCTCACTGCTGTTTTTTATTTTCAGGAAGTCAACCTTTTTCAACGTGCTGACAAAGAGTCAGGCTGCAGCTGAAAATTTCCCCTTCTGCACCATTGACCCAAATGAAAGCAGAGTGCCCATTCCAGATGAACGCTATGATTTCCTCTGCCAATTCCACAAACCTGCCAGGTATGGGGTCTCATCGTTCACCTATTATTCACACTTCAGATCTGTAGTCTCTGGCGGTCTTCTTGCTATTGGTATGAGCAAACATATAACAATGTTGTTGACATGTAGCTGCCAGTTCTGTATGATGTATGATTGCTGCTCTACTCCCAAGGTTTTCTGTTAAGGGAAAAGCTGGAGCATCTGAACCTCCAACACTGGTTATCATACACATTTATAGAGGCTGTTAAAGCAGGTTGAATTCAGATTTGCTGTGCTATACTGTCAAATTACTTGCACCATATCCCTTTTTTTGACTGACAAGAACTGGTATGTTGAACGGCACAAAACGTTTCAGCGCATGAATTTTAGTCACAAGAACTGAGCTCCTGCTTTTCAAAGAGTAAGAATCTCACTAGCACGCTTGTACTCAGTTTCTCCTACTTGTGCTGTGCTATTCTGTAACTTCAACACATGCAAAACAGACAATAAATAAATGCTCCACTAAAAAAAAAAAAAAATGTCCCCACAAAAAATGCAATTTTGTAGCACTACAATACCAACCTACACCCGATATAATTTTTATTATTAAAAAAAATCCCATGAAAAGACCAAAAACATCAATAAATTGATCCTGTCATCATGTATATAATGTATTCCTTGTGATATATATCTTTTTCCTGACATGTTCCTTAATTACCATGAATGTGGCCACTGTAGTTTATTTTGAGCCAATCCCACAGACACTGTCCTAATGCTGTAAATGTGTTTTAAGCTAGACTGAAAATAGTCCCCAATAGCCCCAATAAATGCAGTATTAATTGATTACAGAGCCTTTTAAAAAGTTAAACAGTGGTAGAGATTTAAAGATTTACATCTTCAGTCAGAACATATGGGGTTGAAGCTGAGTATTGAGAGATGGACGGTAACACAGTATTTTTTTTTTTTTTTGGGAATTTGCTGACAATAGGAAAATATAGAATAACACCAGCTTTATCTTTTAAGACATTCACTTTGTGTTAAGACGTCTTGAGTTTCTGAGTTGATTAAAATCTACGGCATGTTGTGTGGGCTATAGTTTGAGGTAGTTTTGTATTATAATAGCTCTTATGCTGTCCACCACTTCATATACATACACCTATGTTTGCATATAGGTGAGCAATCTGTTCAAAACACCTTACAATCAAATGCAATCGACAATAACAGTTTAATCAGGAAATGTCTGAAAATAACAAAAACAACTTCATAACACAACTTTCTGCAGGAAGTCTTGTATTGGATTGCAGTACAATATGTGCAGTTTTTGCTTTGTTATAGTAATATTGATAATGTTTAAAGTCTTAGATGAATGAGCTTTTTTCCTTTTACTTCCTGGGTTGCAGCAAAGTCCCAGCATTCCTCAATGTGGTCGATATTGCTGGCCTGGTGAAAGGTGCTCATGCTGGCCAAGGCCTGGGGAATGCCTTCCTGTCCCATATCAGCGCCTGTGATGGCATCTTCCACATGACACGTGAGTCACAGGTTGAAGGCTGCTTTTCCTTATACAACCACAATTACAAGACAGTTGGGACTCTGTATAAAACATGTGTTAATCTCCTTTATACAGTCATGCGTTTGACCAAGTGTTGAACCTCTCTCCAGCCTCATCTTTCCAGGATGAACCTTTCATACCCAATCATGATACTATCACCTGTTACCAATGAACCTGTTTACCTGTGGAATGATCCAAACGGGTGTTTTTGGATCAGTCCACAACTTTCACAGTCTTCTGTTGCTCCTGTCCCAACTTGTTAGAAACATGTTGCTGCCATCAAATTCAGAATAAGCAGATATTTACAAAAATCAGTGAAGCAGATGAAGTCAAACATTACATACATTGTCTTTGTAATGTTCAGTTGAGCATATGTCAAAAAGAATTATCAAATGATCACATTCTGTTTTACTTATGTTTTACACAGCTTCCCAACTTTCAATATAATAACATATAATAAGTGTCCCCAGTACCAGCCTTTTAAAAGCAAAGGCCTTAGTTGTGCTACAGCTCTGCTAGCAGGGCATCTTGTGTGGTTTGTGCCAAGATCAACAGTGAGGATTGATGAAGTCAGACCAAACCTCACATTCCTACTGGGAGGCTCCCTAAATGAGAATCACAGAAGTGGTAAGTGAAAGTGTCTGTGCCTGGTTTAGACTTCACACAATCAGCAGCATATTCTGAGGTTTGGAAACATCACAGAAGAAGCGCCACATGATCCTGTAATATGAGTCCTGATGCCACTTTTGATTAAGTTTGCTTACAGTGAAGGTAAGTTATTAATAAACATATGATGAGGATAAAGGTTTCCTTTTTCTTTTCCTTTCATCTGTGCTGCAACAGTAATAATGGTGATGATAAACATAAAGTGTATCTTATTCAAAGTAGTGCCTGCTGCTACTGTGTGTCTGTCCCTCTGTGAGGCATTTCCAGGTCTCCCTTTGTCTCAAGCTCTTCTGTGTCTCTGACATGGTCTTTGTCTTACACCATTTAAGTGTTACACGCTAGAATAATTCAATTAAAGCAGCTGAAATGAATGCAGAGGGCCTTTTAGAAATAGATGAATTTGTTTACTGTTGCTGCTTTTTTGACTTTCCCAATGTGAGAAAAGAGACAGCCAGTGGTGGCAGGCATGAAACAGGTGGATAGGAAGGTTTAAAGATTAAGGCCATTTTCCCTTTTTGTTTCCTAAGCTGTCTCTGTGTATCACTGACAAATCTATTACCTTTGTTCTGTCACAGTTTTCAAATAGCCTTTGACTAGTATGTGAGAAGTGGAACCGGGAGACCACCCACCCACTGTAAGACGTATAGTAAGTAATGATTTACAGAGTGCACAAAACATGAAAGGTGAGCTAAAGATAAATGAGCTGTCGTCAGTTCAGTTTTTAAGGAATTTAGGTTCAGTAAACGTTTAAGGATGAGGTTGGCTATATTTTTCTGATTGTCAACAAATCTCTTAAAAAGACTAAAACCAACAATGTGTCTCTCAGTACTTTGACACTTTCCTATCCTGTATGTGCTCATTTTAAAGTCTTTAAAAACAGGTTTTTCTTTTTTTAAAAAGGAGGCAGTAATTTCAGCTGGTCCCTGTAGTTTTTAACAAACTTAACCAAACAAGGGTAAATTGTGTATTTGTTGGGGACTATTTTCAGCTGCGAATTAATACACGTATGGAGGGTTGATTCCAAATAAACTACAGTGCTCACGTTAATGAAAGAACATGTCAACTAGTGCAAGAGGGTGGATGACTGATGTGTTTTTTATAGAGCTCTATGACACAGAGGAAAAAGATACAAGAATACACAGCCAATACTTATTAGTGAGATAATCATTGTTGGGTTTGATCTTTTGATGATATTTGATGACAGTAAGAAAAACGTAAACATTGTCAAGATTTTACATTACAGTATTTACAGAATAATTAATCCGTTCATTTCCTTGTGATTTGCTCGTTTTTTCAGTCACAAATCTACATGATATTATATATACATTAATGTTGTTATTCCTCTGTGAATGTATATGCAAGATCCTGACCCCAAACCAACTCTTTTGTTTCCACTCACACAAAGAAGACAAACATCCTCAACAGTCGGAAACAGTCCGATCGAAAGCTTCTCCTCTGCGTGTGTTTACGTCTATCTGCTCTGGCACGCCATTGTTTACACTCTCGCCAAGTCCTTGGAAACAATGTGGTGTGTTTCACAAGTTAACCACATAGCTGGTTTTGTTTTGTAATTATATCTATCTGGTGTCAGGCAGACTGCAATGTTGAAGCCACTACTTTTACATAGCTTGATTATATGGTTGAGAGCCATCACACTTTTTTGTGTCTGGTGTTGTTTGTTTGTTTGAGAATTAGCAGGACGGTATATAAAGATACTACAGAGAGACGCTCAGTGTTTGTAACATGAGCTGGCTGGACGTCACGTTAAACTCTAGAGATCAGCCTTTATTATTATTTTACTATCTTTTATTCCCTGTATTTGGTTACATGTCTTTGTTTAGAAGTTGTGAAATCTGAGCAATAGAAATATTTGCATTGTTTATTAGAGGTGGAACGAAGGTGGAACAGGTGAACAGTGTGTATAAAATTTTCCAGGGGAGTCGTTGGATTTTCCTCTCGAGGTCTCAAATTTCCCCCAGTCGTGTGCACGTTATGAATATTTTTCAACCCTTAATGACTTTGAAAAGCCTGCGTAAACAGTGGATTTGCTTTCAACAATACCTTCCAAAAAACTATTAAGGCGCGTGATGACATCCTGAAAGCTGATTCCGTTGAATGACTGGTGTTTCCCCTGGTCTCATAACAGAATGGTTTGCGGGCTAAGTGTTCCCAGTGCTTCTGCGGTGACTGGAACACGGCTGGATCCTCGCTGTCTGAGACAAGACACAGACATGTTCTACTTCATCTGCTCTTCTGTTCCCCCCGCTAGCAACCCTGCCAGCTCACCTGGCCTTATTCCCAGATGTTTGGTTTCCAGCAATTAGATGTTTGAATGCTCACACAGTGCCCCCCCCCTCCCCCCCAGCACTGTAGGAATGCTCTGGTTCACTTGTAATGAAGACTTATTTACGGGTGCGCGACACTCAGTAAGAATCTAGCCTTAAGATACTGTGGTATAGCACATTTAATCTTTAGGGACTGGCTGTGGTTGTGGCCAGCCGGCTGGAAAGTAGCTGTTATTTTTGGTGTATAGACTCCTCTCTCGCTGTGAGATTCATGCTTTCAGCACCTGAACTCCTGGTTAAGTTAAGACTCTTCCCTCTCCTCCTCTACTACCTGAGGCCCATTTCGAATAATCAGTTAGATGAAATTGTAGCTCTGGAGCAGTAGAGATGTCACATTGTTGTGTCCTTTATAGAGATGAAACAGTTGGTCTACTAATCTATTATGAATTTATTGTTGAACATTTCATGGTTTCAACTTCTCAAATGACAGGATTTGCTTGTCTTTCCTAGTCGTACATTATAATAAACTACTTATCTTTAAGTTTTAGAATGACTGTCAGATAAAACAAGAAGAGGTTGCCATCTGGGGACTAGTCATGGGCATTTTTTTTTTTTTAAATTTAATTTCAACAATTAACTGAGTTAACTGAAAAAATGAGGTATTAGTCGATGGTAAAAAAAAAAAAAAAAAAAAAAGAATTTGCAGCCCTGATCCTTTACATTATTTGTCTCATGGTGTGATTTGTTGCCATCATGGCTCAACCATATAACCTTATTCCTGAAAGCTAGAATACCAGAGGTGTTGGTATTTTACTGTCATGCAGTACTACCAACTAACTAATGCAACTAATAATATAAAAAAAATATAAAATATAAAAATCTAACAGACCAATATCCAAAGCTGCAACTTCAGTTCAGAGGAAACTTCTTACATCCGGAAACCTGAAATCAGTATTCATGAATGTGCAATGTATTTATGAAACACTTCAAAACTCATGGACATGTTTTTTTCAAGTCCTAGTCCTATGTGTTAATTTGTAATAAGTCAAATCATTATTGATCATATTGTGTTTGAACATATAAATTCCAAGTATATTCAGCATATAATTAATGACTTTAACTTACGGAAAGATACTTTTTTTTTGTATTCCAATTGATGATAAATGAAGATATAGGCCTACTCCCTCACTCCCTTGTACAATTAATATTCATGTACACATATATAAGTAATGTTTATCTGCTGCATCTGTTAACAACTGAAATTGAGCTGCTGTGTCTTTCAGTCTGTTTCAGTTGTTGTTGTGATCAAATCAAAGTGTCAGTCAACACCAAATTGACAACTGTTGTCTCTCTCCAAGTCCAATTCACCCACCTCCCGAAATGCTCTCTATTTAAAAAGCTCCACTATCAGACTCACCACTGCCTGATAAATATCCAAATCTGTTGATAAAGAATGAGTTAAATGAGTTGGCCATCGCTCTGCAGAATCTGGTAGGACACTGTATTTGTGTTTGGTTATTGCCTCATTCAGACTTCAGCCCACACTCCACTAATCGCTTACAGTGAACAAATCAAAGTGATTGTTTAGCTACAGGCGTTAAGAACAAACTGGATTGACTATTCAGACAGACATTATTTACAGCCAACCTGCCTCCACACTGACGCCAGTGATGGCGCCTCTCCAGCGATTCTGCCGTATCACTCAGCAACTCAAATGCTCAAACTTGACAAACATCCAGAGCACCTCGCCCAGCCCAGCGGCTCGGGCAGTGTGCGACTATCTAAACACATCAGGCAGTGAGCGAACTTCTCAGCAATTCACTCGGTGCGTTGATGGATTCATTAACTATTCAACCAATAGTAACTGTTAGAAGTGTGATTTTTTTTATTGATTATTGATTGATCGACACAAGTATACTGGAGTTAATGGAGTTTGTGTCACAAAATAGAAAACAAATGGTGAAAACATAATTTTAAAGAACACATTTATAAATGTATGGTTTCACTCCACTCATTACATTACAGATATTACCTTCAGTAATTCAGTGTATTTCACTAATATTAAACCTGTTAACTAACTTGGTGTTTGGTCTACTTGTTTAGTCAAGTTAATACTTTGACTTTTAGACCCATTCCACCAAAGGCATTCATTTTTAAGAACAGTGTACAAATGTATGGTTATACTTTAAATAGAAGGGCACTGTAGTTTTCAAAATCCATCATGTTACATCTTTGAACAGTAACTGTGTTAATATCAGTATTTGCTATATAATATAATTGTATATTAAAACGAAAGCCTGTATGAAACACTGTTTTCTACTGAGGAAACAAAGGCCAAGGTATTAGTATTGCAAAGAAAAATCTCATCAGTTATCTCTTAATCAGTGATGAATTTGGACCAATATTTACTTGTTTGGCTAATGTGGTGAACTCACTGTGGAGGCTTTGGCTTTCATCAACAACCACTAAGTTTAAAATGAATGGAAGTAGTGCTTTACTCCTGTACACATACTGGCTCTACTGAGATGTATCTGCCTCTCCTGTACTGTTGTAGCAAAGGTAACTGGTTTATCAGGAGCAGACGACCCACTTCCCACACCATACTTGAACAAAAATACTCTGTATGGTACGACAGTCCCGGCAGGGTCCTAGCACCTGCCCTGCTTTTATGTCTTGTTATGCCCCGACTACAAATATTAATGCTAGTCAGAAAAATAAGCCGTTCTGTGCCATATGCAGTTCTCTGTTTATGTTAGTTGTTGTTTTAACCAATACTGCAATTCTAAATCTCCATCATCTGGCTGCTGGGGATCATCCTCCTTTTGTGTGTTTCCGGGCTGTGTGGAGGAGCTGTCACAGCATTTAAATGAGCATTTTGCTTCAGCGAGAATGAAGAGTTTTTGTCGGCCTCCACTCATCGTGGATGATTAGAGCAAAATGTCTACCCATCTTGACTGGAGATCGCCACAGCTCCAGATAACATGCTCGGTGATTGAAGGTCGCAATATTTTGAATTCTAATGGGGCTGCAAGATGAATTGCCTGAAATAGACTGTAGAATCTTCCTGCTTCCTCCTCGTGCCCCCCTTGCCTGTCCGCTGTGAAAAGAACCACTGGGAATGGCAAGGCCCGATGATCATAGAATTATTGGATGGTGATTCTAAACCCTTCAAAGAGGAGTTGCTATGGAGATCTCGCTCCAAACTGTGAAATGATTCACCTTTGAAAGGCTGGAGGGCCTGAAAGCTGAACACATCATTGTTCAGGTGGCGGTTGGTTAGAAAATTGCTGGTGCCTGTGCAATCAGCAGCACTATAGTAGTTAAGGATCTAAAAAGGTTTGTTCTCTGAATGATGTGGGACAACAGTGGCGTGCATATGTCGGTTCCTTTCAATCAAGGCACTCTCATGCTCCGTGGCTTAACAAAATAAATTGAACGGCAGAGGTTAAGCTAATGATAAGGGAATTAACGCTGTTGTTTTCTGTCAGAGTTCACGGAAACTGGAGCCTCCCCAGTACGTTCACCTTTAGACTGCGCACGGATCAGGCTCGTCTGAACGGCTTTGCCCTATGTGCAGGTTTTTATTTTTCAGGCGGCGATATCAAACACGGCGGAAAAATGCACCTTAAATGCTCGGTTTAGGATGAGGCGCCGCAGTTGACAGTAGAATACATAGGAATTGGAGACGCCTTGTGAGGTGGTGATATTCATAAGCTCTATGGTTTCACTGGGATCTCTTCTGAAAGGTGGGATCATGTAGAAAACATGAGCGTATCTCCGAAGGTTTCAAACCCACCATTTTCTGGTGACAAACTGCTTTTTAGCAATGTATTTTGTCATAATTGACATGAGAAACAAGGCTGAATACGCCACAAACTCTGTTACAGAAGCAGCACACTACAAATTGCCGTCAATTTCATGTATCCTAAAATGAATGTTAAGACGATATTTCCTGAATGAACATAAATACCCTTGTGTGCATTGCCAGTGTTTTTTATGCTGGGAAGACGTCCATAATGTGCTTTTCCTGACAGACTCATAAAATAGCTTTTATTGCTCTGAATACCAGGAGAATTGCGGCACTGAGTTTGCATGAACATTTTAAAAGCAGCGCGAGGAATGCAAGTTCCTTAGATGTGCTCTTACCCGTCTTGCATGTGAAAACATGCACAGGAAGTTAAAAGTCAATGAATACTGTAATTTAACTGAATTATGTTGACCACATATCCTCCCAGGTAGCAACATCAGAGGAAGCAGCTCAATCAGTATTGATCTTGACTTGACTCAGATGACTGCCTTGTCTGTGTACCTGACAGAAAAGTGATGATATAAGGCAGCGCCAGCTCTTTTGGTGTTTTTAGGTTTTACGCTTGCACAAACTGAAACTTTTATTTGTATATACTGAAGGCTCTGTTCTTAAATGTATCGCAGAGAAATTTTGCATCGTGAGGTTAACATAAAAAACACTGACAAAGCCACTGAAGTGAATTTTTTTTATATATATATTTTTTTTTTTTCTTGTAAATGTCAGCTCATGGAGTTCTATCTTCTCAGAATACACTGGCCTGCAGTGCTGCTGGAAGTCCATAATTTTACAGAGCTTAGCCTGATCCCTAATCAGGCCATTGAACGCCACTCACCCTCTAGAGACTAATCCTTTTGTTCTGTTAATAAAGGAGCACCTGTTAATAGTGTCTTCAAAACACACACCATTTGAAACCAAGCAGTAAAATTTGAATTGTAAGACAGACCTGACTCCTGAAACCGGGCCTTTTCAACCTCGCTCTCCTTTTTTCCCCCTCTGTGTGTTTTTACTGTCTTGCATGTGGCTTTGTGTGGCGCCGCAGCCTCATAAGAGCTGTCTTCACCGAGCCCTACCCAGACCCAGTTGTTAGAAGACTAATTGTGGAGATTGCCCCCTCAGATTTCTCTCCTCTCTTTCACCTCGTGCATTTGTTCTCCAGGCTCTAAGCCTTGAATGGGACGGCGGTAAAGTAGATGTGAATGTTAAATTAGGCGAAATTAATTAAAGCAAATTACTTTGGAATATGTGGTAGTCGGAGGACTGTGTCAGCTGATGACTAAATAGTGAGTGATCAGCTGCTCCTGCTCTTTGAAAGCCTCTTTGAAATTTTGATTTATCAGCTTTTTATGAAGGATGTATGACAATAGTTAGAAATGAAGCAACTTATTTCAGAAAGTAAAAAAATGTGTCATACAACGATTGCACTTGCTTTGGATGTTTCAAGCTTTTGTTAATAAATGGATGGGCAGTGATTTGTACCAATCATGAGTGTTTTATTAAGCATGTGAACCTGCTTTAATCCTCTTCGTTCCTAATGAATCTCTACTAAATTGTACAGACTTGCATGCATTTTCCTTTTGAAACACAGCATATCACAACTGTACATCATAATTGTTTATAATGTATGTATATTCTTGCAGCTAACAAAATGATTACATTGCATTATATTTTCCGAGTTCATGCAGAGACAATAGCAAATTTTCATTCCAATCAGTGCTGAACAGGGAGCTGGTAAATTGGCGCAGCAAAACAATAATTCCACTGATTAGCCCCTTTCTGTGTGGCGTAAGTGAACTGTTTATACTGTGGAGTACCTCTGCAAGAGGAGAGGAACCAAAACAGCCTGATTAGGCAAAGAGTAATTGGATAAGTTCATTTCACCATGAGGACAACGCACAGGATGACAGCTTGCACAAAAGTCTACAGCTTCTGTCGGCTTGCATGAGTAATAAGGCCACCGGTGTAGGGTTTCTGGGCGTCTGTCATTTTGTTGTTGCGCTTTGATGTTTAGATGTGACTGATGAGTGGTGCTAGATTGTAAAAGCCCTGTTGTTTAGTGCGCTGGAAAATCAGGTGCTTATCCCTCCTTACCCAAGTAGAAGAGCAAGATATGATATTCTGTGCATGTGAGGGTTTCATGCATTGTTCAGGTTACAGTTTAGTGTCTCTTACAGTCTAGAAACACTCAGAGCGGGTCTCAGAGATACTGGTTCTTATTAATGACTAAGACCCTGTGAGAGATGTGACTCAGGTGAGATCATCATAATGACAACGCTATCATGCTGATGCATGTTTGCCATCTTCGTTAAGCATTACTAATTATTAAAGTTCATCCTACAGGAAACATGAATGTCCACAAAATCATGTGGCAAGCTATCAAATACTTGTTGAGATATTTCACTTAAAAGCACAAATGTTAACCCCATAGTGGCGCTAGGGCAAAGTCAGGGGGGTCACCAAAGTCTTTATACTTCATCCTCTGGGGACAATGAATATCTGCGCATAATTTTCATGGCAATCCATTAAGCAGTTGAAATGTTTCAGTCTGTGGTGGAGTGAAAGAATGACTGACAGACTGACGTCGCCATCCCATGAGCCACACAGCTAAACAACACTCATCACAGTAGCGCTATTTCTTGTTAGTGAAAGATCTGCTTTCATCTCTAGACACGAGGGACAATTATCTGATTAGTGGAGTGAAAAGGAACTTTGCCGCACAACCTTTTCAGCAGTCGTTCCAGTGATCTGATGTGAACCTCATGCAGATTGCGAAGGTTGGCCTGAATCTCAGGTATGCCGTTGCTCATCGCAACAACTACGCACAGCTTTGAATCATCTATATTTTCTACATGTATCACTGTCAGAACGTGTTGAGAGATGGATGGTGACAGCTTCGCGATGAGTCGTGCGGATCACCTCGGTGACGTTATTATCTCGCAGGGCCTCACCTGTCAACGGACCGTCACCGTTCAGGTGTGTACACGTGAATATGGATTGTTAATGACATTAAGCAACTTCGCCACACACATTCCAAACATAGTGTCCCTCAACACAGCAATAGTTAAAGCCGAGTCCTCATTCACCTGACATCCACTTCCCTGTTGAATGAGATGGTATTCCCATTAAGCCACAGTGTGAAACCTCATGAGTCACTGTTATTGACTGATTTATGAAAACGTGTGCAGGCGTATTCCAACTATACAGCACTTCTAGCATGAAGGCGCTCCAGCACTGGAATATATCTACGTACATTTAATGAAGAACTAAACTTTAGCAAAAATTGAACATACTTGTACTTTAATTAAGTATTTACATTCCATGCTGCTTGATGCTTTGTGGCCACACACATGAAATATTGTACTTTTTACTGCACTACAAGATTTTTTTTTACAGAATGAGGATTTACATACAAAACATATGATTCACTGTTATAGATTAAATTACCCAACAGTATATAAAATGCAAATGCTACTTACTTACTATCATTAGTAATAATGCAATAACATAATAATATTAGTAATATAGTAATATATAAATATTAAGTATTACAGACACAATACTTTTGATACTTAAAATACATTTTGTTATTTCGCATTTTTTCTTTTTTGACATTTCAATGCAGGGTTTTTACTTGTAAGGAATTATTTTTATATTGCAGTACTTTAACATAGGTGAAGGATCTGAGTACTTCCTCTACCGCTGACATGTTTTAATCTCCCTTTTATTTGTAGCAGTGGTGATATTATAAAACGAACTGTGTGTGGCTTGTAAAGAGCACATTGCAGTCCACTCCAGTCACCACTAGTACTGTTAAAGGCTGTCACTCTCATGTGACAGATGTACACCCTGTGCCTCCCCCCTCCCTCACCCCTGAGCTCGGCTGGAGAATCAGAAGGAGTCCTTAGAGCAGCTGCTGGCTAAATGGTCTGCTTCAGAGCCTCATTACCTAATCACCAGCACAGCCACGGCTAAGACGCAAATGATTAGGGGAAGACTTGTCTATGAATGTTGACATTTTTCTCTTAAATCGTACTCAGCTTTGTTTATTTCTCACATTTCTTAACTTAACGTCTTATAGTTTTAAGACAGAGGGGTACAAATGCATGACCACCCCCCACCCCCACTTCATGCAGATTGACAGACAAACCTATTTTGTTGCACTTAAAGCCAATTTTAGTGGAACTTACTTTGACACAGTAAGCTGGTTTCTCACAGTTCTGACACTTGTGCACTGAAAAGAAATATTAAATATATTCCTGAGGTTTTTTTTTATTATCATATTTGTTATGACTTTCCTGTGACTCCCACTGTGCTTTTTCATGTGGATGTTTATTTTCCCCATATTCTCTGCAAAAAAGTTAATGATTTTTTTCTGGGTTAAATCTAATCACTGCTTCACACTCGATCTCAAGAAGTCAATGTCATCGATTGTGTCGCTCGTACTGTATGTCTTCACGTAAAAGAGCATTGATGCTGCAAAAAAGGGGAAAAAAAAATCTGATATACTGATGCTCTCTCTGCGTGTTTGTGTCCTATCGCTGCAGGCGCCTTTGAGGATGAGGATATCATCCATGTTGAGGGGACGGTGGACCCAGTGAGGGATATGGAGATCATCCACGAGGAGCTGAGGCTGAAGGATGAGGAGATGATCGGCCCTATTATTGACAAGCTGGAGAAGACGGCCATTAGAGGCGGTGACAAGAAACTCAAACCAGAATACGTGAGTCAATGTCCCAGCAGGCCCTTTGCTCCCCCTCACAGCAAGGCACAAATAATAACCCTCCCACACACATGGCCAGGGAGAAAAAAAGTATGTTTTTTTTAATCTCCCTCCAATAGGTCTCACCCCTCCCCCTGCCCTATTTTTTTCCCTTTCTGAGATTGAAAGTGATCAGGGGTCAGGGGTTTTCTGCTGTAGAAATCATTAATAGAGAGTTACTTATTCAGCTGCTGACCCTGGGTCACAGCACCGGGCTAATGAAAGTGTTTCCACACAGCTCTTTTCATCTAAAGTAATACTCAAATCATGGCACAGCTCTTGCTCATGCTTATACACCTACAGCAGCTCAGGAAATTGTATAAGGCCATACAGCAGGTGACACATATGCCTATACCTCGCTATGAATACCGTAAATGTTTAGAATATTCTTTGACAGAGGATTTCTTGGCTATGCGCGGCGAGGTGCAGGGCAAAACCCAGAGTAAGATCAGAAAAAAAAAATCCACAAGCTGCATGTCGGATCATAACGTATGTGGATGCACACGCATTCAGATGGTCATATTGTTAGGGTAATGAGGCTGAGTCGCAAACATTAGCAATGATTTGCTTGTAAATGTCTCATGATGCCCCTCCATCATCGGAGCAGGCTAGGATGGGCGAGGGGATCTGGGCCTTTCACTTGGAGCTGCATGCCCAATTTCAGGCCCCGACACACCGAGGCTCTGACCACTCATTACGCTAACGAGAGGGGCTTTTTCACCTGCTGCAGAGGCCCTGTGTTTGGTCGGTTCCCCTCAGACTAAACCACCCCCCTCCCCCCTTTCCAGCCAACAGCACTTCCCTACACCCCTGTAGCCCCACAGACAGGAGCCATTCAGGCTAGGCAGGTGGCCGCTTACGCACATAATTGCTAACAATTTTAGGCAATGAATAAAAATGATACATTACTTGTCAAAGGTTGTGCACACGTCGGCAAGTGAAATCTATAGAAGACCTCTTTAGATGGCAAAGAATGGTGCTTATCAAAGGCTGCACCAAGCGTTTAGATGGGAGGGATTGTGTGATTGTCTCACAGGCTGAGCCTGGTGTTTGACACGCTCAGCTGTGCACAGACACATATACACATGTTTATGTCAGCGTCTATATGTAGAGCATGTGCATCAAGGCGACATCTAAAAATATACAGTTTAAAAGAAACAATAGGACTTGTGCTTACTTTTGTAGAGCCACGGGATGCAATGAAATAAAAAAGGAAATTCTGTGCAACTCTAAAGATGATGATTACTCCCTAGATTTAGATCCTCTTTACTGAGTAATTTGCAAGACCTTCGAAATAAGATCTAATTTCCATTGTTGCACTCAGTTTCCTATAAGCTCTACCGGTCTTCATGTGGCCTGAAATTTCACAAGTATGAACCACTTTTATCCTGCTTGTAGTAGATTTGAAGAATTATTTTAATGCCACCCTATTTTACCATCTTGATATCTGGCCATTATCACATTAGTAAACTTTTATATGATTCAAGATGACACACCATTCACTTATAAAGCTAGTTTAGTGGACACAGTAGTTTACATTAAACTGCATCCTAAAAATCCTTAATTTGTTTTTTTAAACACATTTTCTCACATTTTTATATGTTCTGTCAGATGAAGTGAAATATGACGATACTAAAAGTAACTAGTGATGTGATATGAACAAAATATATTTAAACAATATCTGGAATAATTAGGACAAAATCCAAACTCAAAATATGCCTGATTCATTCATTTCCTGTACAAAGGAGTAAGCAGATGAACACTACATTCTCTGAGAAAAAGCTTCTGCATATATTAGTATATACTTATGCTATGAAGTGTAATACCTTTCACATGCACTCAAAAATTAATAATGTTGAATATTTGCAGATTGTGAAACAAGAGGAACCTGAAGTGTTTTGAAGGCATCTTGCTTCTTTTTTTTAAATGTACGTCCTGCTGAAACAGACATTGGGGCAAGACAAAACACATGGGATGATTAATATTGTAAACTGAAAAGGATATCAGGTAGAGAGCTGTTTTATCTGACAGGTAGGGGGAAAAATTGATGAAAAAAAACAAGTTTTCAAATGCTCACTGCTGCTGAAGATATGCTGTTTTTAAACAAAAATGGGATTTTGCAAGGAAAAAGAACAATCAAATCAGAAATTTGGAATTCATTGTAAAATAGTATATTATGATAAAAATTGCTGTCACGATGAAAAAAGCCACTTAATATTTCATTGTGAGTTTCAGCTAAATATATGCGCCCATAGCACAGGGCTCATATGTATGCATTGTCGTAAAGATTTAAATCCATTTTGCCGGTGCTGTGTTTACAAGAACAATGTTTCATTGCTTTTGTCCGTGTGAATCCTCAAAATCCCTATCCTTAAAAAGCAATAATAAGAAGCCGGCCCACCAGCGGCGCTTCATGGTGGCAGGCATATGTGTTTGACCCTTGTGGGACCTATATGCCTTTTATTAACACCTGCCTGTTAGAGGAGCTCTGCACGGCGGCTGCGAGCTGATGAGGGAAACCTGGAGCGGGTTCAGCCTGTGTCACTGGCCGTTTGCTGTTTCCATTTCACAGATGATTAATCTCTCTGTGAAGACTTGGGACGGCGCGGGCGGAGTGTGTGCAGCTCTTCCTGCGCTCTCTCCCGCTGGCTGCACTCTGGCTGCCTGACTAAAAGGCCTTTAGAATTCCTGTGGAGAGAGATGTGCAGAGAGTGAATGCAGCTGGCTGGGGGTCAGTGTGTGGAGCTTTTTCTGCCATTGTGTAATTGAGGCTCTGGCAGGATTTTTTCCTCAGTTCTTTCAAAAGGGAGTATGATTGTGAAGTGCTGCAAGGGTTTGGGGAGGGAAAAGGAGGTAGGGGGAGTGTTGCAGGGGGTGGAGGAGTTTTTATATGAAGGGGGAGGTCAAGTTGACAGGAACAAAAAGAATGTGTTCCGCTAATTTCTGTGGGGCTGGATCAACAATAATAGGCTCAATTTCTTTATTACAAATTTTATAACTACCTCCCTCCCATTTTCCCACCCTTTTCCGCTTCCAGATCCTGTCAAGACCCAGTCCTGCCTGTGGTCTCAACCCACAAGTACCTCAGTAATGAATGTGGCATACATAGCTGCAAATGCTCAATATTTTCTCCAGAAGAAACACTGAATAATTAGTTCTGTACCTCACTAGTGCTTATTCACTATGACTACAGTCTGCAAAGTGCCTGAGGAAGGACCAGTAATTTACACCTAACTAACCAACTTCCAATTAGTTCCCTGCTCTTTCCAATTTTGTCTCCTCTATCTATCCTTTTCATTAAACAGTCCCAATGGAATATTGATGTTCAAAAACTGCGGCTCCAAGCGAGACACCCCAGAAGGCATTTTGTCATGATTTAAAGGAGGGAAGGGGGTCTTGTGCATGCCATCCCTGTCAAAGCCAGGCCACTCCTGTTTGAATGCGAGCACAGCCATTGTTCATTTTGGCATCAGGATGCCATGCATTTAGGAAATAATTACCCCATACCCTGCTGGGTTTATATTCTTTTTCATCTCCTTTAATGGCTTCTTGTTCATTCTCTTTTAACCCCAAACAGGACGTTATGTGCAAAATCAAGAGCTGGGTACTGGATGAAAAGAAACACGTCCGCTACTATCACGATTGGAACGACAAGGAGGTAAGCCTTTGATGTTATAGTCAAATTTATTAATGTGATTTATCTTTCGAATCTTTTCATCGGACCTAAAAGTACAACTGCTGTTTCCTCCTCTTTCATCCAAGCAACACGTCTTTTGTGCAAATCACAAGTTAATAATATGCACAGCCTTTTGTTGGTCGTATTTTGACATTACTTTTGTACAAGCTAATGACATCTGGCCGTGCCGATTTTGATTTCGAGGCTTTATAGTCGCACCCCACAGTGCCTATACACCAGACCCTAATTTGATATGGCTTCACTTATCTCTGTCTGTGCCATCCTCAAAGGCTACTTTGGAAAGTTTTGATTCTCACTACTTGCCTTGTGTGTCTTTGTCGCAGATCGAAGTGTTGAACAAATACTTGTTTTTGACATCCAAACCAATGATTTACCTCGTTAACCTCTCGGAGAAAGACTACATCAGGAAAAAGAACAAATGGTAAGTGCTTGGAAGAAAGGCGGGAGCCGTCTCATTGCACTCATTAATCATCACCAAATAGCTTTCCTTCTACTTATGTACGGAGTTACATTGATTCCTACTAACTTTGATTGAATCTGCGTTTCAGCTATAAAAAGTCTGCGTGCATGCGTCTGCATATGGACGTGCTGGGATATGGGAAGCATGCATGTGTGTGTGTGTGTGTGTGTGTGAGTTGGCCTCGCTGATCTACTGACTGTGGTCTCCTGCTGACAGAAACGGTCATATCTTTGTGAGAGGATCTGTCTGGAGGTGGCACTAAGTAAGCTCTAACACAACATGCAGCGCTGCAAATCCCAACCAGCCTCCAGACTCTGCACTTCATTAAGCGCATACTTGCATATGGTCCCCATTTTCCATCGAAATGTGTCATTTCCATATGATATCAAAGAGCGGGAAGGCTTTAAATGCTAAAAAACCCAAAACAAACATATGTACATTCAAAGCCAAACATGAAATTAATATCATCTGGAAAGAGCCAATAAATCACAATGAAAACACTCTTTCAATAGTATAATATCTAAAATTGTTTTCCTCCACATATTTGGTTTCGTCCTCACATGTTGTTGCTTTACAAGCGTCACATTACAGCACTGAAATTCCCACAGATCACAGTGACAGCTGAGGGTTTCTTGATGTACGGCGGGTTGAGGAAAAATGCACATGTGTTTTGCTTTTTCATGCTAATATACAGGAATTTGTGCTCTTTACTTTGCAGGTGCAACGCTATTCATAATGTGAGCAGACTGAGGACGACCTTTAAGGCACTAAATAAACTTCTTCGCTGTGTTTCCAGCTCTATGATCCTCTGCTCTGTCAAAAAAAAAGAAAAAAGACTTTTTATAGTAATGTTGTGATCTGGGCAGAGTGAGAGCAGATCTAGAAGGCTGGTGTTAGACATCCATTATATCTGAAAGGGCTACTTTTCCACACTACAGCCGTTTTGTCAATAACACCAACTTGTGGATTGTTATCGCACTTTTCCAATTGCCCTCTAGGCTTGTGGTGTCAGTTCTTACAAAATTTGTTTTAGTGCTTTACTTGGCAGCATTGTATTACAAGGGAAGTTGTTTACCTATGACTGTTTGTTAAAATGTTCCTGACACGAAAGCATGACTGTCAGACGGAGGGAGGAGGAAGAGAACTCATAAATCAAATGATTCATGGCATGTGGAACATCCGTCATCAGGAGGAAGAGAGAGGGCTTTTTTTTTTTTTTACGTTTGCGTGTGTGTGTGTGTTTTTAACTGTGCGAAATGCAATAAATCTCTGAGCGTTTTAAACAGGCAAACAGTAGTGCTCAGGTGTCCCGAGGGCTCCACGATGAACAATGCCGACATCAAAGTGTTGATGTTTGACAAGTGATGAGTCACTTCCCTTGTCCAGAGAGGAGCTCACACCTGTATGGAGATGATTACAGGTAGATCTAGCTGGCCCTAATTGTACAATAAATGCTGCTCTCAGCCCTAATGGCAGCTAGTCTGCAGCAGAGACGCCAGACTGCCATTTGGCTGTCGCCATGCCCCCGTGTTTTTCCACCAGCACAGTTGAGATGATGATACGGTTAAGGACTATTCAAAGCAAACAGCTAGACAAATTGCAATCTCAGCTTTAATGTGTGGAGGAAAAGAAGGCGAATCCTAGAATGAGGCAAATAAGCCAATCTTATCTGTTTCTCTCAGGACACCCATTCAGGCCGTTTCACAGGTTCCTGCGTTTTGTCAAGCACTGTTTTATATTTTAGCTGTTTTCTTAAGCACACACTGCCACTCTTTAGGTTAATGCTATTAAATTTAGCAGCAGGCTGCACAAATATCAAGTTTAATCTTGGTATGGTAATTGATTCGATTATTAAAGATACTCCATTGCATATTGTCGAGACAGTTTTGAGGGCACAATCAATTATTGCAGCAGCAAGTATTTTTTATCAGACTTTATGAGCCTCCTAAAAACAGTCCATTGTTAACTAAGATGATCCTGTTTGGAGCATGGGAACCACATACCAAGCTGCCCTTGTTTAGACAAGAATACACAGTATTAGCTTTAGCAAGCCATCATTAATGGAGGGATCAGACGAGGAGCAAGGCCTCCTTTCATCCCCAGGTTCTCTGCTGGAGACAGTACATCATTTACTGTTGAGAGGAGCACATGGCTCCAATCCTATACAGTGTATGTGTACGTGTATGAGAATGCGTACATGTGCATGTTTGAAGTCTGTTTCAGAGGCGACTCCATGCTCATTTGGATGCTGGCGTAATTGCGGTGTGGAGATCAAAGGCTCGCTGGCCGAGTGATGTTCCAGAGGAGACTTTACCACACAGCCCTCTCCTCTGTGCAGAGGGGGCCGCCTGCTGCTCACCGCTCCCCTCTCCCCTCTAACCATGCACTGCCCCCTGCACATCCCCGCTCGTAAAAAATGATTAAGGCCGCATTTGTCATGTGTTTATGACTGAGAGGCATTGCGTGATAGGGAATGGCATCTACAAGAGTCTATCAAGAGGCTTTCTCCTCTTCCCTCGGCGTCAGCGAGCTGCCTGGAAGACTTTTTCTCTGAGCCACATACCGTAGTTTGTGTGTTAGAGAGGGTCATTAGAGCACTGTTGATGATGTGGGGGCTGCAGCCTGCCCAGTATTAGCGTGTTTTCACTTGTCAGTTAAGTTATTGTTTATTTTACGGGCTTGTGGCCTCACCATCTTTATCAGCCTTTATTTCTATTAATAGGTTGGTTATTGGATATTTATTCGATCCTCTTCTGCAGAGAACTCGGAGCAGTCACATTCTGTAATGCTTAAAAGACACAGTTGAGAATACTCCAGATATACTGTGATGTTGTTTTTTCTTTCTTTCTAGTCATTTCTTTTTCTGTGTTTTTTTTCTTCTTCTTTTGGACAATGTGCATTAAAGTAAATTGGTGCCTCTTAAGTAGATGAGTTGACCTTTAAGGAAACTAGCAAGCGTGACCTGTCTGTGAGTGCCTCTGCAGTGTGGGTTTTCCTGGTGAGTGTAAGAACTGCAGGGTACCATTGCATGGAGCTTTTATTAACCGTGTATATATGTGTGTGTGTGTGTGTATGTGTCTGCCTGTATGCAAGCGTGTGTGCGTGTATGTGTGTGTATAGGTATGGGCATGTGTACTTCCCTCTTTTGTCTGTATAGACGTTCTTTTTATTACTCGTATTTACCTAATACGCTCTCTTTGAACATTATTTGCTCCTAATGTGTGTTACATTACCTCTGTCTTGGTTTTCTTTATGCTTTATGTCGGGAAACCACAGCTGAAGTAGTTACATACCACAGCTGCTCTTCCAGTCAACCTTTTTAATCATCTTTTTTTTCCCATGCAACAAAGGCATAAATTGATCTTTCATTATTAACCCCCATATTTGTCTGGCATGGTGTAATTAAAAAAAAATCACATGCCATGCTTTTACTCTCATCAGTCATTTCTCATAACTATGATGTTGAAAAGACAGCTTCAGTCTGTCTCAGCACTTCAGGAGACTTGTGTTCAACAAGTCCTCGTCCGGTTTGATCTCATCAAAAAGGCCTTGTTTCATGTTAAGGTGACATTAAGCAAGACACTGACTCAACCTCAATCTGCTTTACTCATTATAAGTTAAACGATAAAGTTCGATATATTTTGTGTGTTGTTAAAAAAAAAATCTCATAAAAAGACCAAAACTAACAATGTTTCTATTATTAAATGTCTGTGTTACCAAAGCCTGATATATCTTATTCCTGTGTAGCAGCGAGCTCTGTTGTACTGGTTGACATGTTTCTTTATTATGACAGACATGGACAAACAGTTTATTCTGATTCAATCCCACATATGCAGACAAAATGTGCATCAATCCACAGCAGAAAAGCTCAAAATAGTCCTCAACAAATGCAACATTTACCCCATTTGCTAAAAACTCCAGTCCTTTTTATAGAATTAAACAATATATTTGTGACTTGTTTTGGAAAATGCATGTCTTTAGTAGGAACAGATGGGCTCTGAGCTGCCACAGACAGGGAGGGAAGACAAGAAGGATTCAGACACTAACGCACTGCTGTATCTTTTCATAGGAGTTTTTTTTTGACGAGGAGAACATGTAAAATAGCATCAGCTTAATAGAGAGTAATGAAAACAGGAGGAGCTTAACAAAGTTGAAAGAAGTCTAACCACAGTTAAAGCAGAAAGGCAAGAAAATGTGTTTGCTGATACTCTGGTTGGCCTGTAGGAGGAGCTTTGACAATTAAAGTAGAGGAAGCTCAGACAGGAGTTGCAGCCAGCTGAGGATCTCATGTCTTTAGAGCTTATATCATATTCATATTCATATTCTCCCCAAGACTTCTCCAAACAGATCATATGGCAAATGGACTCTTCATCTGTTGACTTGTATTTTCTTATATGCATATAAGAAGAAGCCCAGTAATAAGTTCGGCATTTTCTTTTTGTATGACCAGAAAGTGTTGCATCTTTTTATCAACTCAACACTGAGACATAATAATGGGAGAGACTGAGAAGGCACACACACACACACACACACACACACACACACACACACACACACACACACACACACAATGTTTCTCATTGGATTTTTCTTGTGTAGCTTAGACTTGTAAAACCTTTTCAAAGAGGACCTACATGAACAAATATTGTATGTTTTTTCGGTTTTGAAGAAGCCCCCTAATAAGTTAAACATGCATTTTCTTTTTGTGTGATCATTTTGACAAACAGCCAGCCATTTCTGAGTACCCGTCAAGATTTACAGACAGAAGAAGAACTGGAAAGGGGGGGGGGGGGGGGACTATTATGATTCACTGAAAGCCACTCCATGAAAGCAGTCACTGCAGCCCACTTCAGCTACTCCAAACCATAATTCCCATAAACACAACTGAAACTTTATTGAGTGCAAAACCACTGGCTCCATCCAAGTTTTTAGGAACTACTATCTGGGGAGTTAGAGTTCACTTTTCAAAGCCATGAGGAAGATATACGATCACTTGCTCCTTTTTATTTCGTGCGCAGTCGTCCACTCTCTCCTTGTGCAGTGTGGGATCCTGAGAAACACTTTCCCATGGTAAGATGTGTACCCTACTGCCCACAGTCAGTCCTAATGGATGCCTTCAGCTAGCTTTCAATGAGAGAAAACAACAGGAGAGGCTGTATAGTAAAACTGAAACAGATGGTGCTAATAAAGTCCTGTCGTTCCAGTTAGCCTGGTTATTGACTGTCCCTAGTCCAGGTAATGAAAGGACATGTCACATGTCACCCCGTCGCCTTTGTTGTGTCCTGGTGGTGAAGACACGGTGCTGTTGTTGGAACTAATGAGACAGACCCTAAACTTGAGACTAACAGAGACTTTTTCTCTTCCTGTTTGTTCTTAAATGACCCTGCGAGAAATCAGTTTGCTTTCCAAAAAATCCTATCGTCACTCGTCCCTCATTTACCAGGCCCAAAGCCCAAGGACGCTAATGCTGCGTGAGTCTCCTGCAGTTCAGACACCTCTGTGGCAGCACAACATGCTTCGCTTTCTTCTGAAGGCACCCTAGGAATTGTTCCCCTGTAAAGCCTGTAGTTCGGCTTCGCAGACATAAAAAAACGGAAAAGAAACGTCTGCGAGTTTCAAGTCTGTCTAATGATACATTTTGATAGCTTTGGCTTTGTTGAGCTGCGCTTTTTATTATGTTTGTGATAAGGTTAAGACCGAACGCACATGCCACAGTGAGTAGCCCGCAGCCTCAGCAGCTCTAATGAGACAAATAAATGAATTTAGTGTTGCCACATACGGCTCCTGAACGCTTATTATCAGGATTATTGTTGAACTGTTATGAATGGGGGAGGGTAAAAAAAAAAAAAAAAAGGATGCCGGATTGGAAGGGGGCATGATTGGCTGATGTTACATATGTCCTTGATTACCTTCCTTCTGCTTTTATTCTAATAAGTGGCATTCTTTGTACTCCCTAGGACAGCTAGACAGTCTGACACACGATGAGAATAAATATTGCATGTGGTAGACATTAAGCTGTCATCCTGGAAAAAAAGAAGAGATGGAGAAATCCGTGTGGTGTTCTTCGGCGCTACACTTTGCCTGCTCTTGTCACAATTGTCACATCTTGATGACTCCCCCCACTCTACCCCCAGCCCCCTTATTTTCTCTCGCCCAGTCAGCTGCCGTGAATGACAGCATGGATACCCCATATAGAGAATTATTTTGGGTGATGTAGAATGTACTCCTCTGGGTTACTGTTTGAATTTCTGATGTTTGCCTCGTTTTTTTTTTTTTTATAGCCTTAAACAAGGGCATAGCTTTGATAATGTGTTCTCAACAACCATTATAAAGACGGAACTGGGGATGATGGTTTGTTGATGGTTAGAATTTTATCTATCATGTGCAAGCATTTAAAGTTGCGAGATTTCTCCTTAAAAAATTTAATGGGTGTAGTTATCGCAGAAAAGAAAGTCGTTCGTAAAAGCTTGTTACCAGCACACCCTCGAGGTATGATGTGAGATGATGCTCTTAATTAAAGCTGCTCCCATTGTGCCTGCACTTGGTTTTGTTTCCACCAGCTTGTGATTGCTTTGAAGGCTCAAAGAAGTTGACAATATTTGAGATAGTGTGCGCGTGTGTGTGTGTGTGTGTCAGATCTCCTTCTTTCTCAGAGACTGATGTCGTAATGCCTTTCCATCCGGCCATGGCCACAGGGAGCAGAGAGCGTCTGCACTCTAGTCGTTCAGGAGCTCACCACTGGGAGGATGAAAAGCTTCCCACAGAGCCCCCGACTTCCCAGCCTCAAAAAGCCACCATGAGCTCATACCTCTCATTTCTGTCTCCCTTCACAGAGGAAGGGAAGGGAAGAGGAGGAGGGGGGGGTTAGTGTACGCTGTGTGCCGCAGCATCCTAACCCCCTTAGGATGCTCGTCTCTGCAACCTGGGACCAGCCAAAACAGAGGGGACTCCGGGTTTATTACTTGATGAGTCAGTGCCTGGCATGCGAGCCGGTACCACAAACGACTGGCTGTACCCATGTTCAGGTGCTGGGCGCTCCACCTGTGGGTGTGTCAGTGATGAAGCTGTGGCGGATGCAGGTAGTGGATTACTCTTCAGGTCTGACAGCATTCAATTGCATCTGAAAGGTGCACTCGAACTGGAGGTGATGGCCCACCTTTCAGAGGCTTAACTTAAGCACTCCTAATAAAGCCAACCTGTACGAATGTATGTCAGACACAGGCCCAGGTCATTGTCTCAGGTAGCTGCCTCTGTACTTTGGAAACTCCCATTGTTTTTCCCTCCTGAGCCATTTAAGCAGATCAAAGCTCTGACAAAGCCCAGGGAAGCCCCAGGCATGCGGAAACACACGAATTATCCCCCCCCTCAGGATTCCCACACAAAAAGACAAATAGACTGGCCCCAGAGGGTGGCCCCCTGTGGGACATCTCCTTTCAGAGCCAGCCTGTTGTGGAAGCTCCAATTGTTTTTGTCATTTCACAATATATTGTGCTTTAAATTAGGTGTATTGTAAATACAACAGGCATCAAATCTGAGGCTTAGAACAAATAGAATGACATGTTTCTCCAGATGTGAGATAAACAGATATTGATTCTCATTGTCTTGTTTTTATGAGTTAGCATGAAAAGACAAAAAAAATAAAAAATAAATAAATAAATTCATATCATGTTTTAGATTTGTAAAGTTTGATGAGATACCTATTTTCCTCCTCGACTTGAGAGCAGCGGGAAAAAGCACAAACATGGCTTGTTCCTTAGCTTTGTTTGAGCCTTCAAGCTGGTGAATGATTAGCAGAAATAATGTCCCTGTCACCCTTAATCACATTAAAACGTGGTTAACATTTAATTTTTCCCACTTGATATGCAAAAATTTCCACTTGATTTGCAGCAGAGGCCATTGGAATTCCATTATAAAAAGAATAAAAATTTCAGGCATCATTTGTTCAGAGAGGGATATCAAGACCAGAAAGTGCTGAATCTTTCTATTAACTGAGCAGTGAGAGATGGCACTCAGTGCTGGGACATAATGGGAGACTGACAAGACACAGACACACACACACACACACATACACCATCTCTCTCACTGGATTTTTCTTGTGTAGCTTAGACTTGTAATGCCTTTTAAAAGAGCTACATGAGCAAATATTTTATGTATTATATCTGCTATGAAAGTTCACGAATCTAAACACTATATTAGATCAATGTGGATGATAAGCAGCAAAGAAATTAGCAAACAAACCCTGAATTAAAAAATAAGTCTTTATCATTGTAAATAAGGCTGCAACTAACAATTATTTTCACCATTGATTCATCTGCTTATTATTTTCACATTTCATTATTTAGTCTACAAAATGTTCTCAATTCTCATCACAATTTCCCAGAGGTCAAAGTGACGTCTGCAAATCGCTTCTTTTGTCCAACCAACCAACAGTTAAACACTTTCATTTACTATCATAAAAGACAAAGAAAAGCAACAAATCTTCACATGTAAGAAGCTGGAAGTAAGAAATGTTTGACCTTTTTGCTTAAAAAAATGACTGAAACAATCAATTATCAAAATAGTTGCCGATTAAATTTCTTTCAATCGACTAATCAATTAATCGATTAATCATTGCAGCGCTAATGGGAAAGAGAGGAGATACTGATATGATGTCACTAAACAGTCCTCAATGTGCAGAAACATGCTTCTTATCAACACTTTGATTTTCTCAGACACAGATTCATATGAGTGCTTTCATAATGTAGAATTTCATGAATGACTGAAAGATAAGAACAAAGACCGAAAAATGTCCGCAGCATGTTTTACATAAATATTTTCCCCAATTTACACGTCCCCATAAAATTTCACACAAATAATTGGAACAGACATAAATACAAATTGCAAAGTGGCATAGGTAGACGGCGGTGAAGTTGACAGAATTGGTTTTGGGAGTCTTGTTGACGGAGCATCAAAGCTCTTAATTGACAGTGCTTTGTTTCTGGAGTTGAGGGAAGGGGGTGTTTCATGTTCCCGTGGCAAGGTGTTTGTCTGGTCCCGTGTCACTCAGTGCAAGGACCCAGAGACCCCCGCGCTCATTTGCAGCTCACGTTCTCCGTCTCGGCTTCACATTATTAAAATCATCCCTCAGCCTTCTACCAAGAGCCTCTTTGTTACTTGGCTGGCTTGGCTCAGCTCTGTCAAGTCTTCACCAATTACAGTCTCAGGTACAATGGTCTATTCAAAGGATCACAGCCCTTGACTGGTGTGGAGAGAGTGATTTGTGAATCATTATTCAGCCGCCTGTAGAGTACGCAATACCTGAGGAATGCAAATAACGTGCCACCAAATAGACAGCTGTGCTGCTAAAAGTGAGAAACTACAGCTGTTATTATCTCAGATTGGATTTTTCTCCCCTCTTGGAGCACCCGCCATCTCCTGTGTTTTTACTTTTCTTGGCTTTGACTAAATGTGTTTATTTTTCCTGTCCTTTATTGGTGAGACATTGGCGACTACCTTATTGCGGTGGCAGTCAAACATCAGCTCCGCATCCATATCGCCAACAGAAAGGGAAATATTAGGTTACGGCTCTTAATAGATGTGCATCTGAACAGACAGACAAACTGATGCATTTCAAATTCACCCTGCAGTGTTATTCTAGCTTGTTGGGAAAAACATCCAATCAAAGCAAAACTGTGCTCTTCCTGCGCCTGTTACCCAGTCATATATTGTATATTGATAATCATTAGGTAGGAGCAGCGATATGGTGCTGTAGGTGATAAAGCGGTGACATTGTTATTGGAATAGATGTGGTATTGAGGTGGTCGGGTTCCTCCCAGTCTTTGATTCTTATGGACTTTAAACAGGAAACTAGGATTACAGATAATGACAGGGACCCCTTAGAATCAATCCAACCCAGGAGCTCTGTCAGGGCCGGCGTGTGAAAATGGATTTGTGTGATGCTGTTCTTTCAGACCTGTCCAATCCCAGCCTGAGAGCATGTGGGGCTAATCTCATAATTGCCCTAGCCCCCTTATATTGTTCTGACGGAGAGTTGCCATTAAGTGAGAGGATATCTTTGTCCTGCAATGTCAGGTGTCCTGCTGGACTGGAAGACAAAAAGAGAGAAAAAAAAAACTCAGGTAGTGAAGGGAATGACAAAGACATTTATGAGGAAAGACAAAGTTAGTTTTCTGCTCCTTCCTGGCTTTATGGTGCATGTTTAGTTGGAGCTTCTAGAAAAATTAGTGTGTGTTATGACATGGATGGAAAGTAATTAAGCATATTTACTCAGTTACAGTACTCACCTACTACACATTATATCACCTACTATATATTTCTACACCATCACATTTCACAGGGAAATATTGTACTGAAGTATTTTTACTGCATGTCAAATTTTTACATTCACTTTGCTTATTATGTTTCATACAAAATATATGATCAGCCTCTAAAGCATGATTCATTGACCTCTTGCAAATCATTGAGTCCTTTAAGTCTAAAATCATGTTTCATATTTCTAGCACAGCAATATTGAATCCTTGGACATTTTTTAAACAGCTGTTTTAAATTAAAAACAGGTTAAAATATTTTTATTGCACAGACAGATTTTTTTCAGTAGGATTTTGAATTACTTGAACATAAGTGTTTTTACATGTACAATGTTGCTTCTGTTACTTTTTAAATCTTTGTGAATCTGTGCTCGTATGAACCAATGTTGTGTTACTTTCTTTGTTAAAAACTTTTGTGGAAACAAGATCAAACTCTGTGAAAGAAATGGCCACCTTTTGGAGTGCAGTCTCCTGCAAACACTCATATGCTCATTCAGCTGCTGTCGTGAATATGCATGAACCGGGCAGATAACAAAAACTCTCATGTTAATCAAGTCCTCCAACCAGTTCTGTGGCTGCTGATTTTACCAGGTTGGTGAAAATCAAGGAGTGGGTGGACAGTCATGACCCCGGAGCCTTGGTCATCCCCTTCAGTGGCAGCCTGGAGAACCAGCTACAGGACAAAAGTGAAGAGGAGAGGCAGAAGTACTGCACAGAGCACAAGACGCAGAGGTTAATTAGCATTCAGTCTCCCCACACTTTATTATCAGCTGTGTCCTCCATGCACTCCTTTAATTGCATGTGCTGATAGAATAATAAATGGCAGAGTAATTACCATTATAAAGCAAAGGATCCCTCTTCTTACTGAACAACTCAGTCAAAGGGTTTTCCTCTAAATTAAGTTTTTAACTGTCATCTGTCATCTGTAGGTATAATTATAACTTGGGCATTTTGGGTTTATTGTTCTCATGTGAAAACCTCTATGGAGAGAAAAATTGTGACAGCAGATTTTTTTTTCCTCTTGGTGCAGAACGAGGCATCGGATTGAATTCTTAAAAATGCTAAATGAGTCTACAAGCTTTGTAATTAATCAAAGAAACCATTGGAGAGTTGAATGTCTTATGTGAAACGAAGTGACCCATCTTATTCACTTAATGAGTTTATATTGGAATGAATGTGGCCTTGCCACCGAAGTGAACTTTGTCTGGGCATCACTGGCAATAAATAATCCTTAACCAGTTCAGACCACTCGATTCAAACTGAAATTTCTCTCCACCAGCGCCCTGAGCAAGATCATCAAGGCCGGCTACGCAGCCCTGCAGCTGGAGTACTTCTTCACCGCTGGACCAGATGAGGTCCGTGCATGGACCATTCGGGTAAGAGGCAGCCTCCTGCTGTGCACATACATGTGAGCACGTGTATCAGACACACACACACACACACACACAAACGAATACATACAGTGTCCCACGTTCCACCCTGCTGGCACCCTCACTGATATCACACACTTTCAACTTTGTCATGGTTGTGCTTTAGCCAGTCATTACAGGCCAAGGATAACTTCAATTACTGGTGAGCTGCTGAACAGTGAAAGTGGGGGCTACATTGATTGAGGAGGGCAACAATTGATTTTGCCCATTACGTCCATGAGAATGTTTCCATCCTGTGCAGATCTGCCTGCCCTCCTCCTGCCGCTGGAGATAAGGAGCCTGTGCATTGTGCCTGCCTAATCTGTGTGACGGAGGTTGTCTGTGCCAAAATTGATGTCGCTTTTCATTCGACTGTTTGTGGGCCTTGCTGGGGGCTCCTCCTCCCTGTGTGTCTCAGTTTACTGAGCCCGGGCCGCCAAGAGCTTTGTGCAAAGGGATCGCAGGATTTACATCAATACAGATGTTGGCTTTGCATGCTGGTATTGTGTAGAAATTCTTGTTTTTTTCTTGAGCAAATAGAAGGATTGAGTGTGGATCTAATAAAGTATTTGACTGGTCAGGAGTTATGTATTGTAAGTTGATGTCAGTGGTTTTAAAATACATCCAAGTAACTTTGTGAGAAACTTTTTTGAAAGCTAAAGATTTGGATTGTATCCTGTCATATTTAATCATATCCATTCTTCCATCCCATCAGATATTTCAAAGGGATTGCAATTTCAAGCCAAACTTCCACAATGCAGAACGCTTTAAATCCCCAACACATAACTTGAATGGATATTTTTAAAAACCATTGCAATTTTCCACAAATGTCATATATTCAAAGAACATGTCGCCAAACAGATCATTAAGATTTTGGTCCCTGAATGTGAACTACTTCAGTTTTCACATTTTGATGACGAATAATCTCCAGTTATTTGCTCAGTATCTTTGTTGAATAGGCTGCTGTGCATTATGTTAATTTGGAAACAATAATGACAGGCAGTGTGTTAGCATTGTGACCATCATTGTAGACACTGTGTTAAAATTCTTTAACATTGACATTACTTATTAATTCACAGGTCATACACGAAAAGCTGTATTTGTGTTGTGCACCATTTATCTTTGACTGGACACAACAGTTTCTTCAAGCAGCTGAAAAAGCGTACAGCTCTTTTAAAGGTCTCGACCTGTTTTCTTGTTATTCTCTTCAAAAGTTAAGAACTCTTATCAGGTTGTAAAATATGTACCAATCTGTGGATTCCAAGTGTTCTTAGTTCTCTGTGTTGAAAAATGAGAATGTGCATGATGGAGAAGCATCATTACAGCTGATATTTCAAACAATATTTTAGATTATATTCTATATCAAATAATGAATGCTCACAATTGTGCAATAACAATAATAATAATAACGCTCAACATTTGCTCTGAAACTGTATTTTAGATCAGTCCACACACCATTTTTTTAAACTTACAAAATCAATAAAAATTAAATTTAAATCAAATATTAGATATTGAATATAAGCACATTTGTAAACATTTCATGATGCTGTCGTGTCGTTCTTTGTATTTTCGTCTTCTTACCAAATGAAATAAACAACTTGCTACTTGTGTGCAGTCGAAAACTATTAACAATTCACTACAAAAACAAACATACTAGAAAATTTTCATTTCATTTTTTTGATTTGAAATAGAAATAGAAAGTGTATAAAGGAATGACACCTCTGAGGTGAACATGGAGGGACAGCATTAGATGGGAAATGAGCTCTGAGAACACCAACAATAGATCCATGGATTTGACCAAAACAAAGCACTAGTCAAAAATGTTTTTTCCCCCTTTTTACTCTCACATGTGCCAAACTGCACTCACACATACAGCTTTGTGGAACATATCACATGCTGTCAAATGTGCCCTTTAAGTCAAAATATGCACTGAAAACACAGGAATTCATACCAATATCTGATCATTTGGTGTTATGTTGCAAAGTGTAAGGACATAGAGAGTCATTACCCTGTGCTGTTTTCTTTTTTAAAATATTATTTCAATCGTTTTATTAGATGGTTTAAAAAGAACAGAAACAGGAAGTTACGAAAGCAAGAGAAGGGGGGGCAACAAACCCCCTGGTCAGATATGAACACAGGACGTCGCAGTTATACAGCAGGAGCCTCAGGCCGCCTGCCAACAGGACGCCCCATGCTGCCTCAGACAAATACTCACATTTTGATCAGACATGCTAATTTTATTTCTATGCAGCAAATAAACAAAAATAATGGTCCAGATTTTTATTTTTATTTTATTTTTTTTGCCATTGACTGGTTGAGATAATCATTTCAGTGCTGTGCTTCACATGAATATCAAACCTCCATGTAAGGAATATACACCTTTTAATTATTTAACATTAATACTGAATGTATTACATGTCCACACGAGAAGTTTGTAAACAGGAACTTTTGGTAAATATTTTCGTGATGGCATCTCAGACAGGCCAGAGGGGTGGTGAGCTCACTTCCCCCCCATTTTTTTCTTATTAACACAGGAGACATTACATTTTAGCCCGATGACATCAGCGCGTTTAACTCCTCTCAGCATGACTGATGTCCTCGCTATTTACAAAAAAACTCCTGAAACACTTCAAAGGCATCCTCAAAAACACGCTCGTCCTCCTCGACATAACTGATTGCAGCCAGCCTTGATTGTGTGTGAGGGGCATTTAGTCAGGTAAGCATCAGTGAGTAACTATATTAAGCCAATACATCTTGCATTGTAAAAACTACACTCAGTAATGTCGTGTTCCTAAACCCTTTAACATGCTTTATTAGGCAGCCTCGAGGTGACCATTATCTATCAGCCTGCTCTGCATAGCTCTTAACTAGGACAATGTGGATCTCTTGTAATGCTCCGTATGAAAAAAATCCCTCCCTTAATCTATTTTTCTCCAGATAGACAAACCTTGATGCTGATTAATGGTAGTTAAACTCACAAGCACTCCGTCAATGAGATTGCAAAGAGATGGTAATGTATTAGAGTCATTAAATACGCATCATTCTTTTGGCATGAAATATGTTGACCCCAACCTGATTATATACATAATTAAAACTGCTCAACAGTTCCTGAGCACAGAGCTGCAGAGCCGAGAGAGACAGAGAGAGAGAGACAGAGAGAGAGAGAGAGCAAGCGAGCAGGTCGACAGGCAGGAGTCATAATGATACACAGCAGCCACGTCACTTATTTGGGTCATTTGTCATTTCCGCCCAGCATTATTTCAGCGCATATAAATTGCACATTTTATCAGTCACCAGTTCTGTCTTGGAGTTTTAAAGAGGATTGAAGGCACAAAGAACTGTTAAATTGTTGTTTTGTGTTTTGTAAATTGGCATCTAAAATAACTTTAAGGCCACATCTAAATGTATGTTTTGAAGATACAATCATTGATGTCAAAGTCAATTTGAATTTATCATAAACACACTCCAGCAGCCGCAGTGAAATCTTATTGAAATGAATTTGAATGACCAAACTCTTGGTGGTGCCAAAATAGTGAGGCCTAATGCAGTGAGGTCTATACCACCATGGCCTCTCACTGCAACACTGGGTCTTCTTGCTGTCATGACCAGAGAGCCGAGCAGCGACCCACAATGAGGCAAGATTGCTTGGACAGAAATCAATACCACCACGGAATGGGAATCAGAAGGCATTGATAGCAGTGCTGGCTCCTTATCGGTGTCCAGGCTGCCCTAGCAGGGCACAGCCGAGTGGAAAGCTATCCAGAAATCAGGACTGAGGCAAGAATACCCCCGACTGAAAACACCCCCGAGCGATGCTCGCAACGCTATCACCCTATCAAACACCATGTCGCTCGCATGCTGTAATCCATCTTCTCCAAAACAATTCATTTGTCCTCTCTCTTCCTTCCCTGTGACAGAAAGGAACTAAGGCTCCACAGGCTGCGGGGAAGATCCACACAGACTTTGAGAAGGGCTTCATTATGGCGGAAGTAATGAAATTCCAGGATTTTAAAGAGGAAGGCAGCGAGAGCGCTGTCAAGGTGAGCAGTCAGGGTGCCAGAGGATGAGGGGAAGTCTCCTGTGATCAGTGGAGCTGACAGTCACCACACAGCTCCTACTGCAAACTGCTCTTCACCTTTACTCAGGGGAAGAAATTACTGCACACACTTCAGCACCACTCCTGACAAGCCAACTGATTCTGGCTCTAAACACTACCATTCTGCTCCAGCTGTGCATATCTTTATCACAATGTGTCTTAACTGGCTGACGGCAGCTCTTGCTCGTGGCTCAGCGCAGTCGCTCAGAGGTAGCACGTCTTCACCTCGCCGGGCATTTATCAGATCTATAGAGTGCGCTGTTAGCTCAGACCTCTCTGTGGCTAAATCCCCCAGCCACTGTAAGCATGTGACAGTGATATAAAGAGGCAAGTTAAATAAAGTGTGAAATTCCTCAAATAAGGACTGTTTCATGGATGGGTAGTGCAGAAATGTGACTTGCATATCTTATTTTTTTTATGACGGCCAGTGTTTGTTTTGACCTTTTAACTGAGGTGTGGGTTGTTCATGTGCACACTCCTGTCAAATGTAATAACTGATTTCATGGTGAATTTGTGAAGACAATAACTGCAGCGAGCACTACACAAAAAACGGCTTTGAGACGCTTTTCTTTGCTCCTACAAGTGTTTTTTTAGTTTGGCATTTACTTTCATATCGGCAAACTATAATTTTAGTAATTGAAGGTACAGAGTTAATAATCAGTTAATCAACGCTGTAGGATGCCTTTCATATCAAAGATGCACTTTTTTTTTCTTTTTTTAGAATTTAATTTCTGTATGGACACATTTTTAAATTCAATTCTCAGTTAATTAAATTAAAGCGGACGTGATTTTAACCTTGCTATGTGTGACATTTGTGAGCCGCAGCTGTAAGCCATGCTGTTACAATCCCACTATCGCCACCATCAACTCTATGCGCCCACTTACAGCCTCAGCTAATGTAATTATGGTGACACACAGGGACCTGCGGGGACCAGTGTGGAAAGGACGCACTATGAAAACATTTAAATCTCGTTACTATTCAAGCCTTTTTTAATAAGTATTTAATGCAGCGGCAGTGTATTGTCCACACCCTTCATAAGCTGCAAACAGAGGGTGAAATGTGTGGCTCTCTGGGGAGTTGCTCCATTGTTATCCGAGGTTGAGATCTGAGTGTCAGGTCCTTACTGCATGCTCTTTTACTAATCCTTTTTTGGGCCTCATAAGAACATGGAGCGTTTCTGACTGTGGCATTAAGGTCCATGCTATTTAATGCCAGTTGTGGGAATAGGATGTCTGAATAGGGCCAGTGTACGGGGATATCACATTATTAGTAATCATATCTGCTTAAGCCAAGCTTGCTGCTCCAGATGGCTGCTTTCAAGTGCAAATGAACCAGTTAGACGTGTCTGGTTTAATACATACTCAGGAATCACAAATAGCCATTGATTTTTTTTCCTGTCTCCCTCTCCATCCAGTGTTTCTGGTGGTATTGAGCTTGGATTAAATGGTCTCCTGAGCCTTTAAAGGGACATTGATTCTTCTAATTAATTGTGCGCTGTGCAGAACCAGAATGCATAAACCTGTCCGTATTAGCACTTCAAGTCAATTATTTTGAGTTTGCCGGGAAGGAGAACAAACACTTACTGTATACAAAAGAAATGTTAGAACTTATTTTGTTTCCTTGAGAAGTTTGATAGTGCTGTAATCAAAGACTTATTAACATTTTGTGCTTGTGCACATGAAACTGAAATGGGCAGAAGAGAGGATTATTCACTCAGTGGGAATTCAGGCACCCCTTGAACAAAACATGGATGCATGTGTGTGTGTGTATGTGTGTGTGAGAGAGAGAGAAAGAGAGAGAGGAGGACAGAATATGACATTTGCAATTGGAGTAAAGTTCTTGTAGATTATAAAACAGACTGGAGACCAATCGTGAACTCTATTTTTCATTATTATTTACAGTGTACACTGTTATTATGTGCTTGCTCTATATAGTCCATTATACCCATGCATGAATAGCTTAATTATGTAACAGTCTATAACCTCTACCTCATGCAGCATTCTGCTCATATTTTTGAATGTTAATGTAGTTTTTCTTTGTTATCTTACAGGCAGCAGGAAAATACAGGCAACAGGGAAGAAACTACACTGTTGAAGATGGAGACGTCATCTTTTTCAAATTTAACGCACCAAACGCACCAAAGAAAAAGTGACACACTGATTGTTTACATAACTGACTGTGCTTCTTACCCCATCCCCCACACCACCCCACCCCACCCCACACCCCTTCTTTTTCCCCTCTTTGGCCTGACACCCACTGCCACTCTTTCACTTTCTCCTTCCCGTCCCGTAGAATCAAATCCCCCCTCTGTGCCAAAGCACAGGTTCAGTAAACTCTGACAGCTTTGCTATTTAAGATCAGGATCGGCCCCTACTCCAAATTGTAGCAGCATTTGAAGGAGCATATTACTCTCCAGATACTTCATTAATCTCCATCACGGGTGCCAGCACTGACACAGCTGACAGCGGGGACAATGCCACCTGCTCCTTTCCCCCTTCAGCAGATAATGCATGTTTTACAGTAGCCCAGATGTCTACACTCAATAAAACATTTGACAAAACCAGTCTGTGTGTGTTTTGGGATGTCTGTATTGAGTGGGAAGCTGCATGGTGATGGTGATAGCGGTCCTGCCGACCACTGATTAGAGAATTAAAAGACACAGCTGACATTGACTGTAGCAGAGAGGGGACAATTATAATTAAATCTGTTAAGTGATGCTGATTTTAGAAGGGCACATGCAGGATGCAGGTGTTTTGGCCAAAATAAGCGGTCAGTTTAAAGGATTATTTGTAAAATGATTGAGTTAACCTTTCATTTGCAATTTGTAGCTCATTCATGATTGATGAATGTGTGAGTCCTCTATTCACCGTCACTGTAATACTCCTACGATCCTTAAATATATCGACAAATATAGCATATTTGTTATGTTTACAGTTTCTTTCTCTTATTCCAAAACAATGAGGGCAAATGCGCAACTTCAAATAAGAGAAACATTCATTCAAACCATATTTCCACCAAAGAGTCCACATTTTATGATATTCTGTATAGTATGAAAATAGAGGTTGACACAATCCACAAGCACAACCAGAAAACGATTCCCTTTGTCTGAAGTAGTGTTTTTCTCGCCCCTATACTTTGTGTGTAAGTGTTTGTGAAGCGTTTATGCTGATGGAATTGTATGGCTGCAGCCGCAGTGCTCCAAAGTAAGATTGTATTCTCCGCGGGAGTCCGAACAAAGAGCTGTAGATCACCAGTGCTTTGCTGAATATCTTGTAACCATTAAGACTGCAGAGAACAAAATGGCCTTTTGATGGGAACAAAAAGATTGAATAAAAATGGTCATTTTACAGAGATAGTATTGCATATCCAAGTTTTGGATAGGATGTTTTATGGAGCCGAGCCTACGCTAGCACTACAAAGCACAGTGTTTGTCATGGAAATAAGGTGGATTATAGTCTTTAAGGTTTAGGATCAGTGGCAAAATATAGGATAGTGTTTATTGTGCTTCCATGGAACGAAAGGCCGATGACAATATGTGTATAAAATAACATTAAGCTTTGCTTGGTAGCTTTCGCATTAACCACTGATTTTAATCACTCAAAGATATTTCATGCTGCAAACCAAGGAAGTCGTTGCCACCAACATTTACAGCTTTCATATGCTCTCTTCCATATAACAACGGGCTGTTTTTGGCTCACTCTTTTCTAACTGAAACCATTCAAATCCTCTGGAGAGCACAATGGGGGCTTGAAGCTGTTTTTGCATTCCTGTCAGAGTGGTGGTGGTGTTGGCCAACCTAAAGCCCACATAGAAGATTATTCATCTGCTGTAGTTTTGAGGCTCAGGGATTGACGAGTTGTTCCCAGTGGTCTGGGTTGTGGAGTATTTTGTTTTTCATAAAGTGATAATAAATCTTTTCAGAGCGAGTAATAAAGCTATTTAGAATCATGCAGATTCCATAACACCATAACAAAGTCTGTCGTTCTGTAAGCACCTCCCCAACAGGCTGTTTAGGCGTTTGATACTAACAATTTTGCTGTCACAGGAGAGGCAAGAATTAATTCATTATAAACTCTTTGGGTGTCCTGACACCATGGAACACATTTCAAAGTAGGCACGCACACATCAACAACCAGTTATTCGCAAACATCATCAGGTGACGTAGGCAGATTGTAAAAGCAGCCGAACTGGTTTAACTTCTAAGGAATAAAATCCCATCCAGAAAGGTGACAGATTCTCTGTTGGTACAAATGTTCTGTCAGCGCCATCAATCAAGCGGTGCCACTCTGCCCCGAGGCAAACCACACTGGCATCAAACCGGGGAGGGCACCGAGTGGAAAGCTCGCTTTTAAAACACACACCCAAGAAAACAGACCACGGCCTGCTGCTGTAAATCACATGCACACCAAAGAACTTTGAAGAATATAAAAAAAAGGAATGCATGAGTTATAACAAATAAACATATAAATAACAATGGCATTTGTCGGAGCAGTTACCATGCACAAGGGATTGTGTTGGTAAATAAAATGGTTATTATGAACGTATCATTACAGAGAGGAAATCATCTCTATTTTAGATGACAATAAACGAGTTGCCATGTTGCAATTATTGCTATTGTGTGACTCCTCTGTCTGACACATGCACTATATACTGTGCACAAAGCAGACACGAAATCAGTATAGGATCAGGATTGGACTAAAATAACGATTCATGTTCATTTATTAGAGTTTATGCAACAGTTTCCTCTCGTCGTGTTGTGTGTGATGATACAACTTGCTTCGATTTATTGCTCTCGCTGTCGGAGTGATAAAACTGTCAGGATCATGTTGAGTGAAAAGAATGCCATAAACAGCTCAGAGGAGTCTCAGAAAGGAGCGTTTAAATCATGAGGCTGACAAATTTAGTTTCTCGCTCGCGATTATTGCATGTGTCTCAACTACAAAACTACTTTTAATGGTCATCCATAAATAATGACATGTTTTTTACACAAAAAAAATATGATTAAAGCAAAAATATTTCTTCCCACATGCCATCACACTCATAACCAATTAAATCAGCTGTGTGATGTCCAAAAACAACCCCGTAACTCATGTAGATAGTAACCTGTGACTGATCTTAACGCACATGCTGTATGTGTAGGTTAACATGTACATTGTCACTTGTAAGCCTGTGCATGCACATTCATTGGCCACTTGCTGCAAGTCAGTACAACCAGTCTGCCCTAAATTCCACTTTTAAGAAATTTATAATGATCAATTTTTGTTTATTTTTTGTTTTTGTCAGAAATGTGTAAATCTAATAATACATTTATTACAGAGGTCATAGTTAAATGTCATATTGGATTACATTATATTGAGAGGTGTTTCTAATTTTTTGTCCTCCTTTTTACATACATGAGGGGGAGAATATTAGAAACACATCTGCAGTCCAGTCCAACACCACCATTATGACCTCTATGCTAAAACATATAATTGAATTGTGGCAGTGTCATATACATATCATAAATTTGACTTTATGGCAATATAAACACTTGTCAACAGGAAGTGAATCTCACACACACAACCCAAATCTGTACATAGAGAAACTTACTATATAACATATTTATTCTTTTGCACTGCTACTCACATGTCCTACTTGTAATGCACACCACCGAACAGATTTAGACATTTCTGTGAAACAGTTATTCTCTATACAAATGCTGTATGTTTGTTCTCTAATAGTTGTTTATATACATACATGTGTCTATTTTATACCTCTTGCCTGTACATAACAGCTATATGTTCATCTGCATGTGCTTCGCCTTGTTGTTTTTATTGTATCATGAGAGATACTGGGTTAAATTCCTTGTATGTCCCAATAACATTGATTTTATTACTAAATATACATGGTAAATGCATCCATATATTGTACATTTAAAAGCTATTGAACTTCCGGTAAAGAAAATATGTTTATTTAAATCTTCAATGCAGCTGCCTATTACAGTTAATTCCCAGTTCCTCAAACAAAGAACAGAATGATTGTTCTTGTCTCAGGTACTTCAGAGTTGTCTATAACACATATTTGATATTCCATCCACACGTCTCCATGCTGCACCAGTTTCAATTCTCTCTCTCGGGTCCCATTTACAGTGTCCCACAAGGTGCCTCCAGCAGGGCAGTTTCTCTCCGTGGGGTCACTCTCTCTTGAACTGGCCTTTCATGAAAACAACTGTCAATATGTTAATATGAAACACTCCGAGCCATTGTGGACTCACTCCTCTTATCCCTCACAATTCTGCACTGTGCTGCCACAATGATGTCCACTCCCAGAAGACGGGGGAGAAGAGGCTTTTGCAAGATGATTTGTTAAAATAATAAACACAGTCTAATTTGTATCACATCTCCCCGCAACAATACTAAAAGGAAGCTAGAAGATCTGTGTACATGCAATGAAATGGTCATCGGTGCCTGAATTTACAGTTATATATATCACACTGAATCCTTATAGATGTGCTCAAACTCCCACTGAGTAATTGCCCTACAGACTTCACAGATTCCTCTCATGAGGGGAATGCAAGGTCTGTCAATACAATCTCATTTCCTTTGTTTGCAGTTCGAGCTGGAGAGAACACTAACTTGTCTGAAGACGCACACCATGGCCGTTAGATGTCTCATGCAGGCCACTGTGTCCACCAGGGTGTTGCATTTGTGCTGCTTTTAGGATATTTGACTTTTCCCTTTAACTTGGAGGTCTTTGTAGAAATTGTTGATACGTTTCCAAGGACTCCTGGAGTAAGACAGACATAGCTGCAAGGTTTTCTAAAGCTGTTTCCATTGGCCTGTGTTTACCTGACACTTGGATTGACAGCAGAGTGATTGGAAATATCCACCATTCACTGCCGTGAGCTCCTGAGTGCACGGAAAGTGCTTTTGTAGTCTGGCTGTAATGGGCCAAGTTTGAATTGAAGGTTGAGAGAAATAGCCTCACTGCGGTCGCGCACTGTGAGGAACTGACACACCACAAATAATACTCAGAAGTGGGCTCCTGATAGCATCACAGGCACAGAGCAGGTATAATAGCATGCAGGCTCTCATTTCAATGCACTTTCACAATGTTGCACTGTGCACAATCAGATGGAAGGGAAGAAATCCAGTCAAATACAATGTTAGATTGTGTCTAGATTGTGTCGTTCCCCCCTCCCCAAAGTAATCAACACAAAAGACATCTTAAAACTCAACTGCTTATCATTTTCTTATTCACGAGTAAGAAAGTGCCACTATTAGTTTGCAAAAAGGCATGAGAGCAAAGCTGTCACGATAAATGGAATCATGGCAGGATTCAGATTCATCATAGAGTCAGAATTTCATATGTCGGTGCCATAAATAGAGAAAATCTGTTTTGTAAACTTAGTGATTCACTCATCTGATCTGCCATGACTGGATCAACATTATTACTGTTTCCTTGTCAGTGTCAATATAAAATTCAATGTTTCCTCTGCCAGGTACATTCATTTAGTCACAGACTTAATTTTTAAGGTCACAGCAATCCCACATCTTTTGTAAACCATAAGCACTACGCAGTGGGTATACAGATTTTGAATTTGAGAAAAACTGGTGCTGAATCGGAGAGAAAAGTTTGGACTGGTGCATTAAATCTGAAATTAAATCTGCTTGGAATTTAGACAACCTGGTTTTGTGTTTTCATGTTCAATCACAACACCTGATAAACATCTGTTGTGTAAGCATATATTGTATAAACAGCAGTGATGCATAAAGAAACAGACTCAGGATTGAGGTTTATTGATGATGTCAAAGTTGGGTTGACCTATCAGAGTCATTTCCTGGAAGAAGCCCATATGTGAGAGCTGAGGAGACATTTAGTTTGTTGTTTGTCACAAGGCTCCTGGAATTCAGTCAGGATGAGTTAAAAGAATAAGATGAATTTCACATTTTTGCAAATAATTTCATAGCATTATCTTATATATATTTACCTTTTACCTGCTATTTTGTACAGTATTACAGTTACGGTTGTACAAGCAGCTGGTAAAAACAATGTAACTACCATCAACGCTAAAACTGTAAAACTGAACGTGCATAATAAACAGGAAGAGAATCTAACAAAGGATGATTGACATGCCGACTGACAAATAATGACACGGTGTGACAAGCGACTAGCCAATCAGCTTTATGAAGAACGGCGGGATTTCCTGTAACGTCGTGTGACGCAGATACTCCCAGTCAACAGTGGAGGCCCCACCCTTTGTGTTACCTACCGCCCGTCAATCAAAATATTAAAAAAATCTGACAGTTATCATCCATTTCTACGCGAATACAATCAATTTAACGTGCAGGTCATGTCCGGTGGCTTGTGACCATCAGGACTCTCCGTTTCACGACAAGTCACGCTATGACTGGTATGTAATATCTGTCTTTTTCACCCACGTAAGCTAACAAGCTACTACAGGCACCCTGTGGCTAAATTAGCTTGCTAGCAGGCTAGCGGGGATGCGTGATGGTGATAGTGCTAATCATCATAGGCTAAGTTAGCTCTAGTGGCCAATGCTGCGCTCGTTAGCTTACGAGCCATAAATAGTCAGCTCTCCTTAAAGTAATCACTTCTGCATCGCTGTTTTCTTTGTATAGATTAGTCTAGTTTGTATCGGTGGTTGTGATTTTATTGTTAGCTTGTCTGCTGAGGTTTCACCTATGCTGGTCCTCTATGTGAACATCAGGTTTGTTTAGCTAACGTTAGCTTTGGCTGATCCCTCTCTTAGCCGTGTGTTTTTCCCTCCACAGCCCCAGAACAGCCGATAAAAGCAGATGATATGGCTGCCTTGGAGGGGGACAGCAGTCAAAGCGGCTTCCTGCAGCAGGAGGAGGGCAATCAGGTAAGACTTCGGTATTATGTCTCTCATTATACGTGGTTGCTGCGTTTCCAGTACCTGAGTGGTTCTTCCTGAAGTTCACATATTTCAAACTTGGAGGGGGGTATTGCACCCTGATTTGAACCTCTCAGGCAACACTTCCTCTCAGGCTGCTTACAAATCCCGCCTCCTTAACTAGGACTGAAGAGCCTGTAAATTCCAGCCAGACCTGAACCTTAAAGTTACCTGGGTGTTATCATCTAGGTGCTGCCTGGGGGGCTCAAGACAGGACAAAAAAGTCCTTTAACCTCCAAACGTCAGACTTTGCTCTTTGGCAATGAGTTACACTGTCTATGTGGCCCAAACTAATGGCCACCCACTTTCTTCCCTTTAAACCCGCCCGTTGTGGGTAGGACACTCAGCCGTCACCCCTCGACCTGCTAGCAACCACCTGCACTAAGGTTGGGTCACCGTCGTCAGAGGTGGACAGAGGTGCTGCCGCTGATGTGGTAAGTCAGCACCTCTGCTAGATCCGACACAGCTACAGCAGAAGTGAAGCCTTCAATCACAGCTGAGCAAAACTGGCTGTGGGAGTGTAGCTCAGGATGTACTTGCTGTCGTTGAATTGTAGCCAGTGCATTTTGGCATCTTAACAGGATGATGTCTCACTGCTACAACTGGAATGTTTTTATCATTTTAGATACTGACTCAGTAAAGGCACATATATCTTTTGGATCATGCTACATATCTTATTATATATGACACACTGTGGCAAATGCAGTTATCACTGCAAGTACCTGTAACTAGACCTTCCATATTAGATGTAGTTTTTGCAGCTGCCATCTCATTCTAATGCGTCAAGCTTAATCTGTTACGTGCTCTCATAAAAGAGCCACATCAACCATAAACCACGAGTGCATTACGGAAAATCAAGCTCTTTAACAACTCAAGATAAGTTGACCTGTGTCAAAATGTACTTTGACTGCTTCTGTTGTTAGATTTTGTTTTGCATTTGTGCTTATAGATGAGACTGTTTATCAGCAATTGCGTGGGTTTATGTTTCAGTCAGTGGTCAAAGAGCTAACTGAATCAGGATTCAGAACATTATTGGGATGTAAATTAGCTCATATGTGTACGGTGGTGGTAAGTTTTAATTAGATTGAAAACGGTAAAACAGTGTGTCTTGTATTCTTGTTGCTTAATTTTTTTTCTATTCTGGAACAGTAAGATTGCAGCCTGGATGACATTCACGCTCTGCTGTAAGAAAAAAAATACATAGTTATACATTCTGCTGGCAATCTTTGGTTTTCATTTTTTCACAACAGAAACTCTAGTACTTAGTTTCCATTTTAGATCACTATAATTTAACTAATGTTCTTTCAAACAGCAGTTAGGTTTGCATTTATGGTAAATTAATGCTTCATTACAGTTGTGGTAGCAAAGTAAAGTTGAGCTTCTAAGAAAGCTGAACTATAACACCTGTTTGTTACAGTTGACACAAACTCAGCTGTGTTTACCTATTAGCTCAGTTTCTTTCTGGCTGATGTAAATGCTGTCAATCAAAATCTAATGTGGATCAAAACATTTAACTCTGACCACCACTGAAGATAATAAAAGTGTCAGTTATATGAAGCAGGAGTTGCTGCTGGCCATAACATTTCCTTAATGGGTCAGTGTAGCACTGATGATACAAGATGACGAACCGCTGATATTGTCTAATGTATGAGTTAGCTGTCAGACCTCAGTTGTGACATCAGGGTTACAGTGTTGGTTTGCCGTGATTCATAATGAATCAGTGTGAACCTTACACACTAGAACTAACATACAGACAACAATGTATTTGTATTCTTTTTGTTCTGGACCAAGGGGGTCATACTACAGATAGGAACACAGCCAGAGATTACCGGTAACTAAGAACAGGAACAATCATGTGAAACAAAACTCTCAGAAATATTAAATATTAAAATACTTTTTTTTCTTTTCACGATATTGTGTTATGTACAAACTACAATTTTCCTGTAAATTGTAAAAGCCAGGTTATAACTAGACTTTTGGCTAAGTTTGCTTAAGCTAATTCATTAACAGGTGTCTGATCATTTTTTTAATGTCAATCATTTCCTTTCTCAGACATCAGATCCATCTACGCAGCTTACTGGGACTGATAAATGGGAGGTGTTAACCCCCACATCAGTAAAGGATGAATCTGGAATGATACAGATCCAAAGTCAAGGAATATTAACATCAAATGGACAGTATGTTCTTCCTCTCCAGAACTTACAGAGTCAGCCAATCTTTGTGGCGTCGGGAACAGACGCCTCCTCTGCCAATTCAGTGCCTAATATTCAGTACCAAGTAATTCCTCAGATTCAGACAGCAGATGGACAGCTGAGCTTCTCTACATCTGGCGTGGAAGGAGCAACTCTGACTCAGGATGCCACGGGGCAGATTCAGATCTTGCCTGATGGTAGCCAGAGTCTCAGTGTGACATCAACTGCAAACATCCTTAATAACAACCAGAACCTCATATCACAGACTGGTAATGTCCAGCAGATCCAGGGGGTTTCTATCGGCAGCTCCACCTTCAACAACCAGGGTCAGGTTGTTACAAATGTGCCTGTGGGTTTGCCTGGGAACATTACTTTTGTTCCCATTAACAGTGTGGACTTGGACTCCCTTGGCCTGTCTGGTGCTCAGACTATAGCAACAGGGGTCACTGCTGATGGCCAGCTAATTATGGCGAGTCAGCACGTGGATGGCTCAGAGAGTCTGGCGAAGACAGATAATCACCTCTCACAGACACTACCAGTAAATGACTCAAATGCAAATCCTGAGATATATGTGCCAACGTCTTCCACTCAGCTACACATTCCAGCAAGCGAATCAGGTCTGCTGACACAAGACACTTCATTGTCGTCAGTGGCAACAGAGCAAACCGACTCGAGTTCTGGTCTCCAGGAGGGCTTCATTCAACAGAATCAGGAGCAGAGCGTCCAGGTGTCCTCAGCACAGCCCATCATCCAGCTGCAGCAGGTGCCAATTCAGACCACCAATGGTCAGGTGGTCCAGTCAGTGGCGACAGGTGGGCAGGGGCTGCAGAACGTGCAGCTGATCAACCCGGGAACCTTCATCATCCAAGCCCAGACAGTCACGCCATCAGGTCAGATACAGTGGCAGACCTTTCAGGTGCAGGGGGTGCAGAACCTGCAAAATCTCCAGCTGCCCACATCACCACCCCAGCAGATAACCCTGGCTCCAGTCCAGACCCTGTCACTGGGCTCCAGTCCAGTCAGCATCAGCACGGGACAGATCCCCAACCTTCAGACAGTGACGGTTAACTCAGTGGCGCAACATGAAGGAGAAGCAGACAACCCTGGAGGTACAGTAATTCTTTTTATTAGCACCCACAGGTGATTTCACCTTGTTGCTGACTCTTCTTTGGACTCTGTGGGCGTGTACAGACACTATTTGATTGATATCTACTTGATTTTTTATTTTATTGCTTTTATATTTACAATTCCCTCCCAAACTGATCATCATCTGTAGTTTTGTATAGATGCAACTGACTTTTTCACAGAAGACATTTTGAGTTGCCACAGTAGGAAAAGCACAGGTGTAAATTCAAAAATTAATGATGGCTGACTTCCATTTAGCTGCGTTACTTTCATGGACCCAGTATTGTGCGTGATCCACATTGTCAAGGCTTACTGAGGCTACATCCACACTAATACATTTTCACTTGTACTACATTTTAAAACAACAATCTCCATCATAATGAGCATTTAGGACCATTTCAGAAATAATCTCTGATCATACTAACACCCTTGAAAATGCACAGTAAGCGGTTACTGTGCAGGCTTTTTGGGAAGTCTAGCAGAGCTTGTGTTGATATGAACATACACATTTATTTCTAGACATTCGAATAAAGGAAGAGCCAGACTCTGGAGACTGGCAGCTGCCCAGCCTCGAACACAAGCGATCTGTCACATATTCGCATCAGGCTGGTGGATGATGAGGAGTTAGGTCAGGTGGGCAAGAGGCTGCGCACCTCACCTCAGGTGGGAGGTGAGTAAGCCTGACTGGTGCTTTCCTCTCTGAACCTTCACACTCTGGACGTCTCTGCATAGGCAGTAAACATCAGGATCCTAACCCTCCATGCCTGTGTTTCTCCGGGGATCCAGCATGGGGAAGGAGAAGCAGCACATCTGCCACATTGCAGGCTGTGGGAAAGTTTATTGAAAATATCGCACCTGCGAGCACACCTGTGCTGGCACTCAAGGGAGCGACCTTTTGTTTGCAGCTGGATGTTCTGTGGGAAGAGGTTCACACGCAGCGGCGAGCTGCAGAGACACAGTAGAACACGCAATGTTAACTTGTGCCCTGCAAAGCATGAGTCATGTAAGAAACGGCAGCGTTTGCTACCCCTCTGGATTTACGTGTAAAATGTCAGGTTAGGAATTGAAGACCCCTGTGATGAACATATCCAGGCTTAGCAAACTGGACATATTTTCCATTTCAGAATGGGGTTTAAACAGTTTATCTGTTAACATCAGATTATATAACAAAAACATGGCAAGAGATGCTCATTGTAAGCTGTTTATTTGATGCCTTGATTCTCCTTTAAATTTGAACACTCCTGTCTCAGCTGTGTTCAGTTATATACAATATTCAAATGCAGTTATCATCTGTGTTCACAAGGGGAAATACAATGCATGAGAATTAAGTGGTAGTAGCTTATGAGAAATCCAGTTCTAGCACCACAGTTTTTAGCAGTTTCCATATGCTCCTATGAGACAAGAAATCAACTGTAGATTTCCAATATTGGCAGTTTAACATAGATCGATCAGGAAGTGAGCGTGGGTGTATACGTTATTGTTAGCAAAAGTCTCTTTAAACACAAACGCAACTAAAACAGCGTCAGCAGCATTTCCAAAAGTCTCTGTTTAAAGGATTCAAAAGTGTTCGAGCAGCGTGGACGCAGGACATAAACATAGCAAAGGCTCTGCATTTTAATACAAAAAAGTATTTGTGTGGATGTGGTCTGTAAATCTTGAGAAAAAATGGTAACACCTGTGCTTTTCTTACTGTGACAAGTCAAAATGTCTGCTGTGACAATGGTCCATATTTTGCCTGTCCAGCAGTCAAAAATTCAGTTTCTGAAATTGCAATTATATGAAGTGGAGAAAAGCCCTCATATTTTAGAAGCTGCATGCAACAAAGGTTTTGTATTTTTAATTGATAATGTATCAAAACAGTTGGAATTTACTTTACATTCAGTGTTTTAACAGAATACGTTGTGTGTTTCCTTATAGCCACTTTGTGTTGACGTTTAATATAATTATAGCTATCAAAACATTGTGATGAAGTTTTTGATTGTAGCAAAGTCCTTCCATCCATTTTCTGCCACTCATGTGGGCCAAAAAGTCCACAGGGTGCGTTTAATTACCAAAATTGTCATTGATACATTTTCTGCCAATCAACTAATTATTTGATCACTGTGCTTAATATGGAGTTTTACTTGTGAAATTTGCTGCCATGCTGTCAATCACACGCAATAATAAAGCAGCTCTCACTGTGCAGGCTTTTTGGGAAGTCTAGTCGAGCTTGTGTTGATATGAACATACACATTCATTCCAGACATTCGGATAAAGGAAGAGCCAGACTCTGGAGACTGGCAGATGAGTGCTGACTCCACCCTGAAGACAAGCGATCTGTCTCACCTTCGCGTCAGACTGGTGGATGATGACGATCAGTTAGGTCAGGAGGGCAAGAGGCTGCGCCGAGTGGCATGTACTTGCCCCAACTGTAAAGAGTCAGGTGGGAGGTGAGTAAGCCTGACTGGTGCATTTCCCTCTGAACCTTCACACTCTGTACGTCATCTAAACGTCAGGATCCTAACTCTTTATGCCTGTGTTTCTCAGAGGATCCAGCACGGGGAAGAAGAAGCAGCACATCTGCCACATTGCAGGCTGTGGGAAAGTATATGGAAAGACATCGCACCTGCGAGCACACCTGCGCTGGCATTCAGGAGAGCGACCTTTTGTTTGCAGCTGGATGTTCTGTGGGAAGAGGTTCACACGCAGCGACGAGCTGCAGAGACACAGGAGAACACACACAGGTGCCCTTTTTCTGCTCCCTCAGTGCTCGCACATCAGGAAAACATCAGTAAAATCAGTAAAATGTGTTAATTTGTGCCCTGCAAAGCGTGAGTCATGTAAGAAATGACAGCGTTTGCAACCCCTCTGGATTTACATGTAAAATGTCAGGTTAAGAATTGAAGACCACTGTGATAAACATATCCAGATTTAACAAACTGGATGGTTTTTTTTCCAGTTCAGAATGAGGTTTAAACACTTTGTCCTGCAGTCTAATTTGCAGGATCTGTTAACATACATAAAAAAAACATAGTGAGATGCTCGTAATAAGCTGTTTTATTTTAGTCCAATGATTCTCCTTTAAATCTGAACACTCTTAAACAGTTCACCTGATTTGTTCATAGTTTTATAGAATATTTAAATGCAGTTGCCATTCGTGGTCATGGGGTGAATTATGAATGCATGAAATCCAGTCAATTATACCAGCATACCGTAGTGATGTGCAGTATGTGATGACATTTACTGCCAGAATAGACCTTTGAAAGAGATATGACAAGCTGGTCTAAATGCGATTGGATTTATAAACCCCGACTTTATCATTGGCTGAGTGAGGCCTCTGACAGTACAGGTAGCATTTCATTACAGTGTCTTCAAGCTCAGATCTTAATGGTTAATGTTCACAGTTAAAGTGGATATTCAGTAATTCCGTATTTCTAATTGGTGAGAACTGTTAGCAGTAATATTGTATACATTTTTTATCAGTTTATTTGTTGTTTTTGTCAGTGACAGGTTGACATTCAGCAGCTAATTCAATGATTTAATGCTGCCGCTAGGTTATACACCCTTTAGCAACAGCACACAATAAAAAAATATTTGATAAGAATTTTTATTTCACTGAAAGTTCTGCCATTTATCATTTTATGCCGCCTCTAAAATTTTCTTTGATGTTATTCATGAAACAAGCAAATTGAACTTGCGCGCCACTTTCTTAAACCTATCACCTATGAAACACATCCTCTAGATAGATGGCGTGTTTGACCCTCACCAAATGTATTCAGCATCAGACTCTTTATCTTTCAAACTGTATTTTCTCTGGCAGGAGAGAAGAAGTTTGTTTGCCCAGAATGTTCCAAGCGCTTCATGCGGAGCGACCACCTGGCGAAGCACATTAAAACTCATCAGAACAAAAAAGGCGTGAACTCTGGCAGCACCGTGGTGGCCTCGATGGAATCTGCGGGGTCCTCAGACAGTATCATCACCACGGCAGGCGGGACCACCCTCATCCTCACCAACATCCAGCAGGGTTCCAGCAACGCCCAGGACATCCTGGCCAACGCAGAGATCCCTCTCCAGCTTGTCACCACAGTAGCGGCCAGCGAAGTCATGGAGTGATTTACACTCCACTTATGAACTTCTACAACCTCTCTCATACTGTATACTCCTACCTGCATTTTTATTCAAGTTTTGAAGAAAAGGTAAAATTATGAATATATATATATATATATATTTTAACACAGAAATAGTCCATGTCCGTACTAGGGAAACTAGTAGTGGAGACTAAAAGAAGACGGAAGAAGACATTGCAGTAAACACACAAGGAAATGCCTTATTTTGTAAAATATTGTGTTGTTGGAAAGGTAGGATGCCATTTTGCTTTGAATCTACTTTTTTTTGTTATGCGTTTTTCACAAGAAATTATTGGTAAGTTCAGCAATTTTCTCCTCGCCTTTTTTTTGGGATGGTATATTCTTATGATGTCCTTCATAAGCTGTTTCATATTTCTTTGAACAAAAGCTAAATCTCACAACAGAGCTAATTTGTCCATGCAAATTTATTCATGTTTTTGTTCTTTAAATTTCATGCATTCTTTTTTTTTCTCTGCAGTCAGTCTGCTTGCAAACTAGGGAGCCCTCCTTCCTCCATTTGTATTAAAAACTTTGCTCACACCAACTACATTTTGCAGGTGAAAATCAAAACAATCAAATTTTTGTATTGTAAATCCTCTTGAACATGTACTGTTGATACACATTATCTGCTTATTAAATATTTTGAACAGCTATTTATATCGGGCTTTACATAGAAAAAGCATTTGTGATATTAGAAGTCCAAAATATTTCAAATGGCTTCATTATATGTAATTCAGATGTGTTTTTGTAAAACCTTTTTTTGAGGACTTCAAAAAAAAAATGAAAAAAAAAGATGCATTGTGATATGAAGAGTAAAAAAACAAGCCATTTCCTTGGAGGTAATTGCCAAATTTGACTACAAACTCAGGGTGACTTGTGACTGTGTGATAGAAGTAGAGTAAATCACCTCTGTAGCTTCTCGGGCCATGGTGGGGTGTTGTGAAGAAATGTTATTTGATGGACCAAAAGCTGAGGTGAATTAAGCTGGTGCTTTTAGCTGTCACCATGTTACCTATGCTGGTTGAATCCTACCATGTCAGTTTTGTTTTTTAAACGATAAGGATGACCCCTGTTCATGTTATAGAAGTAGCTTTGCAGGATACTTCACCTCCATCGGTCCTGTCGTGCAGTTGAAAAATCAGCGTATTACTGAAAGCGGTACTCTTTTTAACAGCACTGTTCTCATCACTTTCCTCTTGTTTTTAATCCTTTTGTATAAAGAATAATGTTTTGTATACTTCCCAAGAATCTGTCCTTTATATTCATCGTCAGTAAATGTACAATGTGTCTGTCTTTGTGTTGATGCTTTTTCTTCAACTGTGTGTTGCATTTCCCTGTTCCATGTTATTATGTGTTTTTTTTTATTTTATCTCTGATCTTCAACTGTTGAATTGTTAAACTGAATACACACACACACTGAACGGTGAATTATGGTGGCATATTTGATTTGATTATACTTTACCCTCTGAGTCAGATAGCAAGATGCTGTTGAAACATTCAAAGAGTGTCTTTATATTATGTACTAAACACTGAAGGTTAATTCTCACTCAACAATCTTCTGTATAAATATGTCAATATAACATCTACAGTATATAAACCTTTCTGTTACACTTGAATTTCCTTTCATTTTTCCTTTATTTTCTTTTATTATTTTAATGTATTAGGGTTGTACAAAGTCTCCTTTCTTCAGCATCATTTTATTTCATACTAAAGTGACTAAACGTAAGACAAGTTTGAATTTTTCCTTACACATTAAAACCCTTTGTTTTGTGTCTTTTTGAAGACTTGACATCCAGCCAGGAGGTTCATTCTCACACTCTGGGCTAGCAGTCCAGTAGATGTCACTACAGCCAAGGGAGCAGGACAAGAGATGTGTTTGACCTCTTGACCTTCTGCATGTAGCTGCTAAGATGAAGGCAGAAGTCGCTGAGGCCAACAGGAGGTGTGGACCCTCAATTAACCACAGGTTTAATGTCACACACAAATGTCAGGAACATATTCTGCTGCTAGAGCACGAAGCACTGTCTCATGACTTTGAACAAACCCTGCAGAGACTTGAGAGGTAACAGCTTCTGGCTTTATAACCTGGATTCATGTGTATCTTTGTGAATTATGGGCAAAGCATTTTTAGGAAGCTGTCCTGTCTTCTAACTGTAAAGTGTGCAGACGGTTTCTTGTCAATATCATTTACCAGAAATAATGATCATTTCTTAATATTTTGACATAATAATCTGATATTAGAAGGCCACACATGCTGAATCACACTGTACCTCTTACACACCTCTTACCATAAAATGGGGCATTTTACTAATTGGGTACTGTTGCTATTTTTTCTTTAGTATTAGGCTCAGGACAGCAGCATATGGGAGTTCGAAATGTATTATAGCCTACCTGGTTTTAGTGCCTGTGAACATAATTAAAATGATAGTCTATGAAAAGCTTTATCTGGTAAATCAGAGTGAAGAGCACATGCTCTTTGAGTCAATTTGCTGAAAACGAGTCAGAAAATGTGGTCTGCAACGTTTAAAAGGACTCCGTCCGTTTTGTCATTCCTTTCATTTGCATAATTTAATGAATCCAATTCATTGTAATGCAATGCCAAGTGCACCAGGAACATAGAATGACAGTTTGAGTTAATGAAATGTGTTAACGGTATCATCATTTACTTGTATGTTAATTAGTCCAATTAATTTCCCCTGCTCGGTAATCTGAATATTGTAATAATCTTTGCTCCCCTGCAGGAATGAAATCTATGATACACAGACCTCTGGGACAATCTGAGCAGAGAATCATGGTTTTTCCAACGTGTGGCAGATCTGAAATATTTTTTTTAGGGTCTGGGATACAGAAAAAAATTCTGCCATTTTGGGGGGATTTATTCATCTTTTATGATGCAAATCACACCCATAGTCGGAAATGTATTGAGAAATGGAGGGTGATTGTCCGGTGCCAGAGCAAGGATAAGTTTGTCTTGCTTGACAAAGTGCCATCGCCTCGTAACAGGAAGAGGCATGGCTGCTCTGGCCGCTGCAGATAAAGGCTGCCATCAGTGGGGGCGATCCTGCACGGCAGCTCGGCAGGTTAAAGGGAAGAGGAGAGATGGCGTGGCGACTGAGCGTGACACTGTCCCCACACACACACACACACACCTTTCATTTCACCGGACCACCTGGACTGAAGGCCAACTTTGTCAACAAAATTTTCCAGCTCTGTTATTGTACTTTTTTGTTTTTTGTTTTTAGGCCAGTTAATGAGGGAGAGGTAGCTTCACTTATTTAAATTAAATTAAAAGATGCAAGACAAACCCTTTCGTGGCTTTGATTCAAGAAGCCGGCATATCTTTTCTGCGCACACTTTGTCGTAGTTTGAACATTATGTGCGTCAAATTTTGCGAGAGAACACAATTCAACTCGAGTCTCATTTCGGTAAAAGGAAAAGCTTTTTCAATAATCCATATTGTGTTTCTGTGACAGACAGGTATCATTTCAACCAGTGCTTACACCACAAGTTGTTTGTGTGTTTTTATCATAGCAAACAGCTTTTGGTTCTTCTTGCTCAGTTTGAATAGCTGTGTAATTGTACGTGGTGCTCAACTTCTCTTCCAATTCATGTGCAAAATGCATAAATACAATAACTATGCAGAGGGAGAGAAACACTGTAATCATGCAATAACATTTCCAACTGTATGTGTGATAGAATTCAAAATGCCATTGGGATTATGGTTCTTAACCGTTGGGAGGTAATGTGAACTGTTGGCAGAAATGACTTATTTCATTATACCATCCCAAATATACAAACCGCTTCAGCGAGAGGGCTGCTTCTTTCCTATCCCTGGCCAATTTGAACTGTTTTCCCTGAGTTGTTGAGGGATAGGCCTGCAATTTTGCAAAGTGACTATTATTTGCCTTTCTCAAGGAATCAACAACTTGAAAGTACAGTGCAATGAATTGTTGGGCTTCTGCAGCTGCATGTATTTACAATCCGTCTCCACTGTGAAACATCTCGCAGAATTTAGAGCATAAAGCCTTTATTTGATTTCCTCTCGGATCTGAGCTCTTCATAAGTGAAAAACACTCACCATCCTGCTTAATATTTTGTTTACAGCAGGGTACTAATGGTGTTTTTTTTCCCCCTCGTGAACCATTAGGACATTTGAAACGACATGAAAAAGTGTCCCGTGTTTCTACATTCCTGACACATTCTTGCCCTTGATCAACTGCAGAAGGCAGACAATAGCGCAGATCATTTTCCCCAGGCAGGGAAACACAGCATGGATCAACTCAATAACCTGATATTCCCTGTCTACTGAATGTGGCCAATTTAGCAGAAGGTCAGCGCCTTTTTTTTTTTTTTTTTTTTTTTTTTTATTCCAGAGACAATTTGGTGACCTCCCTCTGGAGCCCCAGCAGGACCAGCGGAGACAAACAGAATCGTCGAGCGAGAAAGTGCTCGTGTTGACATTGCGTTTGGGTGTGGACTCGTCAAGGTGAACAGATACCTGGTGTGGGACAGGGGGGCTATTATGCAAACCCGCTCGCCACGGCTAGAAGTCACGTTGCATGTGGATTTCGTTTTTCATGCATTTTTTGGCAATTATTTATGGTGCCAGCCAGGGTGGATGTTTAAATTTAAAGATGTGCACTGGGTAGAAAAGTGTTGTGTACGTGCGCCGGTGTGGCTGCAAATCATCTTCCATCATCCTTTTATATGCAGAGGTGCCATTCACTGCTTCAAATTAAACACCCTTGTTTCAGGAAAATTATAGTCTGACTCTATGTTCTGTTTCAGGAGGGTGGAATTCAGATTTGATCAGTCTTTGCTATCTTTATTGTAAAATTTCTCTCTCCTGCTGCTTTGCATTTACTGTATGTATGTTTTTTCCCCACATCCGACTGTGAAAATTGAATCGACAACAATGAGACACCTCCATCAAATTTTCCACATTATGTTGTTCTTTGTGCTCGCACGCAGCGTGTGTCCGTTTTTTAGCCAAGAGACAATTGCATAAGATGATGTTGAGATCTATGAGAAGATTACGAGGGATCATTTTTAGCCATTCCTCACAGCAGTCATATAGTTTTTCAACTGTACGAAATAACTCTGTCTTTATTGCGCACCTCAAGGTCAAATGTGACAGCGGCTTCAAGTTCCTCAGACTCCAGGAAAAAAAAAACTGCAAGTGTGGTGACAAGAGTCGGCCTTCGGTGTTCTTCAGCCCATTGAGAAACGATTTCAGATAAGAAAGGAGACGTTTTGTATCTGAAAATGTACATTAAATGGTGTCAACAACATCCCGGAGGTCAGAGTGGAGTCCCCATGGAGACTGAATCTGGCTGCTGCGCTCGAAGACTCGACACCCCCCCTGAGTGGCGGCTCTGTGATGGCTCTCAGTTTCTCTCGTCATGTCCCTGGCAGCTTTGACACAGGTAATATGCATGCAGGCTGACAGTGCCTGGGATGTGCGGCAGAGACAATGATGTACATATCATTTTCCTCCCTGACTGATTGAAGACTGTAATCTGTGCTGGACTTTCTCTCTGATTACACACGTCTCAGGGAGCAAAACAAGGACTCTGAGCTGCCACTGGGCACTGGACTCATCCAGGGCTTTCAGCCTTCAAGAGGACTGAAGTCCGCCTTTAAGGTGAGCTCAATTTTCGTCCCATTTACACTATTGTTACAAGTGTCGGATAGAATGCATCTGGTAGATAGTGGTCAAACAGTGGCTGTCTGAAGATGACACGGGAACAGAGATGTATCTGGCACCCAAGGTCATCCTATTCCCATCTCTGGCACTGTCACAAATGTTTGGAGCTCCTGTAAAGGCACTCACAAAGAGAAACAATATCATGAATTTTACATTGGCAGTCGGCATTGTGCTCCGTGCTTACAAAATGCAAAGTGTCTCCTGCTGCTCCACAGGCCCACACTAAACCTGTCCAACAAGACCAGCCATGAAATGCAGACAGACAATATGCTGCTCTGTTATAACACTCTATTGTTCTCCGCACGGGGAAAATGTTCAACTGGTTTGATAATAAAGCAAATCAGTATTTTTCTTTTTCTTGCATAATATGTCATGTTTCGCAAACAGCACACTCAGATATTCAACACGCCCTTAACCTGCCTGTGTAACCTTGTGAGGTACACTTGTGTCTTTATGTAAAACCTGAGAGATTTCTCTGTTGACAATAGGTCAATCCGTTACAGAAGTTACCTAGCACATTACAAGGTTGGTCTCAGGGGAGAAGTAATGGGTTCTGGGCAATTGACCAGCCTGCCATGCTTTACTGCACCTGCACTGAGTTAGAGCTGTCATCATTACCACTTCCTCTAACGTTCCCCCACAGCAACCCAGACACTCCCACTTAGAGCGATATTTCACTTTGGTGGAACATTTTCACTTTTTATCATGCATCCCTCCGTAGACGAGTGGAGGCAGAGCTTTAAGATTTGAAGCCGCCAGGTAACCTCTAACAGGCCTTTAGGGTCCGCACTAAAACATAATGTTTCCAAAATAGCTGCCGATCACCAGCTATGACTCCAACTTAAACTTTTGAGATTGAGAACCAGGCTTGTCAAAAAGAGGGGAAAAAAAACCTTGAAGATAAAAGGTTGTAAAAGGTGTCTACGCACATTCTCTCGGTGTCAAAATATGCCAGATATGAGGTTAGTCATTTGAATGGCATTTTTTTCCCTTTAGTTATCCAACTTGATTGCAAGATTGTACAGTCTGAAAATAATCATTAGGCAGTTCTGTAAAGGAAAAAAAGCTGTTTGAATGGTTCATTAAAATGAACCAGAAAAGGAACAAGCTTGTATGTTAGTTAGTTAATCAAGACTTGCTGTTAGGAGGCACCTTCATCTTAATTTCTGTTTCTTTCTTTTTCATGAGTGCAGCCATACCACATACAGGTCAGGAGGTCATCACAAACAAACAGCTTCCTGATTACAAAGCCAGCTGAAATCTGCTCTGATGAACATTTTCCACCAACATTTTGTGCTTCGACAAAGTTGTTAAAATAAGTCAGTGTTGTCAATATTAAGACTGATATGAAGTTCAGTAGCTTCATCATGATCAAACAGTTGAAGAGATTTCTATCACATTAAACAGTTCAGGTTTATGGCAGAATCGCCACCAGGTCTGTTTAGTAGCTGCTCCAGAGCTTTCTGTCACATCACATGATTTTCATCAGGAGTTAGACATTGTCGCAGAATTGTCGGTGTTCAAATGTTCATTATCTCTGAGAACTTGATAAGGTTTGACATTAGCTAATGTCACAAAGAACACAGACGGAATCAATAGTAATTCTCGCACATTATACTGTATGTTTCACAGTATTGTGTCCTGTACATGAAACAGTCAATCTAAAATAGACACCGACAAACGACGTTGTAATAAAAATGTTTAGCTTTCCGGCTTTTTGAACAACAAACACCAGAGATGATCAAGGCCTGAGCGTAGCGAGCCTGCGGCAACTTGGCTCTGACTTGCAGATGTTTTTCCCTCAGTTTTCACTTCCTCCTCCCACACATGTCTTATATCAGTATTTGCCGGATCCAAAACGACCAGCTTTGAAAATGAAGGAGAGGAACTTTACATTGTGCCAGAAAAAGGAATGGAAATTACGGGCAGTGTCAGATAATTGAGCTTGTCGTAAGAGACATGTTAATAACAGACGGAGATGCAGAAGACTTGTCACTCCGTACCCTGGGTGACAGACTCTCTCTGCTGTTGATGAGCTGTTTTAGAGGGGAAATTGTTCCACGCAAACACCATCGTTATTACAAGCTGCTCGCTTGTGTACCCAATTCTGCTTGAACTGACAGAATCCAATTGACCGGCACATATTCATGCACTTTATTTTCTTTATTCTCAGCAACAATGCAGATAATTACTGCACCAAGTAAAACTGAAAATAGAATTTCACTGTGTCCCAGAAAACAATGCCAGAGCTGTCTCAGCAACATGTCTGCTGAAATTGCTGTGACTGGGAGACCTACTGTAAGACAAGTGGCAATCCAATATTACTTGTCAACTTAAAAAGCTACTGAAGCCATATTGGCATTCTTTTATAAAACGGAGTGAAATAACTTGCATTTTTCATGTTGCTGTTGTCCCCTACAGCGAAGCAAGGCCACCTGCAAAGCTTTATTCAACAAAGCTTTATCAGCACTGGTTCTGTGTTGTGACCTCTGTGTATCAGGAAGTCACGTGTTTCTGTGGCCTGAGACTGTGTGAACGTAAAGATGCTCGTCTAAAGGCTGAAGCGACAGCACCAAGTGTTGACCTGAAGAATTATTTATTATGAATCGGCCACAAACTGGAAAGCGCGCCTTTATGTTCGGAAGACGTTCTGGAGCTGACCTGCGCATGAATAATTCACTATGTTCACATCTATCCACTTACCATGGAAGTTAATGTAAACAAGGCTTATTCTCAAAGGAATACAGGCATATTTTAATACAAACAAGCCATATTTAGGTAGTGAAATCACATTTTAATGCCAGAATTCGTGTTTTTTTTTTTCCTGTAAAATCATCTCCTGATTAAGCTCGCAAGCCTGTTTTACTTTAAATTGCATCAATTTGCATGACTAAAATCAGGCTGCATGGCTTCTATTCTGCTGATGAAAGGAAATTGTATAATTTACTACTTTATTTTTTAAACCTGACTCGTTTGTTGATTAATTTACTGTTCATAACTGGCCTTTCCGTGAAGCACTTCTTCAAACGCAGTGTCTGAACTGCCAAAAGGGTCACCCCAGAAAATAATTACCTTGTTTTTGTCATTTGTTTCTGTGAAATTCGCAGCTAATGTTTATAGCAGCGCGTGTTTTCATATTATGGCCGAATAAAGATCAGGTTTCAGGGGAGAATGGACATGGACATTACCCTGATAAGTTCAACTACTAGATGGGCTCATTCATCTAAAAATGATAGAATATAGATTTCGGTGCGGTTAAAAGGCACATTTAGCCTAAATTTCATGTCTGTGTTCTTACCATTAATCCCCTTGGGAGTTAATGCGATCAGTGAAGTAGCAAATGGGACGTTGTCTCTGATTCTTGTCCCTTCGGAGAATAGCTCCCATGGCGGGACGGTACAGGGTCTCCCATGGACCAGATCACATCTGCTGAGTTCACGTCCCTCTGCCACCTCGAACACAACTCATTAATAAGGATCTGTTACCGAGGCCATGTCGGTGTGTCGTGTATTTTTTTTTTAACTTTGTTGTGAGTCCCGCTGTGCGAAAGGATGTGTGGCTGTCATACTAATGCACAGGGACACTCTAGTGCCGCTGTCCAACAAGTCGTCCGTTATCTGAGGGAAATGTGTCCGTCCAGAGGTGAGGGCGGCTTTGTGCTCTCAACCAGGCCACCTCTCAGCCTTTGTGCCAGTAACAAGCTCAGCTCAGGCTCCAACGAAGCGAGAAATTGTAAACTCTCCGGAGAGGCCCAGTGGAGAGATAAGGGCTTAGTGTTTGCTGGCAATGTGCATGGGGATGAATCTGATACGGCCGAGTCCCACGCCAGAATGGGAGTGATGATACCTCCCCTTCTATGGAGAGTTATGTTTAATCCCCTTTGCCAGTGTATTCACTTGCAAATATTCCTGTCACCATTAATATGTATTAACATCCTTCACACACTGTTCAATACAGATTTATCAGACTCTATTTTTCCTCTTGTGCTCGTCACCATCTCCCTGCTGCTCTTCAACCACAGCTTTTTATTTTGGAGAATAGACCTGCTGATGTTCAAGCAGCAAACCTTTGCCTGCAGATCCTGCTTGGTTCAATATAGAATCCACTGCATCTACAGACGAGACAAAAAAAACCCATCAGAGTTAATGTATATAATTCGTTTGTGAGCATTTTTTAAAAATATGTTTCCCACATTTCATGGTGTGAACATAAGTTGTTTGAGTAGTGTGGCATGGTGTTAGTGTAAGAAATGCACCATGTGAAAGCAACTGTAATTAATGTGGTCTTTATATCAAGTTGCATATTGCTGCAGGTTCAGAAAAAGTCTAGACTAAATACAGAATTAAAAATAGCAAGACATTAAGGATTGTGTACATTATATTTGAACTAGATCCAACGTAAATATTTTAGCAGATTTTATGTATTTTTCTTTTTTTTTTCTTCTTCTTACCAAAATGTTATGGACAAAATGTTTCTGATTCTGTTTATGTTATGATATTTTCACATTAAAATCAGAAGTGTTTATATCTTAAAAAGCTCAAAGCAATGTTTACTTTCGTATGTTTACCCGAACATACACACCTGATGTACTTATCAGATATGTATTTCTTTCTTTATTCTTATTATTTCTGAATGAGAGAAAAATCTGAAAAATATCACTCCTGCATGATTTGTCTGAAAACGGGTGTTGATTTCTTTACATTTATTTGAAGTAAAATGTTCTAAAAGTGTGAAATCTTGCTCTCTGATATCTGCAGACGCCTCCTGATATCACGGCTGATTTAAATCTAAATGTAAAATTTGTCACAGCTGATATTTGTCTTCGATTCTTCTTTTAATTTGAAGGCGATGCTGAATTACAGTGCATGGTCTAATGTAACAAGATAAAGAATGTTGGATGGGATTTGTGTGAGATTTTGTCTGTGTTTGGTGGTCTAATCCAGACAAAGCCCTGAGAAGCTCATTACAGCCTGGTGAGGCCTTAAGCTTGCGCTGCCTGCATTAAAGCAGCCAAGAACTGTCTGTCAGCTTCCTGGCAGAGCCCAAATCAAGCTGTCAATTACTGGACGTGTTTATGGAAATTACATGTTTGTTAACATGCTGGAAAAATGTGCTCTCGGCTCAAGCAGCATGTGTTCGGAGAAACAATTTTGCTCGGAAATCACCTTTCAAATGGATGAAGGTGATCCTCATCAGATCACAGACACGAGAGGCATTTCAACTCTCCCTGTCCTGATTCTTGTGAGGAGAAGCCCAGACAGAAAGAGCCACAACTAACAATCAAAGGTGGAGTCCGTCTATGATGCTATGTTTTTGTTTATTAAGTCGTTTCGCTCAGTCTTGGCTGATGTTCAACCCCCTTTGTTACTCTTAAAGATGCCAAAGCGCAGATTTGGTGACTAATGCAGCCATGACAAGAGAAGCTTGTTTCACTGTGACTCTAACATCCAGCTGCACAAAGTAAACGTCACGTTAAACAAATGTTACTAAATATCTAAAAGATGATTTAACCACTAGAGGGCGCAACATGCTCTGACTCCAAGATATTAATCATTTATGCACCGCATTTCCATTGTCACTTAATGTATGCTGCGTCGGTGTCTTGCGGTGTCAAACTCTTTAACAGCTTCCACCTGAAGAACGGTTCCTTTAAAGTAAACCTTCACTTTGAATAGATCCGTAACAATGCAGTGTAAAAAATGAAGCTCCCTCCACCGTCAGTGTAATGTCTCCGATGAGATGTTTATGTCAATTTCCCCGTTGATTTTCCCTCACATAAAGGCCTTGATTTCAGCCTCCCAATGATCATGAAATTGAGCCAATCGACATGCATGTCTCAGATGTCTGTTCAAGCTCATCTCAGACAAGGTAATTTCGCCAGAGCAATTACCATTGTAATGTATTCCAAAGTCAGGGCATTTTCTGCTGCTTAGGTGAGCCGCTGACAGCATGTTTTGATTTTTAAGCAATTGTGCTTTTCACTCCGAGATCACGCCGAGGTCTGCATTTCTCCCTATGTAACAACCCGCCATGATTCCATTATTTCACATTAACATCTAATTACCTCACTCAGACCCGCAGCTATATTGAAAAGCCACTGCGAGTTCTGGGGTTTGACAAAGCTGTAAGTAAAGATGGGTTGGGGGGGGTGCGGGGTGGGGGGGTTGGTGCATGTTTATGAAGAAGAAACTCCAACTGTAAGACATACCCAATTCCCAGTGGACCCGTATTACCTGTCAGGGATGATGACAATGCCCTGGAGAATGTCACTGTGCAGTGAAACTGTCATCACACAATTACTCTCACCATTACTGGCCCTACATCTCCATGTAATGGCTGTGACACACTTTACAATTCAGATTGTATTCTCAGTCATTGGCACTTAAATGCTGCACTCCGTTTTATGAAAAGATAAAGATCTCTGTAATCTGCCAGAGCTCAACCATCCCTTGAAAGCTTGTCAGGCGGCATTTTGTCGTTCACAAGAAGTTGTCATACCCCGTAGCATCTCCCTTTGTTGGGCTGGTGAAAGTGTCTTTTTGAGTGCACTATTGTGTGCTTGTTGATATGTGCTTGCCTATAGAGTCAGACTGTGTTTTGGTCCAGTTATCTGTTTGAGTCAACACAAGAGGAGCGTGCAACGTGGTACATTGTGCAGAGTTCAGCTGTGACTGCAGATCAGAGCAGAGCATCACAGGAACCCTTAGTCATGGATCATCAAATTAACATCCAAACGTGGTGTTTAGTTGTGTCTTGGCTGCCATGTTATTGTGCCCCAGTTAAGATTTCAACTTTCACCCTGGATACTAAGGCAGGACATATTCTATATTTTCGTGAGTGTCAACGAATCCCACGATAAAAACACAGACCCCGACAAAGCGTTAATCCAATGAGTTTTTCTTTTCAGTGGCCCAAGCCAAATTATTCCTCCTGAAGATGTAAATATTTAAACAGAAATACACAGTTTCATTTTTATAAATGACTAGAAAATTTCTTAAAACAGCTGGACACTGTCTTTTTTCATCATCATTACCCAAACCAGTGCAATAAGTGTATTTTGAGAGGACTATTTTTAGTTGTGTTTAATATACATTTGGGGAAAATTTACACATGAAGGATGATGTGTGTAACTCATACCAACCTACCGGGCCCATTTTCACAGTAATGAAGTGATATGTCAACCTCCGTAACAGTCTCACTGATTTATTTTTAATAATTTTTAGACAAGATCAGTGATCTATTACACTTGCTACCATGCTTTATAATATCAGACTTTATTTACACAGTTAATACTTGTTAGTACTTTAGCTCACTTCAGTTCAGACCTTTATTGTCCCACAAGAGGATTCTTGTTCATTCTTGTAGAAAGACAGCATAAAACATGAAAACAATCAGAACAAAAATAAGACTTTTAAGAACTCTTCATGCTGTATAGAATATAGTAAATGCTTCAATTGATAAAAGCAAAAACTGCAACAACAACAGGGATGAGATACAGTGCCAGTGTCAGCTTACGGCACAATGTTCAAATTTTTAGACAAATGAATGTATGAAAACTTGAACAAGTTGAGTGTAATATTTGGAATCCTGAGTCTAATCAGAGGTCAAATTCAATTCAGAGGTCAGAGGATTGTTTGGATTTTGTTATGATGGATTTAGCTGTCCTGCTCTTCAACATTTCTACTCACCACCTTGACCATGTTGCCCTATTGATTCCTGTTTGGCATATTTAAATTCCCATACCCGCCAATGAATCTGTAAAACAACATCCCTGTCAACATTATAAACACTTAACCTCCATAGAAAATGTTGTCTTTGTTACTCTTTCTTGTAAGGTGGTATTAATTTTAGTATTTGTTGATGATGATAAGAACGATGATTGTCACCAGACGTTTAAGTTTCAGCTGTTTGCAGGTCTGGGAACAGTCTCACTGCAAAAAGCCACAGTGGCAGCCAGCCTGTGTGTGATAGCAGATTGGGTTTAACAAGCCAGATGGGTTGTAATTGTCTGATCAATCCAATGTTTGTGAGCTTTTATGCCTTTTATTATGGTTTGTTTTCCTTACATGCTGTTTCCTCTGCTGATTTGCCTTCCCTTGGGGAGGGTCCGTGTCAAAAACACTTTAGCTGCCTGGCCAGCGTTACTTCTCTCAGGATGTGCAGTGTGCTGTCTGAGTTGGGCAGCACCTACCATGAAAATGACTCGAGCAGCATTATCCTCCCCGCCTGTCGGCCATGCCGCTGCAGTTTTTACTGTTCACCTTTTCAGAGCAGTTGTCTGCCAAAGCGCTATATGATTAAGGGTGCCCCGCTTTCCTCTGTGCAGAGGTTAGAGAAGGCTTTCTTCTCCGCGGCTCTAAAGAGTAAAAAATTAATTTAGACATTTGGAAATGTCATTTTACGTCTGCTAAACCATTTGAATTCTCTTAGCTTTTTAAAACTTGCAGGGATCAACCTTTGTCATCTTCCCTCACTTTACATAAAGATATTCGTGTACCTGAATCATCAAACTGCTTTTCTCCTTTAACATGAAGCACATATTCAACACACAGACAGATGTACAGATGTGTCCAACTTCTTAGGCAGGGTCTTATATCTTTAGCATCGCTATTTTCATGCCACATGTAACAGCAGGCACTCGTTCCAATCATAAGTTAAGTTGGTCCCTGTACAGATGAAGAGGTTAACCCTTCACTTTTGGACTCCATTTTCTTGCCTCTCCTTTACTTTATCACAGTGAGTGAAACTCTTTCACGGCACTTCTGTTTCTTTTCCGAGATGTATAATGTACTGGATAGATCTTCAACATGCTCAATCACAGAGAACTAATTTGACTGTATTGTTTGACAAGTGTTCCTTACAGCTTGGTGTGAGTGAGATGCAATTTAAGAACAATTATGCCATTTTCTGAGAACAGTATGGGGCATGTAAGAATCATTTTCGATTTTCACAGGTTAAATGTAATGACCACTCTAAGTGCTGAATTTCAGAGTTTGTGTGGATTTTTTTATATATATTTTCAGGCCTGGCTGCTTTTGCTCAGGATGAGAAAAGAAGGTGAAATATTGGCATCATAGATACAGTGTAGTATATGAATTGCTGATACTCGTGTCCTCACCACATCTTAGGGTTTGTTCTTATTTCTTATTTAGAAGCTGCAGAATCTGAGACTGTCTGTCACACAGAGGCATGATCCAACCCTGTTCATACATGGTGAGTAACATGGGTGTTTGTCCTCCCCAAGAAAAGAAATTGTAATTTAAAACATATTTCCTGCATTTCTACACCACCTAACCTCTTGGATTAAGTCAAGAAACAGTCACCTGCCCTAGTCTAGATTAGTTAGATTGAGGCTGCTATGAAAACCAAGAACAATAATAATTATTGGAAGAATGGCTATCTCATATAAAAATATTATGTAGCCTAAATTGGTAGGAGGTTGCAGGCTATTCTATTCTCACTGTTCTAGTTAAGTCTGCTATTGTGTGATGAGAGCGAGAAAACAGGGCAGCAAATCAGCCTGAGATATCGACAGTAATTGGACAAACTCACCAAGGGTATGTGATGGTAAAATCAAAGGTTGTAGATTTTCGCTGACTAAAATGTGCAATGTTAAGTAATGGTAAATTCATAAAAAGGTGAGACAGCCATATGTTGAATTTGAATAATGTGGGTAAATCAGTTCAGCATTTAGGCAACAGCACAATAATTTTAGCTCATTTAAAGTTTAAATGGCCAAGGAGGCTCTTTCAACATACGCTAGCCAATCTTTTCCTATGTTCTATGTCCAGTCTATGATTGCTTTTAAGTTAAATCTCTTGTTCTCACCTTTGTTAACAGTCAGACTCCTGTGTGGATTGGCACACTATGACTGACAGTCGAAGCATGTTGTGGCAAAGCATCAGCGATGAGTTCGAGCGAACCGACTCAAAATAGTTTGTGATGTTTTTATCACTTGTTTTTGTCAGTTGTCTAAAGTAGTAAATTGATCATTGATATACCAAATATAAGCACTTGATTGTAGGGACAGTATTTATTTATTTTTAAACAGACAAAAAGTGGGGCAGCAAAACCATAACTTTGCTGCTCCTAATTGAATAATGCGTTTGCTCCACTTGCTCCATTGCCTGTGGTGAGGACTTAATTCTAATTCTGTAGTACATCAGGTACCTAATCTGAAAAAATGGTAGGTAAAAGACCCTGAAGGTGCACTGGCATTTCAGAGGTAGTGAAGTAAAAGAGCTCAAGGTTGCAGAGGACTGAAACCCATCCGAGTCACGTCTTTGAAGCCCCTGTTGGACTTTTAAATTTTTATCGCTCCTGATATTTGTTCTCGATGGCAAATTAACAGCCTTCCTTGTGCCATTCGGTTTCCTTTCTGAAGACAAGCCTTAAATTTTGTCTAACTGCCTGAATTTACTACTCTTCTATTTTTCACACGACAGAATCAATACCAGGACTGAAGAAGAGAGGATAAAAATTTATGGTATCTTGCAATTTAATGGTTGAAAAGATGCAATTTGAAAGATCATAAATTGTGAAGGAGCTTATGCTTCATTGCACTTGATTCAGTGCTTGCTGTTAGAACTTGATTTGCGAGTGTCTGCAAAGTGTGATTAACGAGGCGATCAATGTGCAGTGCAGCACAGTATGGCACTCCTAATGCTCTTCATTAGAATAAATAAAATAAATTGACTGCAGCTCTATGAAAACTCTGTAATGGTTAAAAATCAAAGAATGTCATCCCCCAGCCACGATTTAGCTTCTCTCAGCCTGCATCCACCTTGATCACATTACCCTGACAGCCTTGTCTCTGAACCTGCAGGGGCCCTGAGACGAGCTCGCGGTGAGGGAAGGAAAAAGGAAGTGGTGTGTCGGCGGGGGCCACAGGCTATTGCTTAGTTGACTGGTAATCATAAATCGGAGGGCTTTTGTACTGAAAGTGTTGGGGGGAATGCAGTTTGTGGAGTATTAATGCATGAAATAGCATTTCAAGCTGATAAACGGTTCGCAGAATGGTCAGCGTGCGCAGATTGCTCTTCCCTCTTTCTTTTTCATGAAGGCATATTGTTTGTAATAACATTTGCCGGGAGAATTTATTCCACTTCAGCTCGTGTTTTCTTGCCAGACAGCTCGGTATTGCTGTTGTGGCGGGAGGTGGAGGTGGTGTCAAACTGTAATGTTCACACCTCCCGCCCGTTCTCTTTGGATTATTGTCTTTTCAGATTAGACTAGGTGGAATCGGCCACAATATGAGCTGTCATGCAGTCACTTAACTTGGCCCTTCAATTGATTTCTTGCGACGTCTCCCATGTGGTTGTTAAAATCAATTAACTATAAGTAACTGGGCAACAAAACCCATTTGTAAATGAGCTGGTATTGATATTTTCATCTTTCTCCATTAAAAACAAAGTATCGACTCAAAGGTTTATGTTATGTGTCATGTTGTCTCTTTGTCTACACTATTACTTTGAAAATATGAACCACATAGCTCCAGATCCACGAGGGTGCAGCTGATGAACATGCTGCAACACCAACACTAATACTGTATTTGGCAGCTAAAGCAAATATCACATCCATAACATCAGCTGAAATACAAATTAAGTCATCACCTAAGTGCACGTATAGAAAGTGCATTTGCATGTCTATATATGTGGATATGAGCTGTTTATTCTACACAAGGCTCTCAACCTGCTGCACAGCCAGAAGAGACTCATATTTCAGTTTGTGTGCACTTGCAGGCTTGTAGCTGCTGATGAGATGAAAGGTTGCCTGGCGGAGCCCGCGAGGCAGCCAACGGCCCTCCCTGCTCTTGTCTTTGTGCCACCTTTGGCCTGCTTCTGTCGGGTGAGTCACCTCTCCTCCCGCTCAGCCCAACCTTTATTAGCTCTCTGCCCATTAAACATGACCTGAGTGCTCATTTTGCATGGAGACATTTAATTGCGTGCTGCTGAGGCACTAGTCCTAATAGGCTAAGTGCTGGCTCCTACGGTGACTACATGCACGGTATATGAACTGCAAAACTTTCCTCCTTCCTGCGCCCTCCCTCCTCCACCACACTTTATTTTAATCATCTTAGGAATCACGCTTTCTGACCTGAGCGTGTTAGATTTGTGTAAATTTACCGATAAATTCATAAATATTTCCACGGAGGAGTTGTTAAATGGTTCACAAAGAATCTGTAATATTTAATTTCAGCTAAATCTAAAATTAAAGAATCTTCCTGCACAGTCTAATCGTTGGGGGAATTATTGGAAGTCGCGTTGATCATTTGTGACATTTGAAACAAGCTGTATTTCCAGTGAATGCGCTGTGTCTCCAAGCTGAAATGCACTCAGGTGTATTTGGAGAAAATTGCCCAATAAGAAGGAAATATTCTACTGTATATTACAGTCCCGGTGAGCTCAGTGTGGCACTAACACCGCTAAAATGTGTGCCTCAGTTCCTGCAGAGTGCATTCTTGTTAAAATGTACAGAACTCGCGGTCATGTACTGCGCTTTGGATTGAAGCTTCCACCAAATGTTCCAGCAGGTCAGACAGTCCAGCAGACTCAACAGGGAGACTCGCAAGGAACAAGTATGAATGTCAACTTTAAATAGCCATTCAAACACTGGCCAAGCCCTCTTCATAGCAGCGACTTCATAGGGTGGGATAAGGCCCCTTCATGACAGTCGGGTGGGGAGTATTGAACAATCTGATTTTACACTCTCAAACATCATGGCCTTCAATTGTATGCATACATGATCAAAAAATTTGTTAAATAAAAAAAAATGTTTGATTTCATTTGCACTTTGCTAATTAAGGAAATCCCTGGTAGAAATCTGGTAGATTTCCAAGTTCTTTCCTACATGTTAGTCCAATATCAAATACAGGAACTGCTGGTGTTGGTGAATCACTCTAAAGCAGCTTTTTAAACTACACAATATTGCTCTTACAGTTAATATACAGTATTATGAATAATAAATCAACTTAAAATACTCAAAAACTAACCTTCACAACCCCTAAAATACATACAACAAAAAAATCTATTAAATGAAAAAATAATTGTCAAAATAAAGATCTAATAATTATGACATTTATGTAAAATGCTACTTTCCTAAGTTGTACATTTTATAGATTCAAACTGGTTTGACCAGAACGTATTGTAGCATTACTGTTTTTATTTGGGCTCTTTATCCACAGTGTTAGAGACCATGTCAGACTCTCTGTCTCCGTGAAAATTAAGCCAAACTTACACTTATTATTCCAACACATTGACATTTCTGCACCTTGTTTTATGAAGAATCTTCCTCAACTCCTAAAGACACTGAATCCATTTTCTTTTCTTTAGCAAAAAACAGTTGTGTAGAGTCTTGTGGTCATTGTCCAGGTGGTCAGTTTGTGCAGGTTTTTTTTTTTTTTCTTCATCCAGAGACTCTTTTAGCTGACCATAATAGGAGGCTCATTTCTTGGCCCTTGTTTGCTTGAGATTTCTGCATCAACTGTGGGTCAAAGCCCAGACATGGTGGCCACTGATATATTCCATGAGAGAGTACTGGATACCCTAAAGTAATTATTGCAGCATCCTGAATTTTTTTTGTTTTTTTTGTTCTCTTGATGATTTCCCTGGGTATCTCTTTTCAAATGGAGGACAATGTGTGCAATCATTTCTATATTTTTGTTTTCCACCATCGGCCAGTATACTGCTAATAATCCATGAAGGCTTTCTTTTTTCCTGAAAGGTAAACTGTAACCGAGCACAGCCAAATGGGAAGGGTGAGCGCTGAAACAAAACAGATCAAGTTTGTCTGTTTTGAACCTGTGTTTATAGTAGGCTTCATGTTGCGTGTATGTATGAATAATAGACAGCGCAATTTATTTCCAAAGATTGCTTCAAGACCATGGATGCTCAGATGAGATAAACAGATGTTGACTATCCGTGGAAAACCTTGTTTTTTAACTACCCCGTGTTCTAATGAAGTTTATGCTACAAAGTTTTCATTTCACTCGGCAAGAACATGAACGCGGCTCAGTGTGAGGTACGACAGACTGGGAAACGATTGCATCCGCTGGTTGTTTGGATTAGGAATTCATTAACTCACACTATTTTGAATTGGGCTGCAGGCCAGTGAGAAAGATGTGTGGCATGGACACAAAAGATGAGTTTGTTCAGTGGGTTTGAGAGTAATGCTGTTATTCAGGTTTATTCTTACACTAACACAAACATCCTTTGAGAATTGATTTGGTAATGAGGCGTCTTGGACGTATGCGCAAGCAAGGGTGGAAGAAACATTCAGATCTTTTAGTAATAGAGTAGAAATACTCCATTACATGTAAAAATCCTGCACTGAGAATAGGTTGTTTCTTCAGTTAAAGTACTAAAGTATCAAAAGGAGAAGAAAGGTCCTATGTTATTGTTTTATAGTTATATATGACTCGATTATTGTTGCACATGTGAAGGATATTTTAATAGTGTAGCTGGCTGAGATGGAGCTAATCTGAACTACTTTACATACTGTTTGGTATATTACCTACAGTATGGGGCTGTAAAGGCTGCTCACATGTAAAATATCAATATGCAAACTAAATACAGATACACCTACAAATAAATGGAGTAGAATAAGAATTATAATGTTTAATAATGACCCCCTGCCCAGCCAATTAAAACAACTACAACACTGAGTCCGTGTTGAAGTACAGTACTTGAGTAAATGTACTTTACTTGTGAGGGATTCAAAAACTCAGTGATTCATGAAAGAAAGTGTTTTTCAAATTTATGATTTTATCTCATTCGCCAATTTTTCTTGTGTCCACATGATCTTATTCCACCCTCTCACGTAGTGTTAACGGTGAACATATGCAAGTTTTGTATGTAATGCATTATTTGCCGTTGTGTGGTTTCTGCTGCGTCTTTCAGCTCCCACCGTCCTCCTCCGGGCTGAGGACCCAACTGGCCCTTTGCTTCCTGCTTCATAACAGAGGGATGAATATCATTGTGTGAAATCGCTGCTTTGAAACTTTAACAACACACTCCTCATCACGTTGGAGCATAAGGAGCTGGGAGGGGGCCACAGGGCAGCCAAGCTGTGAATAGGCCTCATCAGTGAGGGTGAGGGTTCAGATCCTTATATTAGTTATACAGGAGTCACCCTCCCCGACCTAAGGCAAATAAGCCACTTAACGCAATTATTTGCAATCACTAAATGTGGTATTCATTATAAAAGATTTTTTTTTTCTTGCCTCGACATAATTTTCTATTGTTCGTGTAAAAATGGCAACCGAAAGAGCATTTTAAGTGTTACTGTGGAGAGAAGGGCATCTTTTTTTCTTTTTTTTTTTCAAAAGACTGCTTCAAAGTCTGAATAAACTTTCAAATTGTGAGATGAAACTGAGCCTTATTGTGTGTAGAACCCCTCTGAGGGAGAAAATGGCAGGCTTCTGGAGCACATTGTATTGGGCTGATTTGTAAATATAAGCTTTTGAGATGCAGCACAATACTCCATCATGAATATTTCAGCTGCTGCACATTTCATGCTATTGTAATACTTGAACTGTTTTTATTAACCTTATCAGCAGGTATTGTGGTAGAAGATACATCAGCCAAATGCATTCTTATCTGATACCTGGCACCTATAGATGTGAAATCATACAGAGGGATGTGTGTGCGTGTGTGCGTATATATATATATATATATATATATATGTGTGTGTGTGTGTGTGTCTGAGTATATATATAATAAGCTGATCTCTTAGAGAAGCACCAGAAACATCAGAGAGAGCAGATGAACAATTATTCCAAACTTTCCCTCTAGTGTTTATCTGTACATCTGTCTTTGTTTGATTACAGTTTCAAGAACAGAAGCCCCACTCTCTTTAGCCTCCTATCAGCGCCGGGCGTAATATGCTATTTGGTAATGCAAACCAAATATCTGACTAATTAGCAGTTCCCTCACGTTGCTATACGTTTTTCGCTCTGCATATTTCTGCCTTCCAGATAGTAATGCAATTAAGCACAACATTTTTTCCCCCCCTCAACAAAATTGCTTAAGTAGATGTAATTAGGGAGTGAATGTTTTGATGAGGAGAACAGAACTTATGGAATATATCCATAAACCTTCACTCTGGAGCGTCATAGGAAGTGTGCGTTTGTAACTTTGTGTAGTGTCTCTCATTTAAAAGATTAGATTTGCAGTTTTAAATCGTATTTTAATACAACACTCACATGCACATATGGAAAACAGAAGGGTTATTGGTTGCTATGACTGTTATTCATCATTATAAGTTAGTGAGAAAATGGAATCTAAAGATCAGCTGAAGCTCATATGATCAGTCAAGTCAAGTGTTTCCTTGCTGAGATGCAGGAAAGCACCTAAACTAAAACTAATAAAAAAAGAATGCAACTTTGGAAAATATTCACAGTTGTAACAGCTGAAGTCTCATATTAACTTTGGTCAAACTTCTGGGTGCATTTTTGCACAGAAAGAAATTTCCCCCCCTTGTCTTACGATGAAACAGCAGCAGGAAGTGATCTCTTCATAGCCGGTGTGAACAGGAGCCGTGATTACAATGACCGAGTCTTGCATGAAGATTGTAGTGAAGATTGTTTTCAAAACAAAGTATACCTCTCTGAACCACTGTGTCCTGGAGCTGCTCATTGTAGATATCGTATTGTGTCGTTTAAACTACTATAAAAACTCCTTCATTGAGCGAGGAAGCAGTGGAACCGGTCCCTGCTCCCATGAAACCTCATATACTGAGCGAAGAGTTTGAGAACTTGTGGCGGCATGCGCATCTGTGTGAAAACTGGTGGCAGCATGATGCGTCACAATCGCCTCTGATCAGTTACAATGGAAATAAATAATTCATGCTGGAGGAAATGAGTCTAATTAGCAGGCAGTTTGGGTCCTTTGATAAAGCTGAGGACTAATTCTATGAAGGGCAGGAAGCTCTGTCATCAGTCAGCCCTGAACAGATTAGCATCTATTATGAATGAGGGACGAGCACCCTGGTGAAACCAAGTGTGTCTGAGAGACAAACTTAATAACTCCTGCGATGGGACAAACTTCCCTGCACCCTTCAACCCCTCCTCCTCCTCCTCCTCCACCTCCTCCTCCACAGCAACACACATATATCCTCCCTCCTTTTCCCCCTCTGTCTCGTCAGTCTACGCTCCCATCCTGCAGGTCTATTGTGTGCAGGTAGGAGCATGCCGCTGCAAAGGAGAGACTCGCCCCTCTGTCCATTTACCCTGACAGCTGTGGAAATACATTCGCCATGCTGCATTAAGGAGTGTCCACAGTGTTTAACACCACACTTAAACACAAAAGGAATCTGGGGCACCTTCTCCATGCCCATTTTCCACGTCCTCACGCCATATTCCTGGCTGTTTAACAAAGCATCACTTCATTGCAGTGCATTATTTCCTCACAGGATTTTGTTTTTGCCACGTCTGAAGAGCCATAAGGAGAAGCTCCACATGATGAAGATGTGAAACTTTTGGAGCAAAATGATGCCACGCGTCTGCTCTCTCTCTCTCTCTAGAGCGAGAACAACACAATAAAGGCCAATTAGAACTGAGTGCGGAGCCGTTGTGACAAGCAAAGGTCCCGGTATCAGGGGGGACAGGCGTGGGCGGGGTGGACCTGTCAGCACTACATTGAGGGAGATAACAATAAATAGCTAATAATGACACTTAATGAGCTTGATTAAGTTGATTTGTTATGGAAAAAGTGCGGCGAATGGTGGATGTAGGCGATGTGACGAGAGATTGATTTTAATAGATAGGAAACTCTGTTGGGGTTTTGCTGCACAATGGCACTGCAGAGGGGAAAAAAAAGGTACAAAGGGATGCTGAATGGATTCTCACGAGACATATTTGAGATAATTAGATAAATTTCACACTAACATACATCATTCACTCAAGGACATTATGAACACGTTACATTTCTCGGCGTACAGAGGATTTCATATATTTTCGAGAGACGACTGGTCTGATTATTTTCAACTTACATGTTTCCAGCAAGTGCAATATGTTCATACAGTATATGAATGTCGTTAAATGCTATTATGGGAGCAGTAATGACTGCCAGATAATTATCCCTCCCACTCAGACTTGACGGCTGCTGAATTTCTCTCATTTCACCACATAATTGTCTATGATTGAATTGGAGATTTTATATACTTCTCTGTTCTTTCAGGCTGAGTTGACTTTCCACAGTGACGGTGGAGGTTATCACAGGCCCTACAAGTCCCCCGAATTGCCCTGTAAACAACATGCGATAGTGAACAAAGTTTCCCTGGCTTTCAATATGCCTCTCCCAATTTTCCCTCGAAAGCGACAGAAAGTCAGATGAAGGGAAGTTTAATTAAGTAAGAACCTGTTGAGGAAGATTTCCAATCATGGTCTTCAGAATGAGTGCATTCAGCGTATTCATCTCCAGGCGATATGCTCTCTCTTTATCCAAGTGTGCGCTGGAGTTCTCTAGAGGGACCCCAGTTAATTGAATACATTAAAGTAGAGCGCCGGAGGCTTTATTTATTTTTCTACTTTAGTCAGACTTGTTTAAAGGAGACCAACTGCTGATGTTTGGCCCCTTCTAGAGTTTAAATGGTCTCTACACTGGGAGTGGTGTGCAGGAGTAGTGGTTTGAGAAGAGATTTGATGTAATCCACAGCCTTATTTATTCACCATGAACCCCTGAGTGAGCCGAGTTTACGTATTTGGCAGTCATTCAAATGTGCATCTTGGCCCTCAGGCCTGTGTCCCATTATGTATCTAAAGGACTCAATACAGGGGAACCTATGAAGGTCTCATGTTGTTCCCTTTAATGTTTTAATGTCTGTCTCCCTTGTAACTTTTACGACAAGCTGCGCCGCGCTCGTCAAACTGACCTCGTTCATATGATCCCTCATGCATAAACCGACTTTAGACGTGTGAGGGTATCTCACAACGGTGGCACATTTGCAGACATTTTGCAATAGATTTTGTGTTTCTTGTTTCACGCGAACACAAACGTGTGAATTCAAATTTCGTGACAGATTTTGTGATTTTGTATGAACAGTGTTTCTATATTGTGATTGGATATGAATGCGTATGTGAAATTAAACATTTTTTTCCATCTTGCATTTACATTTGACAATAGATGCTTTACAGGTGAGAACTTAACTTCATATACAAGGCAACAATAATATAGGAAGTATGTGTCAAATGTAATTTTTTACACATGAAACATTAAATCTCAGGTTTTTATATTAAAACAAATGTAAATCCAAGAAGTCACACATTAGAGTTAAAGTCCCTTTAATATTGTGCAGTTTCCTGACTCAGAGAAGTGCTCACTGACTTTTAAAATGTGTTCATATAATACTGAATAAGAGCACCTGCTTTTTAAAGATATTATTACAGGTGCAAAAAAAAAAAAAAACAATTGTGTGACCTTTAAGTTGAAATATTAGTTGTCTCATTAATTGCAAACAGCGTCACTGTGAAGGACTCATATTACCAGTTAATGCTGTTTCAAAGCAAATAAGATCATATAAGAAGCTGCACAACTTTCAGCTGCATATGGTATAAACTGAACCTGGATCAGGGTGGGTCAGAGGGAAGGTAGAAATGACAGGAGATTCTTTAACAAGCAGCTTCACCGGTGGACCTCGGGGTATTAACATCATGTGATGTGTGAAATGTAGACGATGGCCTTCTCCCCGGTGGGCACCGAGATCAGATCCCTGGACAACACTCATTAGTCAACGTGCTCCTCACCTCCATCGTCACATTTATCACGACGACACAGAAAACTTACTTGCACAAGCACATTATATGCTCATTAATAACCTGGTACAACATTCATCTTGCTGGAGAGAAAATTTATTTCCTTGCCGTGGTGCACTTGTCCATTTAAACCAATTGTCAGATACCTTTTTTCTTTGTTTTGCTGGGCAGGCATCGCTGTATCCCTTCAATCATAGTTAAAAAGGTAATGGGACAAAAATATTATTTTGCATTATATTAAACTGGCCAGCGTTCAAGAAATTAAATGGATTTTGAAGAGTCCTAACCTGATTTTTTTTTTCCATAATGTGAATTTGCAGTATAGAAAAAAGGACAAAAACAAAAGCGCTTTTTAAACATATATTTGCTGTAGAGAAAGTTATTTGAATTGTCCACACTTTAATCTGAATATGTAAAACACTGTCATTTGAATACCGGGATGCCTTTTAATAAAAAAGAACTAAAGTGAGATTTAAAATGAACAAGGTGATTAAGAGCGACCGTGCTGGACATTTATGTAGCAGGACTGCACATAATGAATAAAGATTCATGCTTTAGTTCCAAATTTAAATTTTTGCACAAAATGTGCCTGATGTAGTCAGCTTTTAATCACCTCACTGACAGGAGTAACTGCTTTCATTTAACCTTGACTGAAGATCATGAATTCTAAAGCATTTAATTGGATACGTCATTTAACAGAATGAACAGAGCAAATTTTCACCAATTCAAAGGCTCAGATTGACAGACAGTGGCAGTAAGACCCACCACAATTAAAGCTGATCTGTATTCACTGGCCCTGTCACCCATCGCCATTAGTGATGTGACTGTTTGATCATCTCTGCAGAGAAACTTTGCTGAACTTCACCTTGTTTTGAAAGGACTCGACGTTGAATGAAAGACGAAGGTTGAGGAGGGGAAGGGGCTCTGGAGGATAGCGACACACACACACACACACACACACCTATCTACCTCTGGGACCAAAGCTCCCTCTGATGCACCTCTGGTTTAACAGCACCATCCTGAAAATGGACGTGACAGCACAAAAGAAAACAGTGCAAGTCTCACACCATTATGTTTATTATCTCCATCAGTGGCTTAATTGAAATGTTTCAAAATCAGAAAATAACAATGCCATCTTTTGGAGACATTGGAAGTAATGGCTTTGTCTCGTCGCTCTCTGCAGACAATTGCCCCAGTGATGTGAAAAACTGTGTCAAGTGGTACACAGTGAAATGTGCGGCAGACACTTAATTGTTTTCCTGCCTTTGACTTCAGAGAGAACAAATTCAATCTGTGTGCCAGACATTTCCTCTGTGACTAAGCCTAACCAGCCAAAGCATGTTTGGTTAAGCAACCAGCCCCAGGGTTAAATTTCAGATTTAGCAATTACAGTTTTTTTTTTAATCCACAAAAATACAATGTGTTATTTAAATGAACATAGCTTTGGGATGTTTCTGTTAACCAGATCCAATATAGTGGTTCTCAAAGTGAGGTCTGGGGACCCCTGTGGGCCCATTGGAGTGCCCTGGGGGTTCTCCAGAAAAATGACTTGTAGATTAATTTCACTCAATTTTAACTCATAATTTCATACAGGGAGAACAGACTGTCTGTTTTTGGGTCATCAACAAGACGTCTCTATATTTATTGTTGAGATATTTTACTCTTTTGGGTGAAAATAATTTATATTTGAGATAAAGTTTTAAGTGATAGACAATGAGTAATAATGTTTCTGATATGGGTTAAATTCTTTGCAGCATTTATACATATTACATTTTAATAAGAAGCATCTTCATCTCGAGAGGATTTATGCACAAAAACACACACACACAAAAATTAACCAAATGGTGAATCTGCATAATATCACAGGCAAAACAACTAGAAACAAGCTTCAGAACAAACGCTTTCTTCTCTCCTCTGGGGGAAAATCTTCTGAAAGCTTTTGCAACCGGGATGACACACACTGGCTTATTCCAGCTGGATTTGATCAACGCTGACATTTTGGAACAGAAGAAAGGCATGTTAAAGGAAATGCAGATTAGGGAGACCAAATCAAATCCACTCAAGTGTTGTTCATTCTGCCCCGCCACAATACAAACCATGTGTGCTGCTTTTAAGTGGTGAAAATAATCTTAAGATTATAGAGTGGTCTCTGGTGCTAATTGTCTCAGAGCTGTTTTTCTTTTGCTCCCATTAATTCTTCCTTTAAGAGTTTCTTCCCCCGAATGTTTTACTTTGTCAACTGTTAGCTTTGGAGGTATTGTTTGACGCCAAATGTAATGAGGGAATCATCGTTTCAACATGTGCGGTGAAACAGATCTCTCAAATGTTCTCTGGGACAGCTGTCGTAACAGATTTGAAATGTTAAGAAGTTGACGCTGCCTCAGAGGAAAAGCACTTAGCGCCTGCTCACTGATGTGTGTTGTTCTCATGCTCAGCGAGGGAAGAGTCTGACAACAGGTTTTGAAGCATGAGCAGCTTCACAGTTTCCGTATGAGGTCCAACACGGATGCACTCAGCTACATGCGAGTGCTGTATTTGAAAAGATTCAACAGTTGTGGATATTTTTATCTTCAAAATGAAAATGTGCATGAATGACTTCCATAATATCTTTAAAGTCCCCTTGCACTCAGACATATATGTTTTGCTTATTGTGTGTTCACTTGCATGTTTGACTTTCACCGTACAGAAACATGTATGTTCACCAGAAAACTGTCAAAGTTAAATCTGACTTCTAGGTGTGTACATGCAAGATGACTTTGAGACATTACAACTAGCTTGGCAGCCAATCACAGTCCAGAAAACTACAGCACATATAGAACAAGAAAGTGCTTTTCAGTTGGAAACATCTTGTGTCCAGTAGTTAAACTTTTCAAATGAAGCATATTTCTTTCACTGTCATTTAAAGAATTTTGTTGAAAAGCCATGTCAGACACAAATTGTTATTCCAAGAAGAGTATTTTTATACATCTTACAACATCTTTAAATCTCAGATGACAAACTGTCCAGCTGCAGCTCACTGCCACAAACCTCCGGCTTTTTCACCAACCGCACTCTCACCAAGTCTCGCTCCAACTTTTCTCAAGAGTTCTGCATCCGCTGTTGATTTTTCACAAACCACACACACACACACACACACACACACACACACACACACACACACACATACACACACACACTCCCATTGTTGCTGAATAGGTCAATCACTAAAAACAAAGTCAAAAGTCAAAAGCAAACCATCCATTTATCCCTCTTTACCTCCCAACACCCTCCCTCCTCTCGCCTCGCAAACCAGCGAGGGCCGTCACTTAATGGTGACGCAGGGCAGAGCGGCGTGCATAGGTGCTTTCATGACTGATTGATATTGTTGGGTTTAAGGCTATAATATTAAACAAATGGTCCAATCTAAAGGGCCCATGGGGAACTTTGAAATTCCTTGCTGTGAAAGGTAAAGCGGCCGCTGCAGCACCTTTTGGTTTGCGAGTGGTAACCACAGGAGTCAGTAAACACACCGCAGGAATACAGTAGCTATCTAAGGATGAGGCTCTGTAATCTGTAATTATCGTGCTAGATTTTAATCACTGATGGATTTTGAAAAAACAAGGATAGTGACACTCATAATTGTTCCAAGATGGCCCTGTTGTCAATAGCAGAATGTTATATTGTTAAAGCAGAATTAACAAGGAACAGTGTATGTATTAGATTTCTGGTGAACTCTTTCTGCTCAGCTTTCCAGAGAAGAGTTTTTGTTCCCATGCTTTTTGTTTCTGTGGCTGTAATGACTTTTTGACAGCTAAATTGATACAGCACTTCATGTTATTGTGACTGGAATGAACACTTTTATCCTTTATGAGCATGCTTTTTTTTAAAAAAAAAGAAAAGAAAATGTAAAGCCACGAGTTCGAGAAAGAAGTGACCTCGTGCATGAATACGATTTGATCTGAGGTTATGTATATTTCATGTGTTACTGATTTGTTTTGACAGCGTTACTCGGTGTATCCACTCCACTGAAAGTCGTCCCGGGGCTTGTCCATTTGCCTGTAGCCTGGATTCATGGCCAGCAATGAATTGTGTGTCGAAGGGTCTGAAGGAGAGAGTTAATGAAGTAAAAATTAATGAAGCACGTGAGCACCACCATCTCAAGGCTGTAAGCTCCTCCATGCCCCATTTATAATGTATGATCTCAATAAAATCAATCCAATGTACCAGTTCTCACTTAGGGTAAGAATAGATTTACAGATTACAGCCCTGTGTTCCCCTGGTCATAATTACCCCCTCACCTTCCCCTCCCCCTCCTGCAAAGTGTGCTGCTGGACTCCTGTAGAGAATTTAATGTGAAGTTTCACAACACTGTGTTCAGACAATGTCATCGTCCTCCTGTCACACCCATGAATATTCAGCTCTGATGATGCAGGTGCAAAAGCAACACTTCAAGACAGGAGGTATCACTAAGATGTGCTAAATTTTGAGTATGTCCTGGTTTGCAGAGAAGCATGTTCATGCTCTTAGTGCCTGTTTTATTCGATCCAATGTATGTGATGTGTGAGGTAAAGCTCTCTTTAACTTTCCACTCTACTCCTGAAGACTTGTTGAAAGTTGAGGGAAGAGATAAAGTGTAGCAAGTTGCCTGTATTAGAGCTCCCCCTTCAGGTGTCATGGAGAACTATCAGGAGGCTGAAGTGTCCACATGATGAGAAGCGGCAGAGTTATGTTAGAGTATGTCCACATTATTTATCATCAGCATTCTGAGATCAGAAGCATCTAATGTGTGGTTTGGTTGTTTTTTTGTTGTTTTTTTTTATTATAAATTTTGACAGTGATGAGGTGTTGGGTGACTGCAAAGAAAGCACTTTGTGTCCAACAAAATATTCAATTAAAATCCTCATAAAAAAAACATTCTTACTGTGTTGTATATTGTACAAAATGTGCAGAGACACCACTGACAATTCATCCTTATTATTTACAGACCACTTTATACTTTATACACTGCTCACTCTCACTGTGTGTGAGTGTGCATGAGATCATTTGCATAATTCTCATCTGCTCTGTGTCATCAATTGTCTCACTCCTCCTGGAAATGAAGTTGTAAAGTACATGAAGCTGCAGTTTCAAGTAGTTTAAAGTACAAACATCACAATTACAGTTAAAGTGCGTAACGTGTGAAACCTAAGTGGATCAGGAGCTGATTTTGTTTTCGATAAACCCATACAGGTTTTAGACGTGCACATGAAAAACAGAATTGTCAAGTTAAGCTGCCTGATGTACCTACCCCTCCACCTCCATGAACAATTCTGTATTTATAATGTCATCTTATCACGCTCCCCTTGAAGGCAGCAGCAAGTGCACTTATGCCTTTCTTTGTTAGGGTGAGTTGGCAATTTCCTGTGAGATGGAGCAACTGCAGGCAGCCCTTTTCTTTGATAATGTCCCTGACATCTGGACCAAACTGCTGTTTCCATCACTTTGCAGGCTGGAACAGGAGGAAAGGAACATGTCATAAGCCTCCTGCCACCCAGAGTCACTCACTGTGCATTTAACAGCACTCTCCTCACTACACTTTCCGGGATGTAGAGGTCAGAGCCGGAGGGAGATGCGTCTGTGGAAAGTTGTCTCGCTGAGCTGCATCAAAAAGTAGAAACAGTCAATATAACCCCATATTCATCTGAATGCTTCATTTTATTATCAGAAAAGTATTTATCCAATTATCTTGAATGTATTCGCTGTAATAACTTAGCTTTACATGGTGTACCAGGGAGTAGCATGTTACATTTGTACCATGTAAAGAGGGTTATTAAGCAGCAAGCCTGAAAGGGTGTTTATTACAGAGGCCTGACAGATTGATTCTAAATTATAATTAATCAGTTGATTTTGACCCACAGATTGTGATTGTGCCCTGTGAGTTTCATTTATTCAGCTTTTCTTCTGGCTCTGCTACAATCACCGTAGACCTGCAGGACTCCCAAGCAAATTAACAGTCTTCACGCTACCCTGCAGCCATAATGAAAATATCAGTCAATCAAAACCCATATTATGCTGTGAAGTCCTACCACATACGTATCTCCAGACCTGCATACAAATAGAAACTGCAGAATAAGCGCTCTACCTGTTTCAGCTTTATGGCTGGCAGTATATCAGGGAAATGATATTTTAAAGCCTTGCTGCTCTGAGCACGTCCACCTAAAGCACCGCTGCACTGAGACTCCCTACTTTGTTGTCTGTTGACGTGCAATAAAACAGAATATGGGAATATTAAGACACTTTAGGGAAATCCAGCCTTAATTCCTGGAGGTAGGCGAACAGGGTATGCAGGGATGTGGGGCCCATCTGCGACCTGTCTGCAGGTCCGGTGATGTATAGCTGTGGGCTGGACAGCCACAGTCAGGGCTGTGTGTTGCTGCTCATTGTGCCATGGCATTCAGGGCACTTCAACCCCCAGTCCCTCCTTACAGGTACCCCGCAGCCCGCCACCGTGCGCTACTCATTTACTGCTACACTGGTTTTCATAATTAGCGCCGCAAGGCCTCATTAAATCTGCTCTAATGAATAAATATTGTATTTCATAGCCTGATTACCAGATCAGCTCAATGCTTGAGCGTTGTAAACAATTACTTCCCTAAATATTCATCACCCCAAAGTGGATGATCATTGGTATTTAATACAGGACTAGTATTTTCAAGTGGATCTTTATTATACTAATAATAGTTTTCGAAATGTTCCTTTTCGAGGGAAAAAGGGGGGAAAAATAGGAGTTGTTTGTTAGAAGTTATATTCTTGTTGTAGTCTTTAAAAGTACTAGTATCATGTAATGGCAATTTTATATATATGCATTTTTATTAATGCAGTGTAATACAGAAATCTTTAACCGTGAAGCTCATGTTTTTGCCAATTCAGCTGCATGGTAATTTTTTAATTTACCATAATTGTTCTGATGAAGTGTACTCAATATAGAGGTAATGCAGATATAATGATCTACTCATATATATCTAAATTAGGGATGAACCAACACCAGTATCAGGTATCGGTAAGATATTGTGCTCACATATTATAATTATATTCTAAAAAAATACTCCACCAGACCCACACTAACAGCGTTTTTAGGGGACAACCTCTTCTCAGTTGAGCAGGTGGGCGAAGGAGGAGCGATGTCAGCAGTTTGGAGATATTTTAAGTGATGGTGACCAAAGTAGAGCAGACTGCAAACTACACTCTGCTAAATGGTCAAGAGGAGGGGTGGAAAGCAACTCCTTTAACACGAGCAATTAGATAAAACATCTAAAGAACCAAAACAATGCAGAGGTCAGGGAGTTTGCTCATGCCAGCAGCAGGAAACAGCAAAAAAAACAAATTTGCAGCAAACGCTGGAGAAGCATGAGAAAATGTCCAGACAACCCACGGGTGGTAAAAATAACAGAAGCTCTTAACCCGTCCATTGCTCTTCATGTCGTTTTCTCAGCTCCTTCTCCTACACAGTACTTGGGGACCCCTCTGCAGAGCCACAGTGTATGAGGATAATCTGCTGCCAAAGAGATGTTCATCAAAAACTGTCCACTATGAAGACCAGTGGAGGCTGTAGTTGTAAAACTTCTGTCTGTCACACAGGTATTAACTGTACTAAAGAGAATATTATATACAGTTTGTGCACATATTAAACTATTTTATACCTTAAAAATGCATTACCGTGTGCATGTTGTTTATTGCTGAATAATCCAAGAGGTTATGTTTTCACATTTGCATGAATCCAAGTGGGACATTCCTAACTGGTGCTCTGTGTCTGTCAGCAGCAGGTCACAGCTGAAAGTAGGTGGTGTTCTTTATTTTCCAGATACAGCCATCACTCGAGCAGAGCAGCAATTATTAGATCATTTTATGAGGTCATCGGATGTCTTGTGTGTCTCTGTGTAAAATGTCATGTGTGAATTCAAAGTCGTGGACCACGTGGGCAGACGACTCGACCCATAGGACCAAAGGATGGAGGGATGTCGCTTCAAAGCCTGGATGGTGAGTCATGCCCGCAGACTGCTGGGGTCCTTCCCTTTGCACATTCGTCCATAATCTGGCTGCGTAGGATGGCGGCCGTGCTGAAGGATCATCACACCCCATTTAACAATGTTCTGAAATGCATTGTGTGATTGCGGCTAATGTTAGGCATCTTCCACTCTCTTGTGTACGTTCCTATTAAACAAATGGCAGGATGTGAGGCAGTGAGGGTTTGTGCTGTAATAGAGGGTCGCTCCGTTTTTTTTTTTTTGTGGACATGTGGACCAACGCGTGACCCCTGAATCGGAAACAGGAACTTTAGTGCTTTTACTCATTAGTGTGAGCACAGAGTGAATCACTGTGAGACCAAGACCACAAGGGCATAAAGTCAACCCACTCGTTTGACATTTTCAACTGATTGTAATGGACCCTCAAATCCAAATATCAGCTGCTGTGTCTCTTACATACTGTACTGCAGTGGTGATGCAAATAAACTGGGCACTAATATAATGTGTGTGATTTTAATACTGAAAAAATCAGGCTTGATAGAAAAAGCATCAGTTTTGATAATCAGTCTTTTAAGTCTCTTATCATGCAAAAATGCCAACTAGTTTCCAGCTTCTCAAATGTAATGCACTTTCTAGTTTAGAGCATTTTAAATTAAACACCTTTGTGGATTTTGGACAGTTAACTAGATGTCACTTTGGCCTCTGAAAAATTGTAATCGTTTTTTTTTTTTTTTTTTGCGTAATATTTTATATGTTAAAATATTGGGACAAATATGTGGATACATCAATATATATGGACAAATAAATTCGGATTCAAAACAAATTAATAATTACTTGCAGCTCTACCTGATTATACAGTAAATATTGAATTTACTGAATTATCAAAATTGTGCTTACAACTTTGTCCCAAACTGGGAAATTCATCATGCTTTCAAGATGCTTTTCTTGTGTTTGAAATGTTCAATGATTAAAATTTCCTTTGTGTTATATTTGCACAGTAGCATTAATGCAGGTTAGTGCTGCTGTAAATTGTGATTATCCGACCCATTCAAGCTGAGCAGGCCGTTCAGTGACGAGTCAACTTTTAGCCAGATCACATTCGTCAGTTTTACCATGTGAAGGAATGCGATCGCGCTATAAACACCGACTGTAGCTAGCTAACAGTGATGGAGACATTAATAAACCTCCAGCCTTCACACTCCTCAAGATCTTCAATCACCAGCAGCATTCAGGATTTCTCCTCCACGTTTCAATAACAGTAATTACAGCTGCCACTGTTCTGGATGGAGTGATGGTCAAGTCAAAGAAAACTGATAACATGATTCTGCAGTGATTAACGCTTTAATGAAAATGTACAGTTTAACCCAATGAGCACAAAGCAAGCATCACCATAACAGAGATTCCCATCAAGGGTTCAGCATTACTCCTCCCATTACCAGTGCGGTGCCTGATAAATACAAGCAGCAGTAAGATAACCTCCACCTGCCATTACCCTGAACAAGAAATCTCAACCGTTGATTATTTTGAAACAGTATCATATAATCAGTGTGTCCTGGTGCAGGTCGAATGAAGTACATTTCAAAGATGAACGACACAAAGGTTAATTCCATGTCATTTCGCGTGGAGTATTACACTTCTGAACAGAAAATGCAGGCCATAACTCTATTGCCACTTCAGTGGCACCTTCAACCATTCCTACTTAACAGTGTAAGGCAGAAAATGAGCCAAAGAGACTGGAGCAGAGCGAGAATGTGCTTTAACAGGATAAAATGATTTACAGGTATGAGATTCCCATTAGAGTGTGCTAATTGTTTCCACACCATTAGTGACAGTTATCTAATGAAGGATATTTAACCAGGCGCTGTAGTATATCACACAGTTCCTCTCAGTTTAGAAGTGAGAGGCAGTGGACCCCAGTCTATGCCCTTTCCACCTGCACCACCTCAGTAGCATGTAGATCATTCGGCCATTTCTACAGGACACCCCCACTTTGTTTTGTTTTCCCAACATTTAGACTTTCAGTAGATTTACAGAAAGAAACCATGCAACTTGTAAAAAACACAAGCATAAATTTGCAACTACTTTAAAAAAAAGAAAAAGAAAGAAAGAAAAAAAGGCACAAAGATGGATCAACCTTTTCAATTCTTGTCCAAGTGGGCTGTGTAAAATATACATTTAAAACAATGTAATATACAGTAGATCAACAAAAAAAGCCTGAATTTTTTGCAGCAGTTTGGATGATTCAGTTACAAAAAGAGGATTTTTCTTTTACATGTAATGAGAATATGTACATTCATTAATATTTAAGATCACAGAGGGCTGTCCAGAATTTAAGGTTGAGATATTTTCCTAAAATGTATTCTTTTAACTCCACCTTAGTTTAGAATCAACCAACCTTAATGTGAAGGCTCAGCACTTGAGATCAGGCAGGAATGTAAGTGAGAGAACAAAAGGGAGCTTTAGGTCAGAGAGAACTGGTTGTGTGTCTCCCTCCACGTGTCAGTCAATGCTCCAGAAATATGTGAAATTTCACAAACAGGAAGTGTGAACAAGTGTGGAATTCTGTGTTGCAAAGATTGAAACAGCTAGGAACCATATTTTGGCGGTCACAGAATATGTCAGTCAGGTCCAGGATCAGCATCCTCAATGCTTCATTTGCTGCTCTCCTCCAGCTCCTTTTTCAGGCTGCAGTGAAGAGAAGAGAACCTCAGTGTTAAATACAGATATTTACCAAAAAAAAAAAAAAAAAAAACCCCACTTCAGATTAAAAAAAAAAAAAAATGCTCCACTCACCTTCTCAAGTAAGCATGCACATTATCATAGCCATGATATTTAGCCAGGTAAACCAACACTCCTGTAGCACAGCGACCGTCTCGGGCCCGACAGAAGCTGCAGTTACAGATCCCTCTGCATGGCGGACACTGCCACTCCTGACCAGGACAGTGAGAAATGAAAGTCAGATTTGTCCAACACACATACAATCAAATGTAAATATACCCTTATGTTTACTCACAGGATTCAGCAGAGCGTCTCGGACCTCCTCTCCGTAGCGGTTACGGAGACAGGGGCCACAGAACTGACCCCTCACCCCCACACACTCTGGGTTACGGCAGTTGGTTTTGGTGTCGGTTGTTTTCTGGCGGCACTGGTGGCAAGTGGATCCCTGACAACAAAGAGGAAAATGTATCTTCAGCTTAAACAGCTCAAAGACCAAATGCAAATCTTCTCAGCATTACAGTGAATGTGGGACCTACAGTGGAGCTGTTGTACACTTTCTCCCGCACGTTGTTGCAGATTCTCTGCAGCTCTGTCTCTGTGATGTCCTCCACAGGCCGCACCACATGAGGGATGGCCTTGGCACCGTGGAAGGAACGACGACGGGGCTGTGCATGATAAAAGTAGCTCATTAGAATGCGATTAATGTCTGTATTGTATATTTGGAGAATTAGATGCACTGTAAAAGGTGACAAGACTTTTTGTGATGTGACTCACTGGCTCGTCGACTTCCTCATAGCAACGGCTTCTGCGAACCAGGCTGAACTTGTCCTCAGGCTCTTCCTCTGGAGGTGGGCTGGGGGGTCCGTCCACAAGTGTGCGGGACCGTGTGTGGGGTCGGGACAAACGTTCCGGGTTTCTCCTACGAGCTACTGGAGTTCCCATGGACCGCCGAGGCGTCTGTCGGGGCTGAAGAAGTTCACATGGTACCAGTTAACACAGAGCACTGATAAAGCAGTAAATGACAGGTTCAAATATTCATCTGCAGGTTAAATTACCGTAGTGGATGCGGACATTGCCATCCGGCGTGGGAAGAGTCCAGGTACTTTGTTCAGCTCTGCCATGAGCTTTGCAAGCTAAAAATAAATAAATCATCAATGAGACACGGCACAAACTTCACTTCAAAGTATCAATTAATAGGAAACAGTTACAGATTGTACCATTTCTTTGTTCTCCTTAATATTCAGTGCCCTCTTGTCCATGAAGTTCTCCTCCTCCTCAGAGTCAGGGTCCTCTGCTTTAATTTGAGCGAGCGGTTCAGACGCAGGCCTCTTCTTGCCTGTCTTCTTGGTGGGGAACGTCATGGCCACCTTCAGGACGCTGGACCTACGACCACGTCTCAGAGGTTCAGAGTCAACTTTCTGAAAGAAGAAAGAATTTGTGGTTAGAAGTGTCTCATGACGTTCTGAAATAGGCTGCCATTGTATTTCTCCTAAAACTCACCATTGCTTTCATCTGACTGTTGATCTCATTCTCCTCAAACCCGCTGCATGTGTCCTCCTCCGATGTAGCCTCAGACACCTTGGGCTTTCCTGCCGTCCTCCTCGTCTGTCTTAAGCTGCTCCTCTAAACACACACACAATCATAGTTGCAGATGGTGCTGCAAAAACGTACACACTCACAACCAGGAATACTTAGACTCTGTATTTTATCATTACCGTATTTGCAAAGCCTCCGTCAGATCCAAAGCTATCACAGCTGTCATCAGAGGAGGAGGAGGAGGAAGAAGACTCCATGGGGATCAGCGGCGAGTTGCGGAAGCTCCTCAAGCTCTTCCTGGTAGATGGAGGCTGGGCTGCCAGTTTCTATACATGATAACAGGTAAGTTTAGAAAAACCACAATATAAAATCAAATCTTCTCATTTAATATTTAAATAACACGCAGCTGGATTTTTTTTTTTTTTTTTAGCTCAAATGGATTACAGTAGGGCTAAGAGTTACAATTACTTTCATTTTCTATTAACTGTTGATTAATCATTTGGTCAATAAAAATCAGTCAATTGTGATGTTCAAACTGGTTATTTTGTCCAAAAGCAACGTGTTTAAAGCTTCTATTAAAGAGGCAAATGTTCATGTAAAAACCTGGAATCAGTTTTTGCTTAAAATGACAGTGTTTGAAAACAATGTTAATTTTCTGTCAAACAAATTAATCGGCTAATGCCAGTGTGTCAAATCTTTAACCTTGGCTTAGAGGACACACCCCTGTGGCAAAGTTGCCACATGTAGGTAAATGGGTCATGCATGTTTCAGTAATATTACTTTAATTACTCTAAATACTACATAATATTTGAATATAATTGGAGTCATTGTAAATGAACAATATAACATTAACATGACCTTAACTTTCTTTTCTTACAAAGGAAGGTGATGCAACATTGAGACTAGTTAAATTAACTTTTTTGGTTTGATATGAAGTTATAACTTATCATGCTGACTTTTGTAAGTTACAGAAGTTCAGAGGAAACTTTTAAAGAGAAAGAAGAAAAGTAGATTTAAATGGCGACCAAACTTTTACAGTGTGGTCAGAATTTATTGCCAAGCAGATGATAAAACACAGTATAAATGATAATGCATTGAATATGAAAAATGTTGAGCAGTTTGTCTTACCATGGAGCGGGTGGATGGCATGTTTCTGCTGATAATGTTTCAGATATACAGAGAGAGTCAGAAACGTTGTGCAGCTGCAGCTTCTGCAGTGAAACAAAGCGGCTCCTGTAGCTCCGTTCATCTCCCGCGCCACCGGAAGGTCCTGAAAGCTGCATGAAATCTAATCAGCTTGTTTAACAAAAACATAAACTCTGAGATTCTAAATTCGTAACTTAAAGTCCTTGTTAATATTTTGAATCTATTTAACTTGTTTTTGAATAATCTAAGGGCATAATTTAATTATTCTATTAGGCGTTCAGGGACTGACAGCGGTGGTGCTTTCTTGAACTGCAGCGTGGCGCGAATTTTTAGTTCTTAATTTGCATACAAGGCGGGTAAAATGTTGAGCTCTTTCCAACTATGGAAAGAGGTCAGATTTTAATAGGTAAGATTGTGTTCACACTTCCACATTACAGCAGACAGGATATAGGTAATCTTCAAACTTAATAATGTGAATATTTCAGTTGCACTTATTGGGGGTTAGAGTTGATAAAGGATCAAAGGAAGGACATTTATTGGCAAAGGAAACAGGAAGATAAGAGAGTTTAATTTAATAAAGCTGAATGAAAGGGAATAATAAAAAAAAGAAGCGATAAGAGTGGCTACAAAATTGAGATAAGGCAAAAACAGGGTGATATCTTTATGTAAATAACAGGAAGTGGGTATGATTGAAGCATCAAAGAGGACTTGAAACTGGGGTGAGGCAGGAAACAATGAATACAACTTTACACTTTATATGAGTATTCTAAAACAATGGAGTCAGATGATCGCATTATTGTGTGTCAAAAACACTTTACACACAGAAAGTTGAAATTGAATAAATGAGTGAACATTTTATTCAGACTTGGTTCAGGGTATTAAAACAGTTTATGTTTACTTGTTAAAAAACTTTGCTGATAGAATATTTTTTATGCAATCAAAATGCTACATGCCATGTGCCATTTACGGATTTTTACAATTGCAAACTCACATTTGTCTGTACAGTTCTCTTTACCGACATGCACCTCAGCCAAAATGTGAATCTGACATCCAAAATGCAGTAATTCAACCAAAACACTTCATAAACATTATTCATTTATTAATTGTAAACCAATTTTCCTTTACAACAAAAAGAAGGGCCCTTATTTATTGTACTGAATGTGCTACATTACGGTATATGTCACAGAAATGCTGCAATAATCTTACCATTTTTTCAGTAGAGTAATTCCAAAATGAAACTAAAGTAATTCGGTAACGTAATACTAGACATATTCCCTATACATACTTTTATAGGGTAGTTACAGATATAGAAGTACAATGATGATAGTCAACCTTGTCTTGAGCATTCGGCCACAAGTCTTCATCCACATCTCACATTATGTCCTCCCCTGTAATAGAGCTAGGAAATTATCTGTTTGCATGTCTGATTCAATCCCATCCCTGACAATCTCCTGCATATGGTGGATATAGATTTTTCTAAATTAAGGGCCACATTTTACTCAGTGGGGGCTGATATTATGGTCTTTGTTTTTTATGCATGTTAATAATCACAATCCCACCAAACAGCACATCAACTTTGGGCGACAACATCTTTGAAAAGGTGAACACAAAATTCAGACAACAATGTTATATGTGATAAAGCATTTATTCTTTCAAAATCAAAGTCACTTCAGCTAATGAAGTGCTCAACTGGCTCCTGAGCTTCTCCCCATGCTTCTGCAGATATGTTCAGACATCCAGCATTCAATGTGTCCAACCGGGACATCTGATCATGTGTCCTGTGGCCACTTTCTTGAGGATAATATTTCTCTATGGGTTTGGAGGATGAACATTAAGGTGGATGGACTATAAACCACCAGAAACACACCGTCCCATACAACTACACAATGTTCTGGAATCTGCCTTACCTGCCACCTTTTCCTCACCTGGCACAGGTCTTATAGAGGTCATCAAGGAATGAAAATGGCAGTGTTGTATGTCCCATGTAGTAGTTTAGTAGTAATTTATTTTTCAGATGTAGGCATGATGTAGCAAAGTTCAGCCTAATTTAAAGTAATTGTATGATATTAGGTTTTGATCATGGATGTAACTTCTCTCTTCTTCTTTTTTTTTTTTTTTTTTTTTTACAATACTATGTACTGCATGCCAAAAATTAAGTGTAACAATAGAGTGTTGGTGGTTGAGTTGAGAAAATGATAGATGAATTTTCAAAGATGTGGTCAATAAATGTATTTTGTGTCAAATAAATGAAAAGTGATGCTTAGTTTAGTCCACACTGAATTCTGTTGAGCTGTGTGAAGAATTTTGAAACAGTGAACACAGTATAGAGAAATGTGAGTTAGCAGTGGTAACAAGGACAAAAAAAAAATAATAATGATAATAATAATAAATATATGCTGAGTATAGGCTCAATTTTATTAGCCTGACAAGAGCCCGTTTTTTAGAAATAAAAAGCAACATATATATATATACATCATAGGCATCGATGCACTTCTCTTACAATAAGCAGTTCATTTTTTTTGAGCATGTAAGCAGACAGAATTCAAATATAAAACCTTTTCAGTGCATGACATGTTCAGCAAGCTGTCAGTTCCCGTGTGGCCCACATTAAGTTCTTCCAGCCGCTCCACGCCCTCCCCTGCCCCCTCTCCTCTGACCTCGACCTCTGACTTGTTTATTGTCCTGACGTGGTAATCTCTTCTGTCGCTCCACTTTGATCCACCCTCCGTCGCTGGGTTTGGCCCCCTCTTTTTCCTCGCTGGGGTTTTCTGTCACAGACAATATACCTGGTATCATGGGGGGGCGGTTCTGTGCTGTGACACTGTAACTATTGGACCGTGGCCTCCCTGGCTGTCGCGAGGTTTTGCCGGTTTTATTATGAATATAGTTAACTCTTGTGTTGGTCCCTGCGTGACCCCTACCCTGCCCCCATCCCACAGTTAACGTGTTGCCAAAGTAGTTGTTTCTGCGTTGGTCTTGCACGGCTCCAGCACTGAGCGGGCGGTCCCTCTCTGAAGCGCTCTCTGACGTAGTGCTGGAAGGGCTGCTGCCCTTTGACCCAAGATGGAGCGGCGAGAGTTTGGCCGACAGGCTGGCAGTTGGCGAGGAGCTGCGCGAGTCAATCCAGGGAGATACATGGACGCGGCTTGGAGAGCGACGCACAGCTGCAGCATAAGAAAACACTTGGCTTTCATGTGCAGACAGGAACTGAGGCAGAGTGCGGGCATCGGAGCTCGGAGCAGCTGTCTGCGGGGATTTCTGGATCATCTGCCTCATCTTTATACGGTGCATCCACGTGGGATCAATATCTAAGAAAGAAGGAGCACATTCTGTGTTTAAAGCTGATATATTTGTGATTAGTTTAATTCATAGGAAATACAATGGATACAATATTTATGTGTCCAGACATGAAAACTGTTCATTAGAACTCATAAATAATATTACCAGAGCAACACTTGTTTCTGGGGTTCCAGTCAATGTTAGCTGGTGTTGTTTCGATGATAAGCTCCACATTCTTGATTTCATCTTGTCCACCACTGAGACTCCACGTCACTGTGCAGCTGTGTCTGGTAGACTTTGGTGACTTGACATCACTCTGAGTGTCAAGTCAAAAAACAAGGACAATATTAGTATATTCAGTTTTAATTTTTTATAGTTGTTGCACAGGATTCTGTGACTGCATTTGATGTATTTTTAAATTCATATTTCAAATAACTGATGTTTAGATTAGCATTATTTTGCAATGTGCATCCAGCAGCTGCTGAAATAACTCACCTCATAATTGACCGTGTATTCCACTTTCTGGTTCTGTTGTATTCCAATGATCCATTTGTCCATCACAAAAGGTGGCTGCATTACAATGACATTACTTCATAAACAATCTGACTATTGCAACCACAATACAATAATCCTGTAGGTAAAATGCAACCACATAGGTCAGAAACAGCGTAGACAACATTTAGCATTGATTAAAAAAATATATAAATGACACCTTAGTCATACGGAGCACTTCCACATCCTGACGGTTGGCATTAAAGACGACATCTTTGATGTAGGTCACTGCAACGTCATCTCCATCAAGTTCAATGTACATTTTCCATTTGCAGTCCTTGAAAGAAAAGAGCTAATGGTGAGATAACGTAGGTCTGGTACACTCAGAAACTGCACCTGATTGTATGGAAAAGTTTATAATTGCGGTTTTCTGTGTGGAGAACTTGGTCACTCTTGTATATAAACCAACAGCACAACCTAGAGGTGGCTTTGTGGTAATGGCCACAAAGCCTCATATGGTGGGGACATTGAAACATAAAAATTAAAGGGGGACAAATGTAAATTTGAGGGGAACAAATAATGAAAAGTTATATTAAATACGGTTTGTATACAATTCTAAAACAGGGTAACTGCCTTGTAAAACACCACATTTAAAGAACTATTCTAATGTCTCTACATTGAGGTGAGAATTTCATAAATTTACTTTAACAGAGAAAAAGAAACAATAGCAAATATTTTTATGTAAATTCCATGTCTAACATTTGATGGTATTATTCTCGGTGGGATCCAGAATTAATGCCTTGGGAACCTGGTCAATTTTAGGTGTTCAGGGCAAAGGTTTTTCCTCATGAGTTGCTGTGAGCGGGACACATCAAATCCTCACTAGGAGGCACAAATCTGGACAATTCCCCAGCCCTCTTCTCCCGCACGCTGAATGCTGACGAAGCAGTAATGATTCTGCCAATCCCCAAAAGCTGGCCACGAAACCACAGGTCACTGCTTAACCACACAAGGTTCATGGCACAGGCCAATCCATTGTGTCGTGATCACAGAGAAAGACATCAGAGGAGTGGCACTAACACACTCGTCTGAGGAGCCTTCGCCCTCTCCTGCATCGTCCCCGGGGGCTGGAAACGGCTCAAAGGGGAAGCTTCAGCAAGCCTCTGGCTCAGAAACACACCAGTGGCCTCGTGCTGGCCTGGTGTCGGCACTGGACGGTCGCACCGGGGCTCCCAGGTCCACGCTAGTCTAATCACTCCAGCAGAAACAATGTCTGGTAATGATGCCTAGGACCCGAGTGCGTCTAATGACAACTCATACATAATTCAGCACCTTTCACTTGGCTGCACGGTGATATCCTCATTAGTAGGGGACCCTCAGTGGCTGTCAGATGGTGGCCGCACAATCGCAGGCCCTCATTTTGTCTTTGAGAAGTGCAGCTGCTTCCATGACATCGCCAGCAAAGAGGGGCGAAGAAAAAAAATGCAGTGCGGGTTTGTTTTATTTAGTGCAAAAAACCTTCCAGTTTGTAAAAACAAGGCTGACACGGAACCTGACACCAGGCAGGGGAAAATAATTAGCTCTCATTTTCTCAGCCTCCTGTTTCCTTCTCCCTGCTGTGTTTTCTACCCACTAAACCACCACATGTCAGAAGAAATGGGAGGCAATTAGCAGGCTCGTTTCAGCCCTGCCGAACACACTGAAAGAGGACTATTTATGATGGGACAATGAACAGCTGAAAGATTAAATAACGTTTGCCTTTTAAAAAGAAAATGACTTCTGGCTAAATGGGCTATTTTTGATTAAATTCAAACAGCAAGTTAAGAGCCACCCTTTCTCCACAGTTTGAGACCCGAACAAAGGGCTGTGAGCAAGTCGAGGTGGATGTGGTACATGGCTGGGAATGAAATGTTTATTTGTCTCGTTTTATAAATGTCCAGTGATGCTTTCAATGGTCAGTATAACAGCCATCATCATGATCCCTCAGAACAAACAGCTTCAGCACAAGGAGGCTCATTCAGTCGTGGCAAAAACACGACCCTCTTCGTCAATTTACAGTTATTAACAAACATATTAAAGATGCTAATAATTAATACAATTAATAACAACCCTGATTAAAGTGGATACAGCCTTTATTTGTGATTGTCCTCACAGATCGAATGATGAGCCACATCAGCTGCTCACAGCTGCAGAATATGTTGATGCAGTCATTGTGTGTGTGCGAGTGTGTTTCACTACAAACTTACAGTTGTCCCATTTCCTGGTTTCCAGTGGTACCCAAACACCAGCTCTAGATGAACAGATTTACTCGTCTCCACCTCCTCTTCCAGCTCGTCCTGGGAAGAAAAGGGGTATAGTTTGACAATGTGCACATAAAAACAAAAAAAGAAACTCTTCCTGAAGATAAAGAAGAAACTATACCTTCAACAGAGGTGGGAAGTGGATGAAGCAGAGGTAATCATTGGTAAGTTTTTGAATTTCACCCTGTCAAAGAGAAAATGTGAGATTCACTGTTATTCCAAATATGAGTGAGCACAGATTTCCTGCTGTAAATTGGAAGGGAATTAAAGACAGTGGTAGGTGATGGTAAAGTGTGCCTTGCCTTCAGGTGCATGACGTGACCTTTGGATTTGACCCCCATGTCCCGCATGTCGTTTTCTGTGAGCAATAGCAACCTCTGTCCCGTGATGTGATTTTCTTTAAACAGGTTGGCATACAGCTGCATGTCGCATGGACCCTCCCCTGAGACACAGAAGGACACGCCCAGTTTTTAAACAACAAATACAAAAGTCAGAAGCTGCCAAACTTATATTAAAGATTAGAGTCCAAAAAGTAAATTAACAAACCTGCACCAAATATTTGCTGCATCCAGAAATACTGAAGAAACAAAATGGTTATATTTTAGTTTTTAATAATAATAATCACGTGGTGTCCAAATTAATACATTAGTTGGGAGGTAAATACAATGATACTGACCACATGCTCCTCCGTCCATGTATAGATGTCTAGGGTGGGCAGCAACTGCATGAAAACAAAAGGAGTAACAGCAATAGACAATGGATGAATACAGACAGAATGAAACGTGTGTATTTATCCTCAAACTGAAAATCACAAGACTTAAGTAAATGTTATTAAAATGGAAAATAGCCATGTTTTCTGTGTCTTTCAAAGCCATTACTTTTCTGGTTATTGTGCCGTGCGATTAAGACGACTTGCCTCTAATGGTCTATCAAACTGAAATGTCCATCTGACTGATCTAACGTGATCTATTTGAATGATAAATCATTTATTGCTCATTAAATGTAATCAGGCAGAAACTTGCCAGCCAAAATAAAGATTTCATCATTGTGCTCATGAGACTGGTGTGTAATGACAGAAATAATGCAATGGGAAATTGGAGGAAAGATGACTAAATGAATGAGTAATCCCCATTCACTGTCGTCTTCCCACGACATCTGACAACAGCTCAGATTATGAACTGAATGCCGGTCTCAATAGACAGTCGCTGCCATACATTTCAGTGCAGCCCGCCGCCTCATAAAGCCACTCAGCCCTGCAGCGTTTTCCGCCTCCTCCAGTGCTGCCGTTCGGAAGTAAATACATTCAGAAACACTCTGCCACTGCCAAAGTCTCACTGGAGTGACTTAACATCACTTTTCAAGCAGCATATTGTGTTTCATAAATGTGCTGCCATGCTCCTTTTATTAACATCCATGGCGTGCTGTTGACAAAGGTACCTGGGTCTCAAATTCAAAATGCGGGGCACAGTTTTTGTGTTGGTGATATGTGTGGAATGTGGAGAAAAGAAAGGATTTTCAGTTGGGTTTAGTTCACACAATTCTGCCCCCATGTGGACTAAGTGGATGATAGGTAGCCAGAGCATGAATTCGGAGATACAAAAGGTGGCATGAAGTTAAGATCACAAGAGGCAGCTCAGGAAAAACAGTGAAGCAATATACTTAACAGTCTTATTAAAATGGTTTCAGTCACATCTGCTCTGTCTTTTATCATAAAAACGTTGGGTAGTAATAATAGTAATACAGCATCATTTTCATTACTCATTACTATGGCACATGTTTGGAAAACAATCAAAATCAATCTATGACAGACAGATTGGCCGAGAGTTGAAAGAAACTGATTTATTGACAAACCAGTGAAAGATGCAGGAAAATAAGTCACATCAAGAAGCTGCTGGTCGTCTGATTTTGGTGGAAGCTCGAGGACGAGACTAACAAGCGTGCAGGCTGAATGTTGAACGTGTCAATAAATGCCGGCAAGAGCCTGTGTTAATTGTTATGTATGTCTAGTCTAGTATGCGCAGGGCTCGATGGCGCAGGAGTACAGGCGACGTTTGAATGGGAATATTAGCTCATGGCAGCAAGCTAACAAGCAACAACACAGGAATACAGAGGATTACATCCTCATGAGACTGACTGATGATAACAAGCGAAGGGGACAATTTAATGGGCTATGCTCAAGGAAGCATGTCCTTCCCCCAGATGAAGCATAATACCTAACTGAACACTAATGCTAATACGATTTTCTCCACTGTAAAGTGCAGGTCTTGGGGCTAATATTCAGTTAGAGCATATGGTCTGATACTGTATGTAAAATGTGTCTATAGAAGGAAATTATTCTATTAAAATTGATATTGTGACTTCATTGGTAAAAACGTATACATGCAGATTCTAGTGCAGAAATCATTATTATGATTATTATCATTATGATTATTATTATTATTATTATAGGGGCCTTAAGACTTCTTAAAAAATTAAAAGGTAAAATGCAAGAATGGAGCTGACAGTCACACACCAAAGTCCTTCTCCTGCTGTTTTGAACCTGGGTCAGTCAGAGGAAAAAACATGTACTTTCTTATCCTGGTAAGAGACTGCGCCTCAACAACTGCACTCCACCACATCCAGAACAAATTGGCCAATCTTAATGTCAGCAAAATGTCACTTCATCATAAAAGCCTGGCCTTCTCTAAGCAAGTGGCTCACGTGGCTCTTTTCTTCACAGCATGGCACTATACATCCAGTACATTAGGCATACAGTAAATGACATCCATAATATCTATAGGTGGCGGCTTACAAATATATTCTATAAGATGTTTCCGTGCTATATTGAGCTATTTCTGAAAGCACATCATGAATATTACTTGGACAAAGCAATATAAAAAATAGCATGCCAAGATGTGTTTTCAAGGGACTATGTAAAGAGTATTGAAATGACAAAAAAAATCAAAATGACTTAACAAGCAATTCATTAGGAAGGTCGTGCTTCAACAACAGCAACAATGAATTAAGTGAGATCACAGTGTTCGACAGATGCAGCCGTGGCAACACAGAACGTCGGAGAGCTTTATTCGCTGTCGTCACACCAAGAGAAGCGTCCCTTCCCCACAGTCATGTTGATTTTGTGTCCTTCTCTGACACAGCTCGACATGAAGGAGTTCTGCCCGGCCTGCATGTCGACCTGCATGCCTGAGTGCAGCACAGGCCGGCCAAAGTCCAAGGAAAACATGTCCTCAAAGCCTTTCATCACGGACTGCAGATTCACCTCCCCGTTACTGGAGGTTGTGATCTGACACGACATCTGCGAACTGTTTGATTCCTCCGTCTTACACTGATAGAACGACTTTGCACTTATCTTTTTTGCCACAGGTAAGAAGAGCTGAGAGGCAGAGACAGGTGGAGAGCGGGGACACAGGGGCGAAAGAAAAGAGGAGAGGATAGAAAAGAAAAGGAAGTAAGTAATCATTTTCAAACCATAAAACAATGTAAATAATAAAAGTGGACAATTTTAAGCTAAGATAGTAAGTAAGTTATTATAGCACTGGATTGTATAAAAGGAAGTTAACAGAACAGAATAAGATAGGAAAAGAAAGGAAACGATTTTAGCGTACAACCAAAAATTTTGTAAATATCTGCTTATTCTGAATTTGATGGCATGTTTCAAACAAGTTGGGACAGGAGCAACAAGAGACTGTGAAAGTTGTGGACTGATCCAAAAACAGCTGTTTGGATCATTCCACAGGTAAACAGGTTCATTGGTCACAGGTGATAGTATCATGATTGGGTATGAAAGGTTCATCCTGGAAAGACAAGCAAGGATGGAGAGAGGTTACCAAGGTGACAAACACGTGATTGTAGGAAGGAGATTACTACATGGACTCAGGAACACCTGTTTGTAAATGAATGAATTATGTTTTTATCTATAATTTACACAGTGTCCCAACCTTTTTTGGAATCAGGGTTGTGATGGATTCAAAGGTTTTGTTGATTATTTTAATACTGTACACCACTGTGTAATTTGGTCACACACAGTTTTGAAAATACATCTGCATGTTTTTTCACAGCAACACAAGCGAAAACAAGGAAAAACCAGAATATGATCTGATATGTCTTTTACATGCAAAAAACACAATGCAGGCAAACAACAGGAAGCAGCAAAGCCGTGAACAGCAGGTCAGAGGCTGGACACCCACAGTTCAATATGAATTCTAGTGAGGAACGCAGCATTCGCTCTGTGCATCATGATGCAAATTTATTTGCTGGGCAGCCATGCACTACACTGCACATAAATGCAGTACTGCCAATGACATGCACTGCCCCATAATGTCCTCATAATTTCACTTCTCATTCCACACTTTTTATTTTCATTTCACTGCTTTCCTATTTCCACTTCACCCCAGAGGAAGATCAAAGCATTTCTGTCGCTCTTCTATCGGGGGAAGTGACACCAACAGCAGTGTAAAAGCGACGCACTAAAGCTGCGACCACTTGACGGTCTGTGGCGTCTGTCCTCAGGGTGAAGGTGGACCAAGGTGGAGAGGGGATAATGAGGAACTCACCGGGCTGTTGGACTGTTCGATGAGTTTGCGTTCCCACATCTTTAGACGTCGCTCTCGCTCCTTCAGCTCCTGCTCTTTGGTACACAGGTCTCTCTCCAGCTTCTTAAGTCTCTCGAGTGTGGCTTCAATCTCACACCTGCAGTGTAAAGAAACAGAAAAACGTGAGATAGAGATATGTTAAAGTCTGGTTTGAATTTTTGTCAACAAATGCCATGAAAAGACAAAAAACAACAATGTGTTAATGCTTTCCAACTTCCCTACCCAAGAGCATGTCTTCTTACTAAAGACATAAATGAGTCACCTATATTTTTTGAAAGACTGTTGTGTTCTCTAACAGCTGGGCAGTGTAGTGCCTAAAAATAATTTTGATTTATCTTTAAGGTTAACTGACCTTTCACATGTACCACATGTTCTCTATCGACTTGAGTTACATATTTAAACCAAGTGTTTTTTTGGCTGAATCAGTCCATTGAATCTGAATATATTGTATCTTAAGAAACTCTGGGATTTCCACTAGAATTTGAAATGAAGTAATGTGGGTTTGAAGTTTGTTTTTCTGCACAGCAATTGTTTGTCATGACTAACCCACCCACATCTTGCACTTTTCATGGCATTGGAGACAATAAGAAAAATATTAAATAACACCAGTCTTATCCTTTAAACAACAGAGTGTAGTTAATCACAGTTCGAGTGCCTGGACAATAAGCAGTGACACATACTAAACTGAAATAAAACAAAACTCCTCTGTAAACAACCCAGTGATGCCCTGCAGTCAGAAGGTGATTAGTCTGTGTCTGAAGCTTTGAATGCCAAGGACAGGACAATGTCTCATGTTCACTTCACGCTGGGGAAGTTTGTTTTGCCCAGCGGGTGGGGCAGCACAGTGTGTTGTGGAAATCCATGCTGAGCTTGATCCCAACAAAAACTCACTTCTCACACATAAACACATGTAGTCCAGGCAGGAAGGCCCATCCTTACTCCTCCCAGTCCTCCGCTTCCTCCAACCCTGACGCTTCCCATCTCAAACAATTTCATCTCTTGCTCAACTTCTCGAAAAATGCACTCTCTCTTCTCTTTCTGGTAATTCATGTCACCCTGTACGATGCCAACTTCTCTTTTTTAAAGATTTTTCTATACTGTTTTAACCAAACATGTGCAAGGACGTGACAAGTCTCTCCTTATTCTTTGAGCTTATGCCCAAACCGCTCTGATACAGAGAGTAACAGCAGATGTCTGTTTTGTTTCAGTTTAAGAGTCTGATATTTAACTAGAGACTCACTTAATATTTAAATAAGTGTTTAACATGATGCAAGATATGAATTGGTTGGAAGACCTATCAACCACCACAGTACAGCTAGTGCTTGATATTTGGTCTTTGCTGGTTCTAGGACACTGCATTTTCATTTCATCACCTATACTGCATTTCAATGTACACAACCTTGTTTAATGACCTTCCTGTTTCTGGTGTCAGGCAACAGAATGAGCATAAAGATGCGGCAAAACGGAAGGTCTATAATGTTGTGCTGAGATGTTGGTTAAATTGCTGTTTTATGATCATAAAGTTGTCGGACAAAATCAACATAATACAGCTTATATTGTGTGATCATAGAGAGGTTGAGGCAGAAAGCGGCCGCACACAAAGTGTACTGTAGAAAAATGCTGGTTTTCTGTTCAGCAGGTTTTAATGGAGGAAACCACTGTAACAAACTTGTTTCTTACTGGATCCTAGTAGATAGTGGGAAAATCATGTCATCATCTCACCTTACATCATGTCAATATGTTTTCAAATGCACGTTAATAACTTTCATGTCATTTTTGAGTGTGTCAAAAACCAGATTCATAAGAAAAGATGTTGGTGTTAAAGCATCATTTAAATAGCACAACTATACAGGAGTTACAATTTGTCTACTTTACCTTTTATTTACGAGTCATAATCACTGTTTATGCTCATTCTGTTGTCAACAGAAAAAATAATTAAATACGAGCAGCAAAACAGTGCATGTGTACATAAAATGCAGAGATGATGGACAGCAGGAGAAGACTGAACGGAGGTTTAACCAGCTGAGTCTGATCAACACATGTTGGCTGTCATCAAGTTTATTCATGTCCCCCTCAGGATTATTTGTAATAACTTCGGTGAAATTGTTTCATTTAAAAAAACAATGAGCTACAGTAAAACACAGAGACACTGCATCTATTCTTTAGTTAAGAGGCAAATCAGCTAGCTAACTGGGAAAAATGTTAGGCACAACAGATCTCATTGCTCTGAGGTCAACATAATCTCGTTGCCCTTTCTGCTGAAGCTACCTCCTGCTCTGATCACCCACCAGCCTCTCTTTCCATTTTCAGCCGGGTAATCTTATAGGATCAAACCACTTGAGCTACAACAAATGCGTTTTTTTCTGTGTCACACATTCTCAGTTTCTGTTTTCCAGCAGCGAGACTCACTCCAACCTGCTCCACCTGCAGATGGCTGCCTGGACATGATGCCACCAGCACAACTTCTGAGGAAAAACCTCAGAGCACAGACGAGCCCCGCAGAGAGGCAGACAGAGAATAAAGTAACAGCTGAGACTCAGGCTGTGCTGAACATCACCAAACCTCCAGCTGCTCATACAACCCAATTAAACACTTCTACTTGAAAAAGATGGTGATTATTTTTAGGGCCTTATGGGTAAAGAGAGGAAGTATATCCAGATGGATGATTCTTTGGAGGTTTTCATGCCTTTATGTAGCTATCAGTGTAATTATTAAAGATCTATATGCACAATCTCAAGTATTTTTTTTGTATTTCATGGCCCCCGTCAGCTACATTTCCACATCATTCTTTGAAAACAGTTGCACATTTCCTTAGGCTGAGGCAGTATATTGGTGGAAAAAAGAGAGTTATAAATACATTTACTGGGCTGGAGAATAGCTGATCTCATTACCTCCATTCAGCCTTGTTGTGAAGGAAAGAGTTGCACTGTTGAGGAAGTTGGCTGTCATTAGACATGGATTCCAAAGTAGAGAGGATCTGCTTGAACATCGGCCTTTCCTAAATCAACATACAAACATTTGCTGTGTTTGTGATTCAGATGAAAACGTACATGTGTTGTTAATTTGCATGCTAATGTCACTCAGTGGATCACTCACTTTTGGCTCTGTCGCCCAGCAGTTCCTCAAGAGCTCTGCAAAGCTGGCAGGACAGCCACTGGGGATGGTTAACCTCTGAAAGACAGTCAGTTAGTTAGGGTGAGCTGCTGGGTACTGACTGAACTAAACTGAACTGATTTAAAGAAATAGTTTGACTTTTTGGATGATGATTATCTGTCAGCTTCATAGTGACAACAAGACTGAAAGAGCCAACAAATAGTACTACACATAATATTGATGTTCATACACTTCAGTTTTCTACGTATTGAACAAATGAGATATGCTGTGTTATTTAGTGAGCTTAGAAGGGTTCAAACATAAAGTTAAACAAATTTTCACCTTTTAACCATTTGTGTGTGGGAGTGTGTTTGTGTAACCTCTAACTGAACTCAAAAGAAACTCCAGGTCTTTCTATCATTCAACTCTCTCCTGTCTCCTCATGTCAATGTAGGTTTATGTAAAGCCAATTCATAAAGCATGAGCTTAACTTAAACATGTTAAGCTCAAGCAGATGCACATCTAATTGCACCCCACGTAAAAATAACACCTCTAATCAAGTCTTTCCATTTACTATACATACAGTCGCACCACCTCTGTGCCCCTGTGCTGTAGCTTCATAGTTTCCCTTCAGACATGAGAGTGATATCAATCTTTCATCTAACTCTTGGCAAAACGGTAAATAAGAGTATTTTCAAATAAAGTCAAATTATTTCCTTGACAAGATAGCTTCAATAAAGTACAATGATGTAATGCAGGCAGGAATATTGCTGACCACTTACAGTATATATTTCAATAAAAACTCATGAATCTAAATATGAGTGTGAAGCAAGTTGTTTTTGGGGGGTTTTTTGGACAATGATAATTTCCCAGTTCCAAGAGTCAATACTGTATGTATAGGCGCCTAAACGCAATTTTAGTTAATTAAGATCATGGTGATTTAGGTTTATTTTGCTAAAATGGACTATTTAACTGTTTGTACCAACATTGCATCTTTTTGAAGTAAACAGTTGAACCAACTTGGATCTCGTGGAGTTGTGTTTTCCGATGTGGATTATAATGAAAGAGGGAATGATCAGAGCGTCAAACATTACTGCGACAACAGCTGTTGCAGCAGTACATAGAAGCTTTACCTGCGCGGCCGTTAATTGACGCTAGTCTACAGTGAAGTCTACGGAGGACGGCACATGCCGCTATGTGAGTAAAATAATAAGAGAAAAAAGAGAGACAGGATCGTTGTTCAGCTGAATGACGAAGATGTAAGTGCAGGGCCTTTGACATTTTTATTGATTCACAGTGGAAAATTTGCTTGTCATGGATGAACAAGACAGTGGAAAATGAACAGTAAAAATGACAGAGAAGGCCATAGAGCATCACAAGGCTTGACAAATCCAGGCACATAGGTACAAGTTATCAGCTAACTAGCTTAATGAAGCAAATTGAGCAGTTCATGGAGGAGGATGAAAATGTTGACACTGTAAAAAATAAACTTCGTGTTGACTTTAGTGGCTTGCAGCAAGAATTTTTGGACCTTAATTCTGGCCTGCAGAAATTAATGGCTACTAGCAGATGATCAAAGGAGCTGGTTTGATCCAAAAAGTAAATGAATGAATGACTTCTTCTAGAAAAGTGAGGAATGGCTGAAAGGTGTCATGAAACATGCTGAGCAGGCTGAAGAGTGTAGTAATTAGGTAACACCTGCGGATAGTAGGTCTACATCATCTAAGGTGACCACTAGAGTCATCATCATCGTTGATCTCATCAGGCTTTCTCCTCTTCTCACAGATAGAGATGATGGTCACCAGGATGATGACCTCGGCCACAATGCCAAGGAAGGGCCAGAGAGCGGCTAAGCAACTACGGACACGCAGGTGGATCTTGCCAAGTTCATTGGTTCCAGAGCAGATGTAGTCTCCGATGTTGTTTTCGATGCTCAGGTTGTTAATGGTCAGACTGGTCTTGTTTGGGTTGCCCTTGATCTCATATTTGCCACTTGTGCCATTGATGATAGGCTTTTGGGCACCCTCTTCCTCTTTGAACCAAGTCCAGTCAATGGGCAGAGGATAGCCATGACTCACGCAGACCGTAACACCTTTGTCATTCTCATTACCATGCTCAGAGTGTTTGTAGGCAGCAACATGGGAAACTGTTTTGACCTCAGTTGTCTGCTTCACCTCTGGTTCAGTCATGAACACACATTCATACTTTACACCAGAACTGTGGGTGATCTTCTCCAAGTGGAGGACTATGAATGGAGTAGCATCAGGAGACTTGGAATCTTCAATGAGTTTGCCATTGTGCGTCCAGTGGAAGCCCTTGATGGGAAGGCTGGACTCTGTCAAGTTGCAGCTCAGGATAGCGGAGGTCTGGTTGATGACCTCAGAAGGTTCGGCAATGATGTTTGGGGCTGAGGACACATCGGCTCGCCAACAGCTTAACAGAAGGGCGCTGGCAGCCCACAGTAACTTTATGTTGGATATTTTAATGTTTGCTAAATTGTCGAATTAGATGCAGAGTTAACTACGACGAGCTGAATCTTCTTCCTCCTCTTTTTCTTCTCGGGACATGGGGAACTGAATGTTCCTCAGTGGAGCCAACAGTTGTCTCTTGGCAGGGAATATTGTCCTTACTTACAGGGATGTCTTTCTGTGAGTACACCTCCGAAAGTTCAATAAACTGGTGGCCATCTAAGCTGCCAACTTCCAGACCAGACTCATTTCCCATTGTTCGCATTGAGATGTTTACATTGCGAACATTCATGTTAAACTGGTCGATTAGCGACTCTGTAGCAAAAGTAACTGAGCTACCTGGATCCAAAGCACACAATCTTCCATACCGGCCCCTGTGACACCGATAGTCTCTAGAGGTGGTGGAAAAAAATTGATTATAGATTAATCGTGATTATTTTTGGCATTATTTTATTTTGTAAAAATGAAATCCCACGGTCAACGGAAGTTGAACATCACACACATGCGCCCAGTTTCTCAAGTGCGTGCAGCAGCTAGAGTGAGTGAGCGGAACACCGGCTTATTAAAGTACCGGTACCACCGGGTTAGCCAGCCGGTACCACCAGGTTAGCCGCCTAGCTCAGTGAGCATGTTTTATTAAACAGGCTTCATTTCGCTCCGCCCTCGCTCCACCTCTTTGTCCATATTTGGAGTTAGTTAGTTACAAGTCTTGCCATTTCAGTTTTCATGAAGGTGCAAGGCATTACAAAGCTGTGAACACGCAAAGTTTCAAGGCAGTTTTTTTCGTTCTGCAGGAAAAAACTCAAAATGTGGACATTTATTTCCAAGCGTGGACACTTGTTTTTTGTTACAACAGATAATTCTGAAGTTAAAACTACACTACCTCAAAAGTGCTTTGAGTTGTTACTCAATAAAAGAGAAGTTAAGTAATTCAGCAACTGATTGTTTTTTTTAATGGTGCAATAACTTTGTGGTGTATTTTGGGTTTCTGTTGTCAAATGGAAAATCATTGATCAGTAATCGAGAATTGTTAATAATCAAAAATTGGTTGATAATCGAATCAGGACCTCAATAATCGGGGAATCGGACAGATTAACCCCTAATAGTCTTGTTTGTTTGCAGGAGAGCGTTTGATACAGATTGCTGTTCACAACTTCCTTTTGCTGTTTCCTCTCTGGTGTCTTTAGTGGTCATGTGCAACAGTGTAGGATGTAATCTAGAGCATTCATGACATTAATCAGGAACTTAGAGTATGTATAGGAGTAATTACACACTGGAGTACCTCATTTTTCTCCACAACAAGCCAGGCCACTTGTAAACCTTCCAGGCCTTTGAAGGGTATCTCACGGGTGATCATTTCCCAGAGCACCTGTCACAGAAGTCAAGAGCCAGGGTCAGAAAAGCTGTAATACTATAAAAGCATATGCACACATGTACAGTTTGTGTACACTCTGTCAACATCTAACATCTATGAATTTTCTGTTTGCCCCACTGGGTGGTTGGCTTTCACTGAAATAATACATAAACACTGATGAGCAGATAAGTATCTTCTATCTGTTTATATACAGTAGCATGTATATTCATATACAAGTAAACATATAAAAACACCATTCTGTCTTTCTTGACATTCAACATCCAAAACAGACAAAAAGATTCATCTTAGATTTTCCAATGACGATTAAATGCTGCAATGATTTCTGAAGTACAATAACAGTAATCCCTTGATAATTTAGGTTCTTTTCAGATAGTATTCAGACATAAACAACCTGCATCGACAACTTAAAAAATTAGATCCTGAAAAGGTGAAGGAGAGCCATTTCTCAAACATCCAAGCACTCTACTGTATATGTGTACCATGTTTCTGCATTTCAGCACTTGCCAGCTGCCTCTCATCACATGTATGTGTTTTACTATAGAAAAGCTCCTTAGAAACGTGTTTGAGGGAGAAAACTGCATACTTAAATTTGCAATCATTTTGCATTACCTGGCATAAAAAGCACTCATTGCAATCATAAACATTGTCTGTTTCGCTTTCAAATCCTACATATACCTGAGGAAACATTTTTTTTGTTAATTCATTGAAATTTTACATCAGTAATTTACCCTTGTATAATAGGAAGTGCCATTTTTTTTAGCTGATTAAGCGTAACTGGTTTCCATTTTGAGGCTACCTCAGAAAGCAACTCAAAACAGAAGTTTCAAATCCAAGAAAGACACATTAAGTTTCTCTGATTATGTACTTCTGCAAAGGTCAAAATCACAGCTGTTGTCAACTTAAGCGGAGAAAGAAATGTAGAAATTAAAATATAAGTGAGACTGGAAAACCCGCATTAAATGCATGAGTGACTTAACTGCAATTTCTTAAAAATGTATTGAGAGTATTCTGATCAATTACAGGTTTGTTTTTAAGGCAAAAAGAAAAAGAAAAATTATTGCCTGTTAAAGCTTTCCTTTAAAAGCTAAAAAGCGTCGTATAAATGGGTTCCGACTTGGTCAACTCTGCCTGTGAGTCTCATTGTTCTCGTCAGTCATTCAGCTTTGTGGTCTCTGATGTGCCATGATGAATACATTTTCACTGGATTTGATTATACTGTTTGTTGAATAATTGAAAAAGAAATGACAGAAATCAACCAGTTATGTACAAAACTTCAAATAAATTGTTTTAAAGAACAGTCCTAAACTTTAACCTATGAGTCAAAAGATTCTTAGTAAAGAGCAAAACTAGTGAACTTGTGAACAGCTCAAAGTAACTTTCACACTTTAAAGGAGGCCAGTATACTTTTCAGAGCTGCTTGTCGGGTGACTGAAGAGCTTCAGAAAACCCCTCTCCTTACACCTTTCCAATGTTGAACTGGGGGTCTGTGTCTGACCACCATCTGCAACTTTTCGAAACTGGTGATACTGTGTAGAGGTGAGAGAGGAGTCAAGGACTGCTCTCTCTCTGGCTCTCTTTTTCTTTTTCTTAGTCTTGGCTTAACTCTTTCTGTTGATTTTCAAGTGTATGTAAAACTCAGAAGTCATATATTAACATTTTAAGTACTAACCTATGTGTGTAGTCATACACTGTGTTGGTATGTCAACCAAATAAATGTTTAGTTGTTAATGGTTTTCCTGAACAGGGAATAAAAAACTTTATATATCATCTATTTTATATAAATTAATAAATAAGCCTTATTTGTCTGTTAGATGTTTTCTTGTTCACTGTTGTTTTTCACAACCAATAAAACAATGATCACTCACCACGCCATAGGAGAAAGTGTCACAAGTCTCAGACACAGGCAGACTCTGGATCACCTCTGGAGCCATCCAGGGAAACGTGCCCACCAAAGACATGTGTGTTGTGTGGGTCAGAAACTTAGATGCCCCAAAATCACAGATCTGATGTGATGAAAACAGAATAGAGATAAAGACTGAGACTTTTGGTTTCCAGAGTCTACAAGTATTTACAATGCAATGCAGATTTTTTTTCTATACTGAATAAGAGCAGTGGCTGTAATAATCTGCATCTGGTGATGATGCTGATGTCAGTAAATGCTGCATACATTGTACTGTAGTCACATCATTTACAGATTTTGTCAATGTAGCGTAATAGGCAAATGCAATTTGACCCACTATGCTCGTTTTATTTCAGAAAATGTTATCTATGATACATCAGATTCATGCAGAAGATAAGGGGCTTCAGTATGTTACTACTGACTAGTTACTGACTAGTTTTCCATAATACACACTAACAAATAAAAGGTACAATAGACTGTGATCAGTTTGTTAAATCTCCTCGTCTACTCGTCTCATGCACCAAAGCACCTACAGTAACGCGCAGCAGTAATGCAGTCAGCGCTTTCTTGTGCAAGCTAAGTTAGTCACTGCCCTCTTGTGTCCACACACTGTAGCTAAATAACACACCAGTGAGGCATGTTCAAATTCTTCTCAGATTTTGAAACAAAAGATGCAGATAAACAGACAGCATCACCTAATCAGAGCCGGCTCATTGTGAATGTGTCTGAGATCAAAATCTATAGGGCATAAGTCGTAATGAAAACCTACCTTGAGAACTTTGTCCGCTGCCAAAACAACTGAAAGAGAAAATATGGTTTTAGGTTGACGAAGTATGTAGGAAGTATGCATATGTAGCATTAATGTACAGAACATGCAAATGAATTTGTGTTACCATTCCTGGATTTCAGGTCTCTGTGGATCACTTTGATGGGGGCCTCTGAATGTAAATAATGCATTCCTGAAGTGGAAATAAAGAAAAGTGTTTAGCAGGAGATCACTGGAAAGTCCTACATAAACTGATTCATCATATGAGAAAATATAATGTATTTCTCCTCTGATAATGCCTCAAGGGGGACTCCATCCTGTTTGAAATATTGTATATGTAGAGTGGCAATGGGCTGAGTGAGACCTGTATACTATTGTGAATTTATTAATGAGCAAAATCAAGACTCATTTATATTCCAGGTGAAAGTCCACCTACACTGCTTGCACACACCAAAGCACACAAACACCGGCTACCAGAGTCAACATCATTAATGACGGCAGCTAAAAGTCAAACATTCTTTAATGCCTTGTAAAGCTGTTTCTTATTTTCACAGCTGAGGTTATTTCTTAAAAAAAATTCTGATGTAACCTGCTGACAATCTGGTTTTCAGACCATAACACAGCACCACTTTGTCTTTGAATTAGATGAATCAGGGTAGTTCTGGCATTTAATAATTTTTAGACCTTTGATATATCATCATATGTTAAGATTTTAACAGACAAACTACCCTTCATAGGACCACTTGAGGCTAATTAAGATATCACCTGCAAATACTTTTATATGCAAATATATGAACTCTGAAATTAACATCAATACAGGTGTTCCCCAGGATTCAAACTTAGGTCATGTCCTTGTACTGTACCAGCCTTTCTGTTCTAAAATTCATCTTTTTAAATTTTAGCTGCTGTCTTTGTAATGTAATGTAAACTTCTGTCTAAATTTTAGTTGTTTAGTTGGATTTAATCATCATCATCAGACACATGCAAACTTAAACTTAGACTTAACCCTGTAAATAATGGTTTTCAATTAATTAATTAACGAGACACTGTTATTGATGGGCACAGTTAAGCTGTTATTCAGTAATATAATCAGGGAGATAAACAATTGTCACATCTACCTCTGGCAATCTCTGCAGCCCATGTCATTATCTGTCCGATGTCCATTTCCTCACTCTCGTCACTGGACAGGTAATCATACAACGATCCGCCACTGGCATATTCTGCGGAGAAAGGTTTGAATTTCAGTTAGCATCATTGGGAGTTACTGACAGTTTGTGATGGTAAAATATCTGACAGTGACAAAACTGTTCTCTTGAGGTGTTACATTGTACATATGGGTGCAGTATGTGAGAGCATTACGCCAAGACAATTGAAAATTGAAATGGTGCCAGACGGCTCCTGGAAGCCAACTGACAGCGTCTTGTTTACAGATTGCTCCTGTCGCCGTCGCTGCTGTGGGTGAGCTCGCTTCATCACGTCGTGAGTGAACATTATGAGCCTCCCTGTTCCCTCATGTTATCAAATCTATCAAAAACACAAAGCAATAGTCTTTCTGCTTTGTTTCCAAAAGTTTGATAGACTTTTTATTAGTCTTTACAACCATGTAGCCTTTGGTAAAATCCCCTTCTAAAGACCAAGACATAGAGATAAAGCTCTGATGAAACACATCGAACTGGCAAAGTAACATTTTTGCTATCTGTAGGCTGATTATCTCGTGAGGTGAAGGGCTTGATAAAGATAAACAAGCACTATCGTACCAGCTAAAGCAGCAGGAAACCTCTGTTTGTGCGTAATAACCCAATTATGTTTCTGCACAGTAATGTAAACATGCGCCGGCACCAAGACAGGAGTCTGATTAACAATCATAAAATACACCGATGGCTTTTATTACGAGCCTGCTGAATTTTGCATGGCTTTCATCCATTTGCATCGAGGCTGAAGCAGGTTGACAGCAGACATGCAAACTTGTACCTTGATATCGTGCAGCTACAAATCAATAAATCTACTAATGTGTGCAAGTGAAGACTTGTCTCCTCTCTGTACTTTGCACCTCAATGTCTTTAACCACATTCCACAGATAGCACGGCTACCTGTGGTTCAGTTGTATGCTATACTTTCATTTTAGTGTCATCCACTTCCTGAATGAATTAGTCCAATGTCATCGAAGAGTTTCCTCAGCTCAACAATTAACAGCCTTGCAGTGTCTCTCACGGGTGAATGTGTCATCAACCCTAAACAATATCAAAGCTTATTTCATCAGGTTTACGATGCCGCCGCGTGACAGCAGATATTGTTAAGCTCATGCAGGTTAACAGGGACAAGCAGGTGTCTCAAACAGGTTGTAGATATTGGCTGTCAGACAGAGGGAACTGCCCAGCCTGATGCTGTACAGTATGTCAACAGAGGAAATTTATAACAGACCTGATGAATGTGGACACGGTATGGTCATAAACCTTTTTCCTGTATCTGGTGCTAATTAGATTTTGCTTTGATAAATCGAGATGTAAACCAACTCCCTGACAACAAACCTGTCTCTTTCACAGCTGTAAAATACTACAGTGGCTGATAAGGTGCCATGTGCTACGAGTTGTAGTCATGCTCCAGAACTGCAGAGTTAGTGATCAAATACTTAAAGGTACAATATGTTAGAATGTGAAGCAACTTATGTGTATTAATCACTTTGTAAGGCCGATGTGTGAAGATGGTGTGAATGAGACTTTACTTGACTTTCTCAGTTGTCTACAACAGCCTGTGGCCTTATTTCTATGTAAAGGACTTTGGATGAATTGCATAGCATAATACTGTCTTGAGTGGATAATGTATAGCTAATAGCTAAGCAGCTTGGATCTGGTTTTACATGAGAGTCTTCTGCTTACCAAAGATTAAATCTTTTCCCTGATCATGAGAGACCTGTTTCACTTGTGTTGGCTCATTCACAGCATTAGAATATGCAAAGATATAAAACCTCTGGCTGTATCATCTGTAGAAAGTCACATGAAAAGTCACACCAAGTTAGTTATTTGCTAAGAAATAGAAGCAGAAATAGAGGCTATGCAGCTGTGGGACAGAAAGCTGTGTGAATGTCAGATGGAGAAATCTGAAGAGGCAGCAGTTGCCCAACTTTCTTACAGTCATATTGTACAAGGTGAGGTTTCATAATAGTGTAATTCGGCATTTCAGGAGAGTCTTCAATCTAGCCCAAGTTTATCTCCTGACGCTTTCCATTCCTCAGTTAAAGGATGTGATTTTTTTCAGGACGATGATGAAAATTTTAGAAACACAAATCTCATGTGCTGATCAGACTCAGACATTACAAAGACGACCTGAGATGACTTTAGTTACACCGACAAAACGAAACAAAAAATCTATGTCCTCTTGCAAACATTATGAAGTAGAAAACAAACTTAATAAAGTTTATTCATCACCACATAATACAAAGGTGTTTAAAGAATGTTGTTTTTTTTGATGAATGTTTTGAGGATGTTTTTGTTCTTGTTGTCTTGAGTGAGAAGTATTTTGTTAAAGCATTTTCTTTTTAGGCATCAATTTTGTTAATTGCATGAAGGTTTTTTTGACAACAGAACACATTTGTGAGCATGCATTTGCTGTTTTGCAAACTGAAACAGCCTTTTGTTTCGAACAATCCATCCAAACAATGGAGAGGCACTGCAGTGGAGTGATATTGACATTTTAAACAATCATACACGCACGCTGAAGCTGCTTATATAAATAATGAACAGCCCGACAGTGCCAAATTAAATTCTTCCATTTTCACATCACAATTTAGAGCAACTTGCTTCTGATTTGATCCCAGCTTTTTTTAATGCTGCTTATTGTTATTTAATGTGTTTTCGCTGTTTTAACGTTTTTATTGTTTATTTTTGTGCTATACTCTTAACTTATTGTCCTTTCTGACATGTTGTCTTATTTAGTGGGGTCATTTTATTTGTAACAGATGGTCCATGTGATCCATGGTCTTGTATTTGTCAGTTTAATTGACCAATGGAAGTAGGAACATCCTGTACATGTTTATGCCACGCTGTGGGATGTTGTGTGTTGTCCACATGATGAAAGGAGGCGATACTCCCAGTGCAGGATATGAGTGAGTTTCTGCTACTGTTTTCGCTGAGTGTGTTCAACTTCTTCCTGGAAGGAGAGTGATCTTTGTAGCAGTAAGGAAAAGACATTAAAAATATACGACCTGTGGGGAGTCACTCGGTTTCCCAAACATGCTGTAATCCCTGAATGTCACACGCCTTTTAATAATAGCACAGTAAAACTGAAATTATATTATTATATAGTATTATATATCATTATATTATTCCTCAGTCCACCCCAAGAGGCTCAGAAGTTCAGCCTTTGTTGTGTGTGTGTGTGAGTGAGGAAACATGTTTAGAGCTTGTAACACAGCTTCCTATCTACATGTGCGCTGAGATATTTTGACTAAACTGCTGCTCTAAGGCTGAAAAGACAGAATGGTCTTAATTTGTGCAAATGCTAATTAAGTCTGAATAACATGTAGTGCTGAAATAATCAAAAACTAACAACAAATTTGGAAAGTGATTAATCCCTCAAATGCATATATCATGCAAAATGTTTAGATTTATATTAATCTAAATTGAATATGTTTGCGTTTGTGGATGCTGGTCTGACAAACCAAGTGATATGAAGATGTGAGGATAAGGTTCTAGAAAACTGCGATGGCCATTAAGCAATTAATCAATTACGAAAAATAGTATTGACAGAATTATTGTAGTCATAAAAGTAATTGTTAGTTACAGTCTAATTACATCTACTATATGCTACCTGTGTAGCATGTTAATTAGCCTGTTAATTATCATTAACCTAAGATTTGGTTCATAATCAGCACAGCAAACAGCATGTGAGTTAAAAAAAAAACCAAAAAAACACTAATTTCCAAATTAGGCAAAAATGGAAAAATCAAGAAACTCAAACAAGAGTTTGTGGGCAGCAAAGAGTCCAGTTAATGTTGATACAGAACAGAAAACCCAGCAGCAGAAGAAAGTTTAGAACACAAGAGACCAAGATGTTCTAACAACACAGAACAAGGACACAGGACGATCTCTACGCTCCTGTGCAGAGGCATCGAGGGCCCCTTGCTGCGTGCAGCCTGAACCTGGACACAGAAACAAACAGGGGCACACAACTACTGTATCAGTGTGTGCACTTCCTGAACCCTCTGGCATTCACTAATGCTTCCATAGAAACCTCTGCACCATTCAGTGTTGAGCAAACTGCAACTACAAACACATTCAGCTGCTGGCTTTCCTATCACGGTGTGGTCCCGGTAGCTCAGGTCAATATGAAGGCTTTAGAATAAACAAATCTTACCGATGACGATTCCATAATTGGGAGCCTCGGCAATTGCGCCATAAAACTGGATGATGTTACGGTGGCTGAGGACACTGAGGATTTCAGCCTAAGCAACAAACACACAAGGAGAAAACATTTTCATGGGGTTAATATACAAATGTCTGAAAATCATTTCATGAGTTTTTAAAGAATTAAGACAGACAGTCTACAGCCATGGCAGCAACCAGTGATGCTTTGAGCTAGTGTAAGCATGGTAGCACACTGATGCTAATGAGGTATAATGTTTAGCACCATCTTAGTTTAGCGTGTTAGCATTTGGTTCTTAGCACTAAACTCAACACAAAGTACAACCGAGGCTGATGGGAATGTCATTAGTTTTGCAGGCATTTGGTCATAAATAAGACATAAACAACTGTTGGACAAATTACATTTAAAACCTGGTGATAGAGGATGATAAAGAGTTAAGAGACTGCCATCACGAGGTGGACATGAATGTTGCTAGGGTCAGTGGAAAACTCAAAGAATCACATAAGTCAGTATCAATCTTCTGGGGACCATGAATATCTCTGTGAGATTTTGTGCCGACCCATCCGCCATGTGCTGAGATATTTCAGGATGTGAAAAACTTTGACCAACTGGTGATGCAAGAAAAAAAATCATTAGGATGGAGGATGCACACTTTAAGATTCATCCTCTGGGAACTAAGAATACCTGTACCAAAATTCCATGGCAAACTATCCAGTAAGAAACACATGTCAATCTCATGATGACAGTAGAGGAAAAGTCAGGGGATCACCTACCATCATCCTCTTGGGACCAGGTATTATATATCTGAATAAATATCCTATCAATCTATCAAACAGTTAGCGAGATATTTCAGTTTGGACCAAAGCGGCCGACTGTCCAACAGACAGACATTTCCTCACCACGTGTGGCTCCCAATAAAGGAGTAAGAGTATATGTAATTACATATTAATATAACATACTGGCCCAGAAAGATCATTGTGAAACGATTCCTTGAATGAGCAGAAACCTGACAAAACCAATTCATTTAATTGTAGCCAAACACTATAATTAAATGAACAATTGCCTCAATGTGAAAGGATTACATTATTATTTTCGCTGAACAATCATCTCTCCAACACTTGAGTGAAGTTGAATGGATATCTGTGATCTTTTACAATTTCATAAAGAGAAACGCTGAATAATTTTCTGAACGTCTTATCACAGGCCAACAAATGTAATACAATTTCCCTGAAACGATTTCAAAGACAATCCTTTTTTTTGTCTTTAAGACAATGAGCCTGAGCTTTCAAAGAGGTTTCAAGAGCCAAATACATTCTTTCGTCTGGCAATAGTGTTTCTTTTGCAGCACATTTCTAAGAGTGGGGGAGTATAATGAGTGATGGGTACAGAAGTCACCACATTCCCCTAAATGAGGTAGCAATTAAAATGATTACTATACTGACAATTAAAAAGTATATGAAAAGCCCAGGCAATTATGACTCCTACCTCGTTTTCAATCTTGAGCAGTTTTTTCACTGCCACCTCTTTGTCCTGGGAGATCCACCTGGCGCGGTACACACTTCCGAAGCTGCCGCCGCCACAGTTCTCGTAGAAGTGGATGTCATCGAACTTGATTTGCACGAAGGAGCCGCTTGGAGACAACATCTCATAATGACACTCGGCACCAACTCAGCTTCTGAGGAGGACGACAGGGAAGGAAGGACGTCTCAACAAAGTCCTCTATGGCAAAACAAACTTACTCCTGCTGCTGAAAACACTTCAGGGAACAGCTTCGCTCTGAAACGCTTCCATTTGAGAGCGTGACCGCGGGGTTATGGACATCACTGTGCCATTGGCTGATTCTGCGTGTAGTGTCAGTGTGATGATTTTAGCTCTGTGATTTACTGACCATCCCTTTCTCTGCTCCACACACACAATCCTCATCATCACTGCTGGTAAGGGATGAGCTCAGGGTCCAGACTCTGCTTGTATAAGGATGATGGCATGCCTGGTATGCTGTGATCCTGCAGCCAAAGTCTTAGAATATTCCACCACGCTCTACTGTGTTCAGTAGACGTAAGGCCACATGCAGGGAAAGCCAAAAAATGTGATGATAAAACCCTCATATTCTCTTCGTCTTCACCACTAATGACCGTGCACAGGCCATACATGCAGCATTAATGTAAGCCAGGGTTAGAAATGTAATGCTTCCACGCTGGAGTGCACACAGATTGATTATCATATCCCTTTGTTTGTCCGTAACAGCATAAAAGCATCTTGTAAAGAAATAATCCCATCATTACAGGAAATTGTAGCTCTGTTATTGTTCATAGGTTTCCCATTTACAGCCGAGCAATTACAGCTTTTAAAAGGCTGTTACCTGGGTCTATAGTGGGATTGCTATCCATCCCAGCGGGAAATGCCTCCATTGTCACAAAGGGGAGCCATTGCTTTCTGCTGATTTACTTGTATTCATGCTATACTTAGCCTCACAGCAATCTGCTCAGTGGATCGGCCCACAGTATCCACTGAAGAGGCCAGGGTTACAGTGCTATGGCACCTCTCTCTCTCTCTCTCTCTCTCCACAGCAAACACTGAAACAATAAAAGCCTGATAGCCATAATTAACACGCAGGTAGCTACTGGAATCAAAACTAAATAGATCACAAGAAGTTAGCAGATATTTCACAATAACATCAGCAACATCTAATCACATCCAGATGTTGATATGACAGTCGTATATAGTAATCGATGATCTAGATATTGATCTGTGTGGCTTTGATTATTGGGATCATTTGCACAACTGCATGAGAGTCAAAGCTGAAAAAGCAAAATGTGTCAACAATCAAAACAGTGAAAACATTACTGTCGTTATTAGTATTATTATGAAAGTGTAATTACATAAGCTTTTCCTATAAACAGCTTTTCACACACTCAAAAACAGTGAAGCAGCATCATGTTTGATGTGCTCTATGTTATTATCATGCATCCTCCCATTCTTCGGCCCACCATGCGTCAAACATTCACTCATGTGTGTAAAGCCGCCATGTGAACACTCACTCAAACTTTCCCTCTCTCTCTCTGTCTCTGACATGACAAACACTCAGTACATACCGGCATGAAATGTGAGGTTTCAGCTGCTCCACATCTGTGCACGTTTCAGCTCCACGACGCAAAGTTTTCAGTCAGACAACTCAACAGGAGTTTCCGGGAAATCTCATGTGACGCTTGTGGATTATTTCTCCACTCGTTCTGCGGTGGTTTCACTGGTTGCGCAACTTCTTCCCACAGCTGCCAAAAGTGACTGTGCGGGAGACATTACAGGCACCGCAACAGCGCCTCCCGCTGCACAGAGGTGGGACTGCATGCTCCTCCAGTATTGTGATCCTGGTATGTGCTTGGCAACATTAGACAAACTTTTTGGCCTAAAAACGAACATTGGAACTTCGCTATAGTTTTTATTCTTTTGTCAGATATTATTTATTAAGTTGCCATTTTTTTCCCATTGTCTTTTACATTTGTTCAATTTATTTTTATGCAGTATATAAATCATTGTGAATTTCCATAGTTTTTAGTGTTGAACAAATCCAACTAATTCATATCGAACTACATCAGTGGTGGGAAGTAACTAATTACTAAGAATAGATGTAATTACTGTTCAATTTCTGTAACTCAGTGTTGATGTACTTGTTCTTTACTTGATGCCTATTTCCATATTGTCACATTCTATTATAGTGTAGAGCTAAATGTATTATTATTAGACAGCCATATAATATTCTTACTTTACTGAGTAAGATTTCATATACAAAATACACTTCTCAGATAGATTATTAAATACAATTCAATATGATCCAAAATAGATCTGCCACAAATTCTACTCTCAGTATTATGATGTCCAATTTCTGTTGTCAGGTATGAATTTAACTATATCTGTATTAATGTGTTGTAGTCAGCTGTGATTGGACTGAAATGTGTTTCAACATTTCTGATATCTTGTAATATAGCTAAATGAACACCTCTCTCCAAACTGAACATTAGTATCTTTATACAGGTAGGTCTTCTGGCTGAGCGGTTGTAATGTGTTGCGTTGGAGTTTACACGTGTGCATCATAAAGTGGTTAATGTTTACATAAGAAAAGCTTCTTACATATTATTGCATCAGTACTAGTGTGATCACATTACATGTACCTATAAATCCCAGAACAGTCATTTTGACTCCAGAATAAGTGCTTTTAATACTTTTAAAACGTTTAATCAGAACTCTTTTTTATGTGCTACTAAGACCACTAAGACTTCTAGTCTTCATTTCAACTGTCTGAGACGTATAGTATCAACAATGTAGAGCTCTTTTGATTTTTAAACTGACTAAATCACTAAATCCTGGTATGAGGATTGGACTTCACCGATATTTTTTGGTGATCAACAACTATTATTTAATTCCTTCAGAGCTAAATCCAGGACTAATACTGACTTCTAAATGGACTATCTTTTATTCTATTCTCCTCCTCTCCTCTCTGATGAAAATAAATTGTATATACAATCCTGAGATGTTCAGAAGCTCTTGCAGTCATAGCTGCTTGCTCCAGTATCCTAGTTATCAAAACATAACCATTTCTAATGCATGGAAAATCAAACAAAAAACCCAATAATGACAATACACCACACAAATACATCTAAAATATTTAATACTTAAAGCACACAAATGTTTTTCAGACATTTACTGTATCTCAGACTTCAAAGAGAAAATGTGCTCACATGAATAAAAAGTCAAACAATCAAAACAATTGTTTGCATGCTGAGGTCAAAATAAATATTTGTATACAGTTTACAACACATAAGATTCTCACAAACTTCAATATGTATAAATATTGTTTGATACAAAAGATACGAAACAACTGAATATCAGGAATATCAAGACTTTGCATTCTTAAAGCATTAGCATCACATAGTGTTTACGTCTGAAATGTTAATCTGATGAATGAGATCCCCCAAAGATTGTTAATCTTGTCGACTGTCGCTCTTGTTTGACTTGGAGATGATGGCAATATCTGCAGCACACTGATATGAGAGGTACTTCACCAACCAACAATTACTGTTGTTAAAATACCACAAATTACTGTAATAAAAGGCTTAACAAGTCAGGCAACGGCGTCTGAAACAATATCTCATTATCTGATACGTCATTAGGTCCTCCACGTGATTGCCTGTATTGGAGTAAATTCATCCCAATGCAAGCACATCATATCATGTAGTGAAGCAGCATCAGAGTGTAACATTTCTGTCCCTGAGTGGTTTCAAGACCTGCGCGGCTCAAGTCCATGAGAGAGCTGAGTTAGCGTCCTTTGGTTGTCGATCACGCTGAGCTGACGAACGTAAGTCCGAACTTCTGGGTGGTTCTTGCTGGCCAGAGGTGAATCTGGGCCTGATTAAATTGTAAGAATGAGTAAAAATTGTAATACATGTTAATTAATTCCTGAAAACCTCAACAGAGAAAACAAGAGCCTGAATTAAATGTATGATTTAATGCCAAACTTGTGGGATGCAGACTTACTGAATGGTTGGCTCCGACAGAATCTCAGTAACTTTACTGTGTTTGCGATCATCCGCTGAAAAACAAAGACCCATATTCAGCAACAGACATGTGAAATTAACTTGATGCCAGAACAAAGATTTACACCAATTGTATGACAATAATGTGCACCTTCAGAACCTCACCATTTTCTCAAAATTGACCAAATTGTCGATACATGTCTTGTTGCCCTCGTGAGTGAATGTCATGTCTGGAGGTAAAACAAGGGAAGTGAAGGAAGGGAGAAGATAAATCGTTCAGATGGTTAAGTTGCAGTTAAGAAGCGGTTCAGCAACAGAACAGCAGTGACACACAGGTCAGAATTATGTTAAATAAAAAATTAACGGCCATCAAACAAACAACTCTGACCTTTGATCAGCAGCGGCATGAAGGGAATGATGGGAGGTTCCAGCTTGGCAACTGTCAGTCGGTACGCCCGGTGGTTCCTGGATGGGTCCTGTGGAAACAATCACACTGTTCTGAGATCTGCCGTCACAGTGTTAAACCGATCCATCACCGTCCCGGTCGAGGACCATGCTGCCAAACCCACACTCGACCAGCTGACAGTGCAAGAAAGCTGATTTTCAATTCAGCATATGCTCAGACACAAAACACCACAAGTCAAATATGGAGTTCAAAATGAGTTCAACTTACCATTAAGTTTTCAAATTCCCCATAAAACTTCTTGAACTTGCTGGGAAGTTTCTGGAGAAACAGACGATGGTAAAGGTTAAATTGCAGTTAGGATAAGAATAATTGTGTGACCTCAGACATGTACCCACCTCCCAGGTCTGATTCAACCTGCAAACTGCCGGGTTACTTAGTCCCATAACAATAGCAAAGAAGGCGTTCAGATTCCTGTACTCCTTACAGCTTCGACAGAAAACATGAAAAGGCAAGTTAGAGTGGTGAATAAGCATAACTGATTCAAAGAAAACAGAGAAACAAGGTCGACTTACTGGGCTGCAATCTTGATGAACTTCTTGAGAAGCTGCACCCTCTTGCTGAGCTGAGAACACAGACACACCTCTGTGATCACCCAAAACTGGATTTCATTAAACCTCCTCAGGAACAGGTCCAGGTTCACTGTGGTTTTCTTGACGTTTTGCCTCCCGAATGTGTGGTAGATGAGTTCAAGCTGGTGGACGCCAAATGAAAAACACAAGTGAGCTTCTTGTGAACAAAACAGTGGATCGACTGAAAGTAAACCAAACCACATTAATTTTAATTTACGCTATAACATGGCAGGTGTGGCAGCCTTGTGGGAGACATCTTATAATGAATCATTTCTGCTAACAGCACCTGGTCTCACAGTCATACCTCATGTACACAGTGAAAAAGCTCCCAGTCATAGGAAGTCATGTGGTATCCCACATCCTTGGAGCTCATTAACTCAAAGCTGCCCAAGAGGCCTGTAGAGGGACCCTCCTGCTCAGGTAAAGGAGTCTAGAAAACAAGAAATAACAGGCTTTTATATTTGATAATCATGTCATTTCATGTTTTGGGAATTCTTTTTTTGGAATTGAAAAATGATGCTCAGACCAAGAGTCATATATGAGCTTTGGACATGAACTAAAATATTATAAAGAAGAAAGTAAGTAGCTGAACTGCTTATAAGAATAATACTTTCATTTCACTTTACAATAAATATATAAAAAGACTGATAAAGATTTCTGCATATTCACAATGTTTATTAAAAGCTAGCTGGATTCTAAAAACATGGAAGACAAATTTACAGTAAACAATATGACGTATGTTTGTACCAGATGTCAGAGACGTACAGCTTTGCATAGGGTAATGTGAGCCCTCTTTTATATGACAAGGATGTTCTGTGTAACATGTTTTTTAACCCACCAGTGAATCCAACTGATCCCTCCGGCAGGCGAACAGACGTCCATTAATGCTGAGTGTGGAGAACACTGAAACATCATTGGGCTTGAAGATGACTTTCTCTGTAGAGCAAAAACATAGTTTGCAAGAGTCAAAAAAAGGTTAAATTTGTAATTTTATGGAAACTATTGCCTGTCTCAATGCCCTTTTTAGCCATGTTAGCATGGCGGTCCGGGTAAACTATTATATGGATTACCAAATTTTGTTAATTCATAGTTCATGGTTTCCAGAGGATGTACCCTGCAGACTTTGGTCAACTCCTGAGTGCCACCATGAGGTTGACTTTTCTGATTTTTAGTGAAATGTCTTGACAACTATTGATTACCAATACAAATTATTGTAATAACTTTGGTCATCCCTTAACTTTAATCTATCACTTTCCAAAAAAAAGGCCAAAATTTCCCACTTCAACTTTCCATTTGTACAACAACACGCAAAACTGTGTTTAATGATTATCACCAAATCTTAGCAGACTAATACATTAATTAAGGTTAATGAACATGGTAAACTTAATACCTGCTTACATCAGCTTGTCGGCATAGTCATGGGGAGCAATTAATATAGTTTATTTGTCCCTGTGGGTCAATTCAAAGCAGCCATGCATGCTGATGTTTGCATTTAACTCAAAGCAGTTCTTTACATTTATGGCCTCACAGAGATGCAAGATTAGTCATTTTTATATTAACATGTATCCATTTCACTTTCTAAAAATACCACAAAGTGGTGAAGTGATGGATGAGGATATTGAACTGCATATACCATTATATCATAATATTATATTACTATGTTTTCGACAAGAGTTCTTCTCACATTATACATTGTGAAAACTATTGGCAGCATTGATTTTTCCTTGCAAAGTTCACTGGTTAGAGACACAATAGAGCTCCAGCTCTGTATTTGTTTACTTGGCTTCGATAAGGAAAGTGCAGGTCAAGTGTGGACAAGTAGGAGCTGCTTTCTGGCACAGACAATGGAACATCAGCTTGTGCTGAGCGTGATGAGAAAAACTAGGCTCAAGTTTTTCTCAAGCTGCCTCAAAGGTCATTCTTTAGCACCTACTGTAGCAGCCATTCGCAAACTCACCACAAAAGACAGCTAATTTCTCACTATATCATCCAGGGAATCATTGTCATTGGGCTCTCCCCCCGTGGCATCTCCAATCATTTGATTAGCACGTAGCTGCCGCCGCTCTCACCTCCTGCCGAACTGAGGTTGACCAGGATCAGGTCCTCCGCCGACCCCAGCTTGTCGGCCACAGCACCGATGACCTCCCTGACCGAGGCGGCCACAGGGACACGGATTGTTGTGTAGGTGTGATCGCAGCAGTAGACTTTGAGCAGAACTGGAGGCGTGAATCAGAGCAAATATGGGACTGTCAACAAGGAGGAATGAGGGAGTGGTAAAGCAGTGCTGGAAAGTTAGTCGGACTGATACAATACTCCAAATCTTGGAGTGACAAAAAGATAAGATAAACCTGAGGGGTCATAAGACAGGAAAAGAAAACATATTTACACCAATTTTGTTTATTTTTCAGATTTTTGCTTCTTGATTTTCTTCCTGAATACTTTTACCTGAATGAAACATCACAATTTGTTTTATTTTAAGGGGTCACAAGCCAAAAAAAAAAGGTTAGAATTCACTGGAGTGTGAAGCGACATCAAGCAACCTTCAGTGTGAACTGATAAAGGTCTGGAGGTCAAAAAACACCAATGACTCATTTCCTTTTCAGAAATAAGGTTATTTACATTTGTGGTTTTACATGATAATCAGTAACAGGCAGCAGAAAAATGACAGGTAGCAAGCAACACTTAAAACATAAAACAAACTATATAAATCACTGATGTATTAAGCACCACATAATAATTCAGTATATCTGGAGGCAGATAAGAGAAAAATATTCTAACATCAAATTCTTCATCGAGTCTCTGAATAGAGTTTCAAACAGTCTCTCTGTGGGACACACCTTGTGTCATACACTGGCTCAAAGATGTGAAAACATGTCCTTTACTCACTTTCATCATTACTCCTGATGGGCTGACGTTTCTGAAGCTTCTCGTCTCCCATGCTGAACTGCCGCAGTAGGACTTTATGCTGTGACAAAGTTTAACAGAATCAGGCATGATAACATTTTAACAAAACCTACACATACACTTGAATTTGAAGGGAACAGAGTCAGTGTTGTACCTTTTTCTGTGAGACTCTGGCATCTTCAGTGCTAACACATGAAAAAATAAGCAATTAAACAACAGTTATTTAGATCGGAACACATGCAGAATAATAACTATAGACAACCAGTTGTAAGGTTCATCCATCTCACCAATCCTAAAAAATGGTCTCTTACTTCCGCTTTACAATTCTCTCCAGTTTTGTTAGTTGATCCCTGAGGGCTGGAATTGCTTTAGCGTCATTAGATACCGCCATGAGAAACTCCTGCAAAACACATCAAGCTCTGAATCAAAAGACGGTTCAAATGTAATGATAAAAGTGAATAATATAATAATATAATAATATAATATCTCCTGCTATTACTCTGCCTGACTGACCAATCACTGATTTACCAGGCACCACATATTCACTGAGTATAACACCTGGAGTCGTATCACAGACACAAATGCAAGAACAAACATGGAAATGCAGTCAGTATTCATTATCCATCCTTATTGCTCAGAGCAGCCAATAACTCTAACTAGATTAACACTCGGAACAACTGTGCATACATTACATCACGCTGTAAATATTTACTAAGAGTCATTCGTATTGTGAACCTCAAATCAGCAGCCAGTGTTATTTGTCATAGCAATACAAAAAGTTAGTTACCACGAAATTTGATTTCGGTTGCGATGGATATTTGTGTGTGTTCTTGATCCTCTACCCTAAATACGTTTGTATACACTATTTACATGACTGTTATTCTATAGCTGTTTGTCTTGACTTTCTTACTTAAATTATTACATGTTGTTAGAATAGGGTTGGACAAAGTGGGGCCACACATTGCATTATGATTATTGCTATTATACTGTAATTAGTTATATCTCTACACTATTTCATATCTCATACTCATATGCAAAAGCTGACCTCGAGGAAGACCACCGACACGTCCTCCTCCTGCAGGTAGTCTCCATGCACAGCAGCCCACTGCATCACCAGCCGGATCACCCTGCGCTTGTTGTTGAACGTGTAGTCCAGCTTCTCCTGTTCAGAGCCCTGCGAGGCCTGAGCGTGGTAGGTGCACAGCAGTTAAAGATCAAAACTGTGTCAGTAGAGCTGAGCAGGAAGGGGTTTGTTTTTTCAGGTCAGCTTCATAGGGATGTGAAGGAACACTTAGCCACATTAGGTAACACAGAGTTGAAAGGATATTGGGCCATCAACACCGGACATAGTTGACTGTTTGGGATGAAGACACAGTGCATGAGCACAAAGTCGTCTAAGGCCGAGTCTGTGACAGAAAAAGACAGAAGGTTGTGTCAAACACCTGTGAAGCCAGTGTTAGAGCATGATCACAGAGTGTCCATCAGGCCTTGATCCACATGGCCCTGTTTCTGTCACCTCTGCAGGCAAATGAAAACCATATGTATCCACACAAGCGAGAGTAATTAGATCAGCTCTGTGATGTGTGGCTAATTATAGCTGAGAACAAACAGGTCAGTGCAGAGCAGCAGGAGGAGGACAGGAGAGAGGAGCGCTGAGAGAGAGAGGAGGAGAGAATAAATAGACTGCATAGAAGAAAACCCTTCACAGTAAATGATCATCATATTGATAGATTGTATTAGATGGCACTAATCTGACGGACTGGATGATGCATGCTGAGCAGTACCTGACTCCGTGAATTGAGAATCCAATCGCATCATTTCGAGGAGGTGCTCCAAAATCTTCTCCGGAGTCCCCGACATTATCTTGTATCTGGAGAAACACGGCATAAAACACACCCTTCACTAATCAAGAAACACTGGCTCTTAATGCTTAATGCCACGGCTGCGGCCCTCGACTGATTTGTGTTACTTGAACGTGTGTCTGTGATTGCTTCATTTGATAACAATCCTATTTACAATCACAGAGTTCTTGGCCGGCTGAAGATTAAGGGGAGTCTGGGCGAAGAGCTGTCAGAGAAGCCAAACAAAAAAAAAATGTAGGGGCATCTTCTCCACGAAAGAAAATCAACACAAACCAGCCTGGGTTGTGTTCATTACTTGATAACAGCATCACGAGAGGGAGGTTGCACGAGCTATGTTGTGTCTTCCCCACTCAGGAGGGTGAACACAGTCTTGACACTCTCATGTGTGAGGAGCGGAGTTGATTAGAGGGTGACCCCGAACAAGTAATTGTGACTTGCCAGGCCATCTTTTTTCTCCTAGGAGCCAGGCCTTCATTACCATTAATATGTCTCTCTGTATTACAACGACCATAGTGCAGTGACAGATGCCTCTATTAAGATAACACTCGGACATGTCATGTGCTAGTGCTGCCTGCACGGTCAGGAAGCATTTTCATCTGCAGGTCACACACAGACGAGTCAAGTATTCACCAAGCACTTTCAGTGTTTTTGAGGAGAAGGCTGGTGATATTTTTATCTCAAAAAAGTTGGGAAACTGTGCACAACATAAATCAAAGAGAATGTAATTACTTGTTTTTCGACTTATACTCTATTGAAAACAACACAAAGACAATATATTTAATATTTGACCTCATCGACTTGAGTGATTTTTGTAAATTATTCTGAATCTGATGTCAGCAACATGTTTCAAACAAGTAGGAACAGGAGCAACAAAAGACTGTGAATGTTGTGGACTGATCCAAAAACATCTGTTTGGCTCATTCCACAGGTAAACAGGTTCATTGGTAACAGGTGATAGTATCATGATTGGGTATGGAAGGTTCATCCTGGAAAGGCTCAGTCGTTCACAAGCAAGGATGGAGAGAGGTTCAACACTTCGTGAACACATGATTGTATAAAGGAGGTAGTGCATTGGATTGTGGGTATATTCACTTGTAGTTGGAGGACGAGGCTCCTTGGCTGGAGGTTCGACTGCTGCTGAGACTTTTCTCTAACACCAAGACGTCCTGACCGTGTTCCTTCAGACGCACCGTGTTGGCCTCCACGTCCTTCACACAAACACACACACATACACCATATAAACATAAATTATGTATTTTGATAGAGTATGAATGAGAAGCAGTGTGAGCTGATGAAGACATGTGATCAGATAGAGAAAGTTCAACACAATGAAACAGCTTGTTTACAATATACTGAAAGGTTGTGTTCCATCTGAGTCTATATCTGTTTAAGCAAATGACTCATCCACAACTAATTGAGAATGACACGTCATTAACAGTGGTGGAAGAAATATTAAGATCCTATACTTCTGAAGAAATTATTAATACCACAGAGAAAACACAAGAGAAAGTGAAAGTATGAAAGTATTAACAGCAAAATGCATTTAGAGTATCAAAAGTAAAAGTATTCATTCTGCAGAAAAATGATCCCTGTCGATGTTTTGCTATTATATGATATTTTTGCATTAATATTCCTGTTGCATTAATGTGTGTGTTGTATTTTCCTGCTGCAGATTTTTAGGGTTGTGCTCATTTCTTTATTTTATATATTGTTGAGTAGTCTCATCCACAGCAGAGCATCATATTCTACATTTTCAGCTTTGTGACAAAATATTTTCCTTATAATTCAAGAGGGTTTTTAAATAGTTTAATAGTTTCTTTTTTTATCTTAAGAAGTAGAATTTCATCGACCCATAAAGAAACACTTCATCCTTCAGTTCATCAGAAAAATTCAAAATCACCAAATTTGGAGGTACATGGTTTTCACTGGAGAGGAAGGGTGTGAAAATCTGAAAAGTACCAGTAACTACGACGGTGGCAGAGCTCCCAGATGGAAGTTTTCCGCACAACAAGTTCACATCCAGAGCTAATTAACCCCAATCTGCTTTTTATCTCTAGCTTGAAGTAGCACAAGTCATTACCAATATATTTCATATTTAGTGGGATGATTAAACTAATGGGTGCAGAGAGCTGGGATATTATCTCAAAGGGCACATTCAATAACTTTTATGGCTGCATTGCTGAGTGTTTGCCAACAGAGGGCACTAGTGCTTTTTTTTTTTTTTTTTACTGTAAAAGCATCAATATGTTAATGTTAAACAGTAACTCACCCTCAAAATCCTGTTGAAGTCCTCCTTATCTACTCTCAGGAAGTGACAGTTGTCCTCTCGCAGGACAATGGAGGCAGCACGGGGGGCGTCATTGACAAGAGCCAGCTTTCCAAAGTCGTCTCCTTCGTGAAGAGTGCAAACAACACCCTGCAAACACCCAGCGTCCTGATCAGCTACTGAGCAATGAATCAAGCTACACGATCAGCTCTAATGCTTTTAGAAATAGGATGAGCTCATTTGGAGAAGCACCTACTTTTCCATAGATGACGACGTTGACTGAGCCCTTCAGAATAATGTACCATGATGTGCCCTCCTCCCCCTGACTGAACACTGACAGAGAAAAGAAGTTATAAATTAAGTTGTCAGGTTTTGGGGGAAAGACCATCATCACTTATTTTATCACAATACTTACACACTGTTCCTGCCTTCGCGTGGGACTCAAAGATCAGGACTCCCGCCAGTTCTCTCTTAACCTGTGCAGGAAGCCGGGACAGATTCATAACTCAGGAAGATCAATATCAACACATGTTCATTTTACTTGGTAGAGCAGCCAGAAAGAGCACAAGCATGCAAAGTTTCCTGCTAGTCAACCACAACCACTGGTGGAAGACAGATTTTCTGAAATTGATTGTGAGTTAAAGTCATCAAAAAAAAGGCATTTTGCAGCAATTCTCACAAAATCATTACTATCACCATTCTACTCTTAAAGAGACTGAGGGGCTGAGTGTGTTTTTTACCACAAGAGACAGAACTAATTCTAATGTCTGCACTGTGTCAACCTGTACTCACAGTGGTGGACAGGTGAGATAAGGCTTTTATGTGGAGCAGCTCTTCATAAATGATCTCCAAATCGTCAGCTGTTCTTTCAGACGGACTGGAAAACAGGAAATATGTAAATGAAATCATCACACCGCCACAGTGATTCACTTTATTTTTAACATTAGAGATGATTGCTTTAGAGACGCACTGTTTCCTCAGAATCATCCTCATGTGGGCGTCGGGTCCGATCTGCGAGAGGAGGAGCAGGGTGTCCTGCAGCTCCTCTTGGCTCTCCTTCCTCTCCTCCTCGCTGGGCAAAGGAGCATCCTCCTGCTCGTCATCCAGGAAGCGGTAGAAGAGGTACTTGTCCTGGAAGCTGAGCTCCTGGTCGACTGCGTCACAACATGCACAACACAGACAGCAGGGCCTGAATTTAGAATCTCTGCTTCACACATACACGTGTGCAGACGCAGACATGGCACGGAGTCTCACCATGGTTGAGAACACCCTCTTCCAACAGCACCTGCCACATGCCCACAGCCTGAATACGAGAGTGGATGCATGAGCTCTGCTGCATTTGCCAGTCCACCAACTCTGTCCCCACGCAACACTGCCTGGGAGAGACACAAGTCTATATGAGAGCTCAGGCCAAGCAGTCATGTGGTATGTTTTGTCTTATTGTCTGTGTTTTACTAATTGACTCTGCCTCTGCTTGATTCCTTGTTTCTGTTGCTTTACTAAACTGCTAACAAGGTAAAAAATAAATGAATCAATTAATTTAAAAAAATCTTGTATTAATCTTGGATAAATTGAGTTTGAACAAAATGAATAAATACTAAGATGTACATTGATAAGAAAGCATTGGTTCGGAAGCCAAAAGACCAGATGTGGTAGTTTACTTTCTACAATACATTGATTGATTGATTGATTGATTGATTGATTGACATTTACACTTTTGCCATCATGGGCCTTTGCAGCGTTGGACACTATTGGCCGGTGTTTGACACTATTGGCCAGCTATGGTCGGCTATTGACCCTTAGGTTTTGCTAACTGCTCTTCTCTTTTAATCTTTAATCATATTTATATTTATCATTTGTTTTCATGTGTGTGAATGAATTATTTACATGTATTTGTGTTTGTTCATGCATTTTATTTTTGTGAACCTGCTTCCCTCACACCAGCCTTTGAGGGACAAACACAGTATTTTGAATTGAAATGTATTAAATAATGCAGTGTTCCACAAATATTAAAGACTTAAGATGCCAGCTAACCTGTACGTCTTCAAATGGTACTTCCTGTCTCTGATCATGTGAGGCGCTCTGGAGAGGATGGCATTACGGAGAATCTTCCCCGCCCGCAGGATCTTCTCAGACGGGACCTGCACAGTAGAAGTCGGGTTAAATCTCAGCACAGCAGAGTCCTGCTGAGCAGCTGCCACACAAACAGGTAATGACTGCTCCCTACACACAGACGGAGTTTGAGTTTACTACCTGAGAAATGCATTTAAGATGAGGTTTGGCTGGACTTTCAATGAATGACTTCTGCAAAATAAAACGAAACAAAATATAAGAAGAAATAAAAAAAACATCATGGATGACAATGAAGCGAAGGCTCTTCTGATGAAACTTGACGTCACAGAAATGAGGTGAAATTAAAGGTTTGTTGAACACGACAGTTCACTAACTGGCAACAAAAGTGAAATAAAAACATGTCAACTAATGGGTGATTTTCCACAGGATGCCTTCGTTGCTGCGACTGTATGACTCACGGCTGACATTATCTGTTTATTAGCCGTCCATTTTAATTGAACTTATGGCTTCATATATCGGCTCTCAGTTGAAATGAGAGTCTGTTACCAGAGTCTTTACTGATGCATTCAATCGCCTAAATGGGACACAGATACTTTGCATTACTGTATGGAAGTGTGTTTTTCTGTTTCATCCCTGCTGGGGCCACGGGCTGGGCTGCGGGGCTGTGACATTTCAAATGTATTCTGCACGCTTCAGAGAGCAGCGTAACTCGTGCATTTATGTGAAGGCTTTAAAGTTCATCATTTATTTACAAGACAACTGGTCCACTCAGCACCCGAAGACGCTTTCATACTTGTTTCTATACGTTAACCTAAGTTTTAGCTGTTACATAACAAGAAAGCAAGTTGTGGCTTTTTTAACAGAACAAAGCTTGTAGCCATGTTGAGACCAAAGCACGGGGCACCATAAATCTGCCACGCTGTCCACCCAGAGGTCAGGAAACGACAACAGGAGAAAGGTGGGACAGGAACTGATATGGATGGAGACAAAACCTCCACTCATCTTGCTTATATTTAGACGGACTTTAAACAAACTTCACATTCCACGCTCATTTCCATCCTCTGCTGGAGAGGTAGAGGATGCTGTTACGTCACAGAATGAGTTATGGCCCAGACTTCACCCTCTGCCAAACTGTTCACTTACAGTAACACTCTGCTGGACAGGAACAAGGCCAATAAACCAGCATTGTCTCACCCTCACAGCCTCTTTCTGTCGTTCATAACATATGGCAATGCTAAGTCACATAAATAATTCATGTGTGTCGAGCAAACCTTGTTCTGATGTTTGGAGAGTGACACAAATGAGTTGTTGCTTATGTTCTCTTTGTCCGGCATTCCTGATGGGAAAAAAAGAGTACATTTACAAAGTGACTTAGGAGAAGGGTCTTATAAAGTAACCTCAGAAGAAATGTACATCACAGAGCTCCTAAGAAATTGGGAAAAATGTGTTCACTTTAAAACCTGAGCAGTAAGTAAAGTAAGTGAAGCAAACACATAAACAGCCAGCTGCATATTTGACATAAAAAGTCCACTTAATCCTTAATCAAATCCAGAACCATGAAGATATTTAGTACAACTTTAAAATGAAATAGATGCAAAATACTTTAAATTCATTTGCACTGTATTTCCTGGTGAAATTATAAAATACTATTTTTATACTATTCTTCATGTGTTTTTTGCATATTCCTTAAAAGGTTATTGTGGTTCAATATATAATATATATTGTAATTGTCATCGTATGTCTTTATGTAAAGCAACATCATGTGTGCCTACATTTACTGTTTTAATTTATTTAAGTTTTAGTTGTTTGTTTCTTTTGTTTTCCAATCAAGCAATTCATTTCTGTCAATTATGAAGCAGAAAATGTACCAAAACGTTATCAGCATCCATTAGTGCTTGCACACTTATTAATTTTAATTAATTGAAATCTGCTTTAAGTAATGATCCTATTTCATTTTCAATTATTGTTGTGACATATTAAATAATTGGTCTTCCGTGTGCAGGAGAAAATTGCCTTTATTCACAAATCTATAGTAAACAGTTTAGACCTAAATAAGCAGACTCTGGGGTTGTAACTGATGTAGCAGAGGGTTTTCAGGGTGCGGTTAATTCTCAGTGTTTGGAGCTTTAAGCATGTACAGTTCCCCTCCAGGACAAATAGCACAATCAGTCAGAGCTGCTCAGTCACAACTGTATCTGCAGGGAAAAACTCAGCTATTCTTAGACTCTCAGACTGCTGATACCACGAAAAACTCATGCACAATCCACACAATACATAGAAAGTGCAACATTGCTAGAAGTGTAACGTTGTGCTCGAGGTTATACATCCAAGAATAAAACTCAAGAGTCTCTATATGAATATCATGCTCTGTGTAGGTCCTGGCTATTTTAAATCCCTGGTTGTTTTTGTAAATGTTCTCCGTTGTAAACGCTTTTGTATTTGTATATATGTGCTAGCATTTAAACCACCTATCCACTGCAGAGACAATGTCCAACAGGGAAAATAATAATGGAAAACTTAGGACCAACTACCAAAGTGATTGACAGTTTTTTTAGTAGAGAGACAGTCAGCAATAAAATCACAGGTATTAATGTTAACTGTTACAGGTAAAGCTTTAATTATATCAGAAGTGTTTATGAGAACTGTGGTAAAAGTTTTGACGATGGAAGTTCAATCTTTTCTTGACCTTAAACAACAGTCTCAGCTGCCTAAATTGAACCAAAATACTCATATGGTCATGGTCATTTTGAAAAGCAATGAGAGTCTCACATTGGCATCTGTCATCTTCTCGGACCGCGTTTCTATTTATATTCTGCTCTGTTTAGAATCTGTGCTTGTTCCTTGCTTTTTTGAGAAGTTAACACAACTGTCTATCATTTTATTTGCGATGCTGCCTTGCTGGTCCATGTGACATCGTGGCTCTCATTCAAGTGTCACATCAGTTCAGTCACGGCAATAGGGACGCAGTGTGTGCATGAGAGAGAAGTCAAGTTACAAAAATCAAAAGTTTAATTAGCTGGTAAAAGATCATATCTAGTTTGACTATGTCGGAGCAAGCTGCCATTTTATTTAAAAAAAACTAGTGAAAAACAAGTGTGTGTTGTGTTTTAAAAGCTTCCCAGGTAAAGTGGTTCTGAATGCGTGACCCAGGTGAGTGAAACAATGCTGACTTTAAAAGCTCCACCTGTTAACACTGGAGCGCTGTAAAAGCATAGTGTTGTTGTAACTAAGACAAATATTTAAAACATGTTTAATTCATTCAACTCAGCTACTACAGCTCAAAACCACCAGCTGCTGTACGAGAGAGTGCATCAGCCTCCAGCTGCTCGATGCTTGTGCGATTTCTGTCTTGGTGTATTCATGCATACAGCACAAACTGTAAATCCCCTAAGTACTGAACTGTACGCTGAAAAAAGACCCAGTGCCCCGTCTCACAGAGCTGAATACTAAAGCAGACACATTAACTTTTAAAGGAAGCCCAAAAGACTACAGTAGTAAGTCGAATGAAAATTTTACAGTGAGTTTGAGATTGTGAGTTCTTGAAAAACTTTGTTTGGAGCAATTCAGAAACATTTCTTTAAAAAAATGTCTATCATTTTCAAACTCGTTTAAAAATACATGACAACACACGGTGAAGTCACTGCCAGTAAGCCAACACACTCTCTGGGTTTTCTCACTGCAGACTGCTGTTCATCATTTTTATGGTACATGACTTTGAAGCAAGTTAAGTGCTCTGTTTGAGCAAAGCTAAGTCAATATTGAGTTAACTTGCAACAGAAAAGCATGAATAAAAGTATCAGCCTTTATCACAATGTAAAAGGACAAAGGAAGGTCGGACAGTAATGGAGTTAGGCAGAGAAAAATGTTATTGCATATTGTACCAAATAAGAATCTATGGTATAAAGCACCATCTAAAAATTGTGAAATCTCATCTCAAGGAAAACCAACGACTGGGAATATTTATACAGTAAAGTGAAGCCATTTACTGTTAACAGTGTTAGGAGTTCTTCATCTTGATAAATTCTTTTACTATACTACTTTATAATTTCATAATTTCAGTGGCGCCTTTTCTTATCTGTACCTTTTTATCTTGAGTGATTGATATAAAAGCAGCTGAAGGTGAACCTGTTTCTCATGATCTAACACTGTCACTGAACACTTTCTAAAAAATCCATGTGCACCAACAGCAACATTTGAACATCTGGGAGTGTCTGCACTGTGATATTTTACAGTCAAATGTCTTGAAGATCAATCAATCAAATTTAACTCAAAGTTTAAAGAAAGCTTTCAAATCTACCAAGGCTTATATGAAGGTTGATACAGCATCTCACAAACTGTTAACAGTGACTTAAGTCATGATTATAATGTGTGATTGCTGAATTGAAAAAAAAAAAAAAGTAAGTGAGAGCTACTTACTGTCGGCACTACAAACACTTTCCATCACACCATAGGGTGGGACCAGCAGTCCAGCCATGCACTGATGATATTTCTATGAAAAGAAAGAAAATACACAACCAAATCATTCATCATTAGAAAATATAATTTTTGGCAGAAATTTGTGATCTATAAACACAACACAAAATTTAAAAATAACAATACATGATTGCAGCACAGTATGTATCTTAAGAAGTCCGTAGCAGTGCAAAGACAGGAGCAGTGTTATATTTGGACAAAGCAAACTTTATCCTCGTGTCTCATCACTTTATCGACTTGGTCATAGGAAGCCAAGGTAATGACCCACGTCCAAGTGTGTCTGAGGTAAAGTGCTGGAACTCAACAGCTTGACATTCACAGCTGCTGCTTCAGATAAATACTGAGATTTTGTTTCAAGTGTCTTGTTCCAGTCTTTCCTCTTTCATCAAACGGCGCACATGAAGCTCTATGGGGCAGAATCACCGTCAGAGGTGGAAGAAATACTCAGATCTTTGCTTAAATAGAGGCAGCAATACAACAGTGTAGAACATATCTACAGAATGTATGTGTGTGTCGGATTAACTTCAAAGGGGGACAAGCTAAATCTGAGGGTGGTGAGATGATTAACAACTCGACTAAAAAAATCGATTTTTGTACTTTCCTCTAATCTTTGCTTTTTAGTGAAATATTGTAAAAATTTTACTTTTACTTTGGGCCTTGAACACTTCTATCTTAGAGATTTATATGGGAAATCCAAAGGAAAAAGTTGGTTTAATATTCAATCTTCTGGCTGTGAGTATTTGCTGCATGTTATTTCCCTCACTCTCCTCCAACGTTTCCCCATCCCTGTCTCTCATTAATATGCTGTCTAATAAAGGCAAAGTGCCCCCATCCCCCCTAAAACATCAACCCCTCTGACATCACTTGTCTCCAGGCTGTGAGGACAAAGAGCAAAATCGATGAGAATCAGTTTGATCGCTGGTCCTGACATGTAAATGTAAGCAGGGTTCAGTGATTAATGATCACAAAGGGGGAGAAAACCAAAAAAGTCATTATTATATTTATTGTAAAAACTGTAAAAAAAAAAAAAAAAAAAGTGAAACTTAAACGCTGTAGTTATTGAACATCTTTGGTGTACATTTGTCACTTCACTAATGAACAATACAAAATATAATGTGGCTCAGTGTTAATCCTCGATTTCAGTTTCAAGTCTTTTCCTCGTTACTCTCTTTCTTTTACCTGTCATGCTCTTGTTGGATTACATACTCTGATTCCTCATAAAGTGCTCCATCCTTCATGTCGTGCAAGATGCAGAGAGCCACAGAGGAAACAGAGCATAGCAATAAACTGTACATGACTTATACCATCGCTGTGCCCTGCAGCATCACACGTGTTATGTAACATCCCAGTGCACTCTTGTAAATGTCATGTTTTTGTTCATGACACTGGTGCACAAAGAGGTCAATCTGACCAGAGCCAATGAGCCATAAAAGAAATATTGCTTTATCCACTGCGAGATAAGATCATGGGTCGAAGCAGATGACAGCGGCAGAGTACAAACCTCTGCCAAAGAGGAACAGTTTTCTAATGCCAATAAATAAAAATCTGATGAAAGACCTTAACTTAAATCTAATTAATTTATTCCTTCACTAAAGTCCCAGCTCTCTATTTAATTTTATGCAAATCTGTTCATAGGCGATTGAGTTCACTTTCTTACTATAAATCATTTTTGTTGGTTTTTACAGAATTATTACTGTATTCTCAACAGTGTCTGGCTGGAGAAGCTGTGGATTTTGCAAGGTATTTTGGGACATATTTCATGGCAGGAATGAATATTGTAGTATGGTTGTATTATTCTAATTACAGTAATACTAAGTTCAGTAATATTGAGTTCAGGATTGTTTTAATTCTTAATTTTAAACCAAAAACTAAAAAAGCATTTGCACTTCCGCTCCAGTCTCCAGTCAGTTCAGCCAAGGACCAGGCACAGTTTGCAGAGTCTTTAGCGGAACATTATAATGTTGCAATTGACCTTTGACTGTTTGGCTATAAAACCACTTCATCATTTTATCTTATTAAACATTTGTGTCAATTTCTGTCATCAGTGAGTCATGGCCAAAAATGTGTTGTTGTGAGGTCGCGGTGACCTTTGACCACCAAATTCTAATCAATTCATCCATGAGTCCAAGTTTGTGCCAGATGTAATGAAATTCCCTCCAGGCGGTCCTGAGATATTCATGAGAACGTTCCAGACAACCCAAAAACATGATGCCTCCGGTCCTGGCTGTCACTGGCTGTCACTGGCATAGAGACATAAAAATCATCATTTGTTAGGTAAGTGAGCTACTGGCTAACTTATCTAATCACATGAGATAGAATTGGCAGCCCTTGGCAGCATTTAAAAAGGTTGGTGAGTACATTGCCAACAGAATGTACCACAACATTTGGATTCTGCAAACAGAGGTTGGATATTTAATTATCATCAAATATGAGTTCACTGATATTATTCTAAGTAATCTATAATTTTAACAATAAAACATTAACATTATTGCATCTTCAACAAAGAAACACTTCATATAAAAGCATCCCCTCCACATACTGTTTGACTCTAACACAAGCTGCTTCTCAGAGCTGTATTTCCTATCTGATTTCTGAACAATTTGTCAAGTAGACTGATGGTTCAAGATTAATTTGAGGTAAAAGACAAACAAAAACCGATTATGTGCCAATGCACCTTCATTCTGAGTCAATAAAAAGCTGATTGAGGAACACTTAGCGAGCGGCCCATTCTCTCTACCTTCCTATCTCCCGGTCAGAAGGAGGCTGAATGAAAGCTGGAACATTTGATCCTGGATGGTAATGTACTCTCAGAGGTCATGCCTTAAATTCAATTCTACCCTCTGAAGTCTGGTAATCACTTTAGCAACCCTTCAGGGCCACACAAGCCTTTTCCCTCAATTAAGAAGCCGTTTTTGAAAGCATTTCCACATATCTAATCCAAAAGATAGACAGGAGATAGAAGACCGGACTTGCAGCTCATTAAGATACTAAAAGATATAGATTCATGTCAGCTGACACAATGCGTCTTTTGTGAAGGAGGATTTTGTACACATGCAAACAACGTCATTAATTATTCACAGTTAATCAAACCAACAGATGCGAAGCCTTCGGAGTCACTTCGACAAGACTATCTGTCTTTGTTGACAATTAAAGGATTTAGGATTAGGGAGGAGCATTTTAAACTGAACAGCACATGAACAAATGAACTGAAGCCCCCTGAGCCGGTAAAGCCCCACTCCCTCAGGGCTTGTATCCAGCACGCAGGGCAGGGGCGTTGTTTTAGAGGAGGATTAGGACCATTGTCAGGTATGTAAAAAGCACTCAGTTTCTATTTTGTTAGAATTGATGTTTCGACACACAATGCATTTGATTCCCTGAGGAGCCATTTTTTTACAACCTCCTTTACAAGCCCCCCCCCCCCTTTACCATTTTGTGTGTCTATTATTGTATCAGAGTTGAATCCATTAATTGATTGATCTATTAGTAGATCAACAGAAAATTAACCATCCATTTGTATAATCAATTCCTCTTTTAAATAATTTCAACCAAAAATAAGATTGTGAGGGGAAGCTGCATTTTCTCAGTCTTGAATATACTTTGGGGTTCTGGGTTGTTGGTCACACAAAACAACATACTTGAAGATATTACTGTGGGTTTTAGGAAGCTGGGATGAGATTTTACGGATTAAAGAAATGTAGAAAACAGTCAGCAGATTAGTTATAATAACTGTCTAAATGTCTAACTTTAAATGAATCAGTCCAATTATTCACATGCTGGACTTCATCCTCCTAAATCAGGAGATTATTAGAGCATTAAATCATCTCACACATCAACCAGAGAGATTAAAACTGCAGATGTGCTGGAATCGTGACAAACCGTTTTAATAAATACATAAAAGGCATTTCTCACATCCCAAGTTAAGGATTTATAAACCTTGCTTGTTAAGAAATCCTGAACTAAGTGTGCTCGCCATGTTCCCTTAAAATGCAAATTCAAATATTTATGACAACACTTCATGTCACAATAAAACAAGCCTTGGGTGTGATTTGTGCCTCTGCTTCCCTGTAGTCTGACATGTTTTAATCATAAAACTGACAGTGATGCCCTTATCATCTATTATCTCTGATCGCAGAGAGACGTCAGACTGATACATGTTTTTAGCATCACTGGGTTGTTACACATCAGCATTTACTGACAAATGGACAGTCAATAGTCATAAAGCACAAGCTCCACTGGGACTCACCGCTCTCCAGAGAGAGAGTCCACTGTTGTATTAGTGGTACAAATGTTCCTGACTGCATACATAGACCTCTAGGCATGTTTGACTGGGTCACATAATCTGTCACGATTTGACATCCACACAACAAGCACAGTGGTTTAGTCAGAGCTTATAGCCTCAGCCCTCTCTCTCACAAACTGCTGTATTATTTATTATCATTAGAGGGGATTATGATCTTCTAGCAGGTTTACTCTGAGTAGCTGAGAGCTGTTACAAACCCCTCCAGAATGAGAGCGATGTTGTTTGAAGTGATAAGATCAGACAGGTAGGTAGATGTGTAGGAGTCGAAATCCCATCACATGCATGACTCTGGGAATAAAAACTAATAGATCTAAGGTCTTTGACCCCGAGGGCAGCTTCAGCCTGACATAAAATCCATCACTAGCAGAAAGCAGAAACACGGCCTTATCAACAGATTTGTATTTGTAGTAGAGGCTTCTCTCAAGTTGGCGAACCAAGAAATCGTATTAGATCTGGAGCAGCTCACAAACCTCGAAGGTGATACAAGAACATATCTCGAAGCGATCAGGTACACAACAGTTTAAGAATTATATTAAATGTGATCAGCTCTAAGCAAGTGCACAAGCTTTTTTCCAAGTTGTCATGTAATGTTTTATGACTCAAATTTTACTTCAACTGGAGCAGAAATTCGGTTTGACCTCAGGCAGGCCACAGATGACTGAATAAAGTCCTTCACCAGAGTTATGTGTCAGAAAACTGTTTCGTAATTAGTTGATCATACGAGGATTAAAAAGAAGAGATTTGCCATTTTGCTACAGTCTGCTTCTTTAAAATGAACAGTGGACATAATGTCATGTCGGTTTCCTGACTACACTGAGTAGTTGTGTTCTGTCTATCTGTTATGAATATTTAAGCTTTAATTTCTAAGAAAACTCATTTTTATGCCTCAGTTTAGTTTGACAAATGGCTGTAAACACAGCAGCCACCAACAGGAGCAGCTTGGCAAATGTGCCAGCCAGACATGTGAACCAGAGCTGTGGCAAATTCTGAATAATTAGACTCAGTAACAACAGTCAACAAAAACAACAACAAAAAAGTCCAAAATTGATCCAGAAAACAAAAATGAATTGGTTTAAACTACTGAATGCATTTACAGGGTTACACAAAGCATAACCGCTGACTAATATTCAGTGTTTTAAGTTTGGTGACTAGATGTTTCTTACTTTACTCCTTTCGATCTAGGTTTAGTTCTGTCCTACTGTACACTGTCTTGTAGCTTTAACTTTTCATCAAAGATCTTTTTTTATTGACATTTGTCATTTTAAATAGAAAAAAAGTGCTTAATCTGAAGTAATACTACAGCTGTCAAGATAACTGGGGACATGTGGCTGCTCTGTGGGACTGGCATTATAAAAACACACTGAATAATCGTTGGGTATTGTATTAATAGTTGAAACATTAGTGCTTGACTCAGAGGAGACTCATTTTCACAATGCCAATATTTGCAAACAACATATTTGTCTCTGTAGATACAGGTAACATGAAAAACATCTACAACTGACAACTGAAATTGATTGATAATATTACTTAGTAGAAAAATATTTCATACACTGGAAATGATACTTTCTGAAACATTACTTCACAATGTTTAAATTATATCAGCTGTACTTGACTCTTAATATACAGCATACATCTCAGAGTGGTTTGTTGATAGTATCCTACATTCACCCTAACATAAAAAGGCGATTTAGAAATGTCTGCAATCACAGATGTGCCTGTCTGTGTTCCTCCAGTGAAGCTCGGTCAGCTGTTCTGCTTATTTGCCCTCATACATTGACTTCAGTGTTCACAGCAGCAGGAGAACTCTTACACAGCCCCTCAGCATGTCTCTCAAGTGATAATGTGTCCCCCATATATCCTGTGTACAAAAACAGTGTAAAGATTGTCACCATGGAGCTGAACATTTCAACAGTTCATATCTGCATCTGATGCACATGTAACAAGATAAGTGCAGTCTTATCTGTGTCATAACAACAGATCAGTGAAGATATTAACCAAGTCGTCTCAGTGCGTCCGAGCTCCACCTCCGTCTTTCACGCTTGAGCACGTTATTGTATTGTGAGCATCACTGTGCATGAATGCACTGCTATATTTTGAATAATTCACCCCAGATTACATAACCTTCGTAGTGCAAACTGTTCTCAAAGCATTCGCTGATTATTCTGAACTCTTACAGGCACACTTCAGGCCACTTGGGGAAACAATTAGGGGAAAACCCTCCCAAGAGTTTTACTTCACTTCTGCTGTCACATTTCCTCCCAAGCAGGAACAGTTAGAATATAAACTCTGACTCTTGCAGTAGGAATGACAACACAAAAATTTTGGATTGCAAATTCTGAATTTCTAGAAAGTGTTGCACAATCAGCCAGAACAATTCTGCACAAATCTCTCTCCAGTCCACATATTGCACAGTGTTTCTCATGCAACAAATGCACTGTATTGTTGGAAAGTTTGACAAAGATTACCTAAAAATGCTACCAGCCTCCCATGTATTGTTCTTAATGACAGCAAGGTCCTCCACGCCCTCTTAATCCAGGCATTAACAAACAGTTCAAGCATGTAAGTCCCAGAGCATGGTCCAACATGATCCAGCAGCTCCACCACCGCAGCCCTGCACGCCAGTCTGAGAGCAGAGAGAGCAGACTGTGTGAGCCCAGCAGAGCGGCCGTCAGCTGCTGACTTCTCCTCCTCAGCAGCAGTTGCTTGGCGATTACTCAACTCCAGTCAGTGAGCACACTGGAGAGCATGCTCGATCTCTCCCTCTCTCTCTCTCTCTCTCTCTCTCTCTCTCTCTCTCTATCACAAGCCTTAGCTAATCTACACACACACAATAAAAAGCAGTTACTAATTTTCAGCTTGGCCGCCTTCACAATGGAAGTGCTAAAGCAGAGTCTGGTCAGTCTCACAGGATGTGAGGACCAATAATCTGGAATCTAAAAAAATGTCCCTGCTGCTCTCATCAACTTACTGCTCTACAGGGACATTTTCCTCTGGCAGAATTTAGTTACACTTGTGCATCCACTCCAAGCCTACAATGTACAGACCGAAGCATCCAGTACCCAGTTCCTATCACTGAGCTCCTTCCTCTCAAGGACAGAGACCAGATGGTGTCTTATCTTTGACCTTGTTACTTATCAAAGCCACGAGACGGCTGCATTGAACTCCCTGAACATTTTCCAAACCAAGAAATTAATCACATTTTCAAGAGCTTACAATATGCACGTAGATCTGCCCAACACCAAGACAGATTATGTCAAACTAAGTGCACACCTGGTAAAGTTATTATTTGTCTCTTTCAAAAGATGCTTCCATTAATAATTGATGTGGTAATTGTCTCAGATGTTTGAGATTTGCTTGTTACAGCCTGAGGCTCTAGTGTAAAGATGTTGTTGTCTCATATTGTTTATTTAATGCCAAATGAAGGTCAATGCCTGAAATGTTGAATCTCTAATAAAATGGATGAGAAGGACTTTAACCCTTTCTCTTAAATGAAAAATATGCAAATATTTCTTGAGAATAAAAATGATTAAAAATCACACTAATCACACTCAGAAATCACACAAGCAGATTCATCAGCTCATTTCATTGCTGCTAATTTGTAAATAACTGTGCTGATAAAACAGTGAATTTAATAATTGAAAATTGTCTTTGGTGGCTCATTCATTGCTGATTGGTTGAATGAGCAAATTTGTACAATCCTTTCCATAATTGACAAGCAGTGAAATCATATGTTTAATGTCTCCTGATGCTTCAAGGAGTTTTGTGAAAATACAAAAACATGACAAAAACATGTGACATTTAGTCTCCACTGCTGGTTAACTTTCTTTATTTCTTTCCTTATTTCTTCATTTATATCTTTATTCATCAAATTAAAGTCGTGTTTTTCCAATTAAAAACTGCAGTGCACCAGTGACAGTCTCACAAACATGGGCTCAGACAGTCGTGGTTTCATACATCACATACCTAAGTGTGAGCAGGTGTGCTTGAGCTGCAGGTGAGCAGCGGAGGGGTGGGCGGAGACAGAGGTGGCAACGATTTGCATATTCATTGCATGAGACTTGCTTGAGAGTTACATCTAAGGCATTCTAAGACATGGGGGAAAAAAGCTATCTTGCTGATTTTGAGATAAGAGAAGAGTTTTGAGATAAGGAAGGAAATAGAGAAGTGCTAGATGTGTGTTAATGAATCAGCTTGTCAAACTTGACTCCCCATCAGTTTACACTCCAGACTGACAGAACAAACCAAAACAGCTTAGCTGCTACATGTTCAGTAAAACCATGTGATGGGAAATAATTGCTTATTTAAGATTTGTCATTGGTCATCCTCAGTTTGGTGGAACAAAGGCTTGTATTAAACAGGCACAAATTTAAGACAAAGCAAATGTATAAAATGTATTTTGGATGTCACGTCATGTCATTATGATGGAATGAGACAAGCAGAGGCACCACAGACAGAACATTCTCCATTTTCCTTCTTTTCTCCTCATGCGAGCAACAAATCTGATTTGAAATTTTATTTTATTTCATTATTTTTTGTGTGTTTGTTTGAATTCAGTTTAGTCATCTCCTCCATGCTGTGGGTTGTGGTTCAATTCAAAGATGCAGGTTCAACTCATCGAAAACATGAGCAGAAGTATAAGCAAGATGGTGATATGAAAGACGGAAGCTGAGAGAGTTTGTGTGCCAGCTAAATGACCACTGGGCACGTAATTCTGCACTACAGGAATGTGTTGCTGTTTTGCGAGTTTACAGTTGGTGCAACTCACAACTTTGATCCCAGATCTTTTTATCTCGCTGAGCTAATTTTCTCTCAATCTGACTAAACGCTTTTTAAAAATCCTGCAATTGCTGCTACAACAACTGAGTGAAGAAGTAGAAATTGGACTGATAATAATAAATCTGCAGGGTCAATTGCAATTTTTCATGAGTCCTGTTTTCTTTTACAGGTTGGAGTTCAGATTCTGGGCGTTTGATGATGTAACGACTCTGTGCGCAGAGATAAGGGAATACAACACAAATGTTTTGATATAATCTTCCTGCTCTTTCAGTGCGCATATCCGCTGTTCACTTGCAGGGACTCTGGACTCTGGATGTGGCACACTACTTGGATGCTGAACCACCAGAGAATCCATGTGGCCTCGTTTTTTTCCGACCCCCCTCCACCCAATCCTCAGACACCAGAGGGCACGCTGCGTTCCTGCCACTTCCTGTTCATCAGCTTTCTCCACTGGCTGCCCACCAGGCTTCTTCTATGGACTGATGATAGTGACACACAAACCCCACACACACACCCACTCCCTCTGCTCAGCACCCAACAGACACGCCTAAGACCTCAACGTGCAAACTATATACAACTGAAAGCCTTCATAACACAGCATTAAGCTTATGAAACCTATGAAGCGTAGTTTGTCATATCCAATCCGAGGCTTCCAGATAATGAAAGCAGGTCTGTGGGGGCCACATGCAGGCTAATGTGGCTGAAAGAGAGCTGTCTTATATGAACCTAAAAGCAAAAATCACAATTGTGTTGTTTCAGTCACCGAGCCCGTCGGAAGCAGGAAACAAAGGGGAGAGCAAATTGATGATCGGGCCATCTAAGCTTCGGTCAGCGTGGCCGTGTGTGCTGAGCTCGGCTCATGTCTGCTCTGTTAAACAAACAGCACACGGTCGCTTGTTCCCAGTGGTAGTAGCAGTCAGCAGCGTGAGGAGATAAATATCAAAGTTGCATGCAAGAGTGGCACCCACAGATACACGTCGAGAGTTTGCCGTGTGTGCTCGCACATGTGCCACAGTAACATGCGAGAAACACTGAAGCAAAAGGGGAAAAGTGTAAACAAGCATGAGCTTTCTACACATGGCCGATTATTTACTGAGTAAGGCCATAAAGAGTTTAAGTGAAGGAGCAAAAATATACTGAATAAAATACACTGAATAATTGACATGGACAGTCATGAATAAATAATATTATCCATCGGTTCATTAGGGCAACGCTGTGCTCAATCTGGCATAGTTTTGTATGAGTGCTGGGCCACAGGCGTTCTGCAGGAGGACAGATCTGTGTGGGAGGAGGAGGAGGAGGAGGAGGTGTGTCACTTTCTTTCAGGCCTTCCTCCTCAGCTTGAAGCAGGGTAGGTGGTACCCTTCCCTCAACAATCACTTCTTTGCTGCCTCCTCATATCAGCTGGCATCAGTCAATGCTGGGAATCTTTCTCTCTTCACCTTGGTTCTCGGGGTCGTAATAAGAATACTGATCTCAGCTCAAGGTTTTTCACGCGTCACAAAAGGTATTTCAGCTTTAATAAAAACCTGTGTGAAGTTGCTGAACTTAATTTATTTAAACAGCCAGGAAGACACCCATAGGGAAGTTGAAGGCAGTCTGTCACCACAGCACATCACAACTGGCAGGCAAATTCTGAAGTCTGATGCCACCAGAAACAAGATACTACATAAGCAATTTTCCTGCATTGCGGCAATGCTGGGGGGAATAAATGAGCGCCATTGCCAGACAGAATAATATGGTGGAACTGCGACCAACAAATTGTAAAACACCGGGAGTTAGTGCAATGATTATCTGTCAACAAGCCGATTATGTGAATTTTTATTAGATAGCCTTTCAGTCACAGCTTGGCTGCCTCACAGGGCAAAGCCAGCTCAGCACGTCTGACAACAGAGGATCCATGTATTGATGATAATGCTGTAAAGGGATGTCATGGTTTTCAAGTGAGGTACATCTGGAAACACTACGGAGGGCAAATAGAGTGAATATCTCATATAAAGGACCAGTATGTCAATCTGGACTGTATGAATGATAAAACTGATGCACACATGTTTTAAGAGATGAAAAAAAAACACTCAGCTTGGAATAATAATTTGCATCAGATAAGGGTTTTTTTTCTGTTTTGTTTTTTTTTCACTTAAAGCTTTTTAATCAGAAGCTCCTTTTCCCTAATTGAAAAGTTTCCGAACTTCAGTAAATTGTATATTGGTCCATGATGTTCTTACAAACTAGTTGCAATGTCACAAAATCATACATGTGTGTTGGATTTCAGGTGAGCACAGAGAAACCTTCCCTCCTCAGCAGATGAAAACAGCCTTCGAGTGTCTAACTTCTGCACAGTGAAGCTCAAACATCCAAGTGAAGTAACAATAATCAAAGGCATTTCTGAGTGGAGGGGGGCTTTAACATGAGACAGTGGGTGATAACACTGACAGATAAAAAGAGTCTCTGAGAGAGTTTGATTTAGTCCCTTAAGCACATGAGCTGGGAAAGATGACAGAAGATAAGAAATTATTTAGCCAATGCTTTCAACCTAATTATTAAAAATATATACTACGTTAAAGCAACATGCAATCAGCAAACCTGAAGCTGCACTTGTTGAAATTTGTGACATGAAGAGGCTTCTTCATACTTAGATTGTAGTAATACAATTGCAACCACATTGGATGTTTTCCAAAGAAAGCAGTCCCATAATATCTGTCACACATTATGTAGCAAAACTGCATCCCAACACACTGGACTCACTGGACCAGAGAGCAAGTTATTACATTACAAAACAACAAAAACCAGAGAGATTTAAAGACAAGAAGTGACAATCTGGGCACTGGAATCAGAAGCTATAAAATCTCATCTGAAACAACAAAACAAAAACTTACTGAGGAGGTCACCCCAGGGCGGAGGTGCAGCCTATAGTAGCACTTCCACGTGATCCTCAGCACGCATCCACACCAGGTTAACTGTCCAGACACACTGCTGCTGCCGGCCAGTGCTCTGACACAGACACACACAGCCCGTCATTTACCAGACCCTGGTGTCGCTCTGCGCTGGAGGGAATGGGCTGTCTCTCTCTCTGTAAACCAGCCCATTGCAGTGGCTCCGGCAGAGGGGGAGCTGAGAGAGGAGAGGGGCCTCTGCACAGCGTGACACCAGCTAACATGCAGGAGATGGACAGATGAGTGATGCAAACTGCTTTGGTTTGACAATGAGCAATAATGTATCTTGTCACAATCAATCTATATTTACAGCTTGTTAAAAGTCATGCTTGTCCTGACACACCGAGATATACTTCTATGTTATCTTAAAAATAGGTCTGTGTTATATGTGTACAGAGTGAATTAGTGCGTCCAACACAGACATCAGTTTCACCACAGCGCTGCACTTCCATCTAGTGGTCAAAAGACATAAACCTCCAGTGCCTCGATGAAACTGTATTAACGCTGACACACAGATTTATGAGTAGGTTACAGTATAATAAGTGGACAGCTCACCGTATACCTGCAGGGGGGCCAGCAAAACAATGACTCCACCAGCCAGCCCCCACTAATCCACAAGACATTTTGCCTATACATCACCCACGCTTTGGCTTGATCTGAGCTCAATTCGTCACAGTTTTCACATTCAACATTTCTATTCCAGCAAGAACAAGCTAAGACAGGTGGCTGTTCCCGGGCTTTAGCTGCCCCCTCAGTAGGTCAGAAATGAAATGATAAATAGACAGAGATGCATGCTGCCTTTAAGCACCCGCTCTTAAGGATCCGATTTGTGTCTACAATCAATGGCTTTAACAATGTAAAGCGTCACATTTTTATTTTAAATAGGTAAAGAGAGAAATATTTTGCAAACAAGTGAAGTTCATTCTGGAAACCACACTTGAATACATCCTGTCATTTTTGCTTTGAAAAATGTCTTTTTGTAATCTCACTAATCTTAGATATTTGACTAAAAGCAAACAAAGTCAGACTAGTGACGATAAAAAGACAAGGTTAGACATACTTTGCTTTCAGCCTTTTCAGATCTCTTGATACAAGCACCCACCTTGAGATAATCTCAGAGATGTGTCACAAACTGAAGCGTTTTTTTTTTGTTGTTTTTTTCAGTTGAATATCTGCAGGCTGATACAAGTAGAGACGGAGCAGGCAGAGGAACTCACCTCCCACAGAGACCTGAACTCCCTCTGTTCAATGCGTAGGAGCTCGCTGAATTCCCGTGTGACGATGGTGGCATGCCGGGGGGTGTTATCCAGGATGGACTCCCCAAATGCTGTGCCAGTCCCCAGTGTGCATATAGTAACAGCATCCTATAACAGAAACAGAGACGGTGCCCCACATGGAGTGTTCCTCCATAAGGATAAAGCATCCAGCTAGACAAGTGAAATGCTAATGTAATGTCCTTATTCTTCTGAAAAATAAAGGCTTTTGTGTGAAGCACTTGAGGAGCCATGCTCTGCCCTGATCACATCACTCTCAGAGGTTAGAGGCAATCACCTGAACACTTGTGGTGGATAGACAGATACACTTCAATCTGCAAAGACATTACTCCAATCAGCACCCAGACAAACTGACTGAGGTGCATCAAGCTGCAGTATTAAAAAAAACTATTCAGTTCCCTAATGTAATAAGCAAAATGCTTTTTACAGCCCACACTCCAGACAAGCTTGAGGTTGGATGTGACTTCTTTAGCATGTGTGATGAATTTCAAGAGGGACTTCGGTGACACAATCATTCAAATCTTCACAGGATGATTGTAAAATGCAGAAAATGAGGCAGATTTAGTGAATTAGAACACCAAACTATTATAATTCAAAAAAAAATGTGAGCACATCTGAGACAAATCAATGTGATATGCTAGCAGTATACTAGAAAGGAGATTGCCTTTGTGTCCATTTGATTTAGCACTTTCAGTTAAAACTGAGATATCAGATGATGCTTGGAAAAACATATCAATCATACCTGATAACTTGAAGTCTCTGAAACTTTGACATCCAATGAACCAGAGAGGACGGCATACCAGCTGGTGCCAATGTCTCCTTGACGATACACTTAAAAACACAGCACAGGTAAAAAAAAAAAAAAAAAAAATCATAAAAACAAACTTGTTTTTAAAAAGAAAGACCCTTCCATATTTTCTTTCCTGCCAGATAGACATGATGACAGAGCCTGAGATTGGACTTACAGGTGATGCCTTTCTCCAAGCACTCATAAAATCCGCACAGACAAATCTGCTGCAGCAAACTGGGGTGGAACCTCTCGAAGGCCTTCACATTTTTCAGACGAGCCAGAATTATGTCGACGTCTTCCCCAGAGCGCTCTGCTGGTCTGGAGAAAGAAAAAGAAAATGGCAGTGTACAAGTAACTGCTCAAATAAATGTGTATAAGGTGCAGAGCTTCAGTAAGCCGCAGTGCATCATGGCCTGGATGCTGAAAACATATGAAGCTCTGCAGGAGGGATGACACCAATTTAATCCCTGAGGAACTCTGTCCCCTGGTTTCATGTTAAAGCCTCTTATGTTGTAACTTAAACTTACAAAACAACAGCAACACCCTGCACAGAAGGTCGGAAATCACAGCTGGTGCGGTTTACATGAACTGGATCAAGAAACACAAGCTGAATAACATTTTCTTAAAGCAACAAATCTGGGACAGACTTTTAGTCGTTGCCAAAGTCGTCATGCAATAAAAGGCTGCTAGACAGACTCCAAGCTGGCCTTCTTGCTGTTTGACTAAAATTAGCAGGCTTGTTAAGTTACGCCGTGTTGTTGCATATGCTTGGTGAGTGATCATAAGGCATGTAATCATAACAAATGCACGTGTCTGTCCATAGTATGACAGTAATGTCTAATTGGCTTGCATAAATAACAATTCTTGCATAATGTTCCTTTGAGCACATCACTTCCTGTGCAGCACTATTTTCATGAAGCCTGGAAAACAGTCAAAAAGAGTATCTCTCCTCTCCCACTGTATCAGCCGACCGAGGGCGGTCACACTTTTCACTTCAACCAATCAGATTTAGCCTCTGTGTGCCAACAATCTCACTGTTGTCAAATATGAAATGATGATGTCACAAAGACTCCCCACAGGTTCTTTACTCTAGTGTGTACAATAGGCCAATGAAAATCACTTGTTCTTTCCTTCAAATAGTCCATCGATCAGAACAGGCAATTCTGAAGTGTCTTACGTTAAGATAAAAGCTTTGTTTCAGTGTTGTCAATAAGTCAATATTTCACTGTGAAAAGTCACACAGACGTTTGCAAATGTAAAAGTTATTTCCTCTGGCCTGCATCTAAAGCCTGGCTCATACTCACCAACCTGTTCAAGACTGTTTCAGGTGGATCATGCAAAACGAAAGTATTTACATAAGGACAGAAGTGCACACAGTTTACACAGAGTAACTCTTTACATTGTTACTTATTACACTGAGCTCTAACAGGGTGACTGACTTGCACTGCGGTGGAAGATGCTGATCACGTCCACATCACACGGCCGTGTCAGTGTCTGTTTGATCCCTCTTTCTCCTCTGCTGCTGCATCACACAGCCCCAAATTTGTTACACTGAATCTGAAACCTCTGATGTAACACGTGGGTGGTTGTACTGTAGCTTACATCACCTTTGAATCCACATCCATCCTTTTAAAAGATGAAACCGAACAGTGTCAATAATCCAGAAAGGAAAATGAGTGCCTGCTTCACAGCTGCAGCAATCTTCTGAATTCATGTGGCCCTAAAAAAATATTTATTGTACTTTATTATCTGCTATGTCGCAATACAGTAAAGCAAAAGCATGTTCACTAACAGCCTTCCAAGTCACAGTGGTCACATTAAAGTATCTCTATATTGTGTTCTGGCTGATTGCTTTATGTGAGAGAGCCCCTGTGAGGACGACAAGGCGAGAGAGAGAGAGAGAGAGAGAGAGAGAGAGAGAGAGAGAGATGTGTGGGAGTCTGAGTTTTGAGGCCAAGGTGTCTGTTTGGAATCCAACCAAATCACACACAAAAAAAGCTTTGAAAAGGTGCCGATTTAGAGTCAAAGTGAGGACAGAATGTTTTCATGTTGAGGCAGCTTGTTAGAGGATGAAAACTACAAACGATGATGAACCCAACTGCTTCTAGTTTACAGAGTGTGAGACTTCAAAACGTAATGAGGGAGATGTCATATTTCTGCATCTCTAAAGCTCTGTATCAATACAGACTGTTTAATGATCAAACAAGTGACGTGTGTGTGGTTTTTTTTTGGTTTTATCTTTGGCATCAAATACAGTGAAGAAGCTCAATGAAGTATATAATTTTCCAGCTGGAGTGAGGATATATATGGAAACAAACATTTTCATCATCTGACCTCTACTTCTTTGCAACAGAACACAAAGGTGAAGCAAACATGCTCCAGTTATCTGCCAGGAAAAGGTGAGTCATGCAAGATCCATTTGATTTGAGCGACACAGGTGGCTTCTGACTGGAGGATATTGCTGTGCAAACATGTCCAGCAAACTGCGTCACTTTGCTGTTTATAGCTGATGCACTTTGGACCCTGTCTTTGTCTAGGACCCCTTCTTCCCCACCCACCTCATTCTGAGTCTATAATTGGTCTGTTTGCACCTGAGCTGTGTGCAGCATCCCTGCCTGTTGAACACCTGCAGCACCATGTTCACCTTTTTATTATTATTTTTTTATCATTTGCACATTTAACAAAAATTTCAATTGAAGTGCACATCACATACAGGATCAGGCACATTGCAGCTCTTTGCAGTGGATGATGGACATGAACATTACAGTTGTGCAACACTGCACCTGTCAATGCTGATGCAGAGTGATGATGATTCATAAATATCTAAAAATGTACTACTCACTATTCATAGCTCTGAACAGATCAAAATAATATCTTGCTATTGATCACTTTTCATAGGAACCATTTGCAGCTGCTTGGTGGTTTAATACCTTTTCTCACAGGTGTGCATGCAGCAGTTTCACCTATAGATCAGGTGATTTTCAGCAGAAGAGTCTAAAGATATATTCATCCCATGCATCACAGTATCAGTCCTGGATATTAACCATGATCACATCTGAAACTGTGCATATAAAGCTTTAACATATAAGCATGTCTAAAGTTAGAAGCCTTGTTGCTCTCATCTTTGCTCCTATATTTAACTGCTCATACAGTTCAGTTTGTCCTGATATGAGAGGAGGAACCTGGCACGCGCTGCTTTCAATTCAAGTCTCAAACCCGCTGGGAATTTAAAACTACGGAGACATGAGTGTTTTCATTCTGGTACAGTCTCACAACGCCCAGGCTCCGCTGGAAAAACCGTGTTCATGATCCGTCTCTGATCGCTCTCACAGTGGCTGAAAATGAGTGTCCGCAGTGACATGATGCAAATGAATTACCTTTTATCCAGACAAATAATCCACTCGGCAGATTCCGACGAATGAGAAGAAGTGTGAGCTGCGACCATGTTGAGATGCTGCTGCTGCTGCTGATGCTGCGGAGGAGGAGGAGGAGGAGGAGAGAGCTGCACTTCATCTGCTTTCACTCACTCACTGCTGACACCGTCCCTGAGCACTGCTTCTGCTGCTGCTGAGGATGAGGATGGTGATGAGGATGAAGATCAGTGTTTACCTGACCACCAGCAGCAGCACCAACAGGAACACAGAGGCTTCACCCACTGTCATAGAGAAAAATGCAGCTGAAATGTAAAAAATAATAATGCTTAAAAAAAAAGAAGAAGAAGCATGACTCACTTTGCAAAGCTGTGAAAAGGTTTTCAGCAGAACATGTTCAATTCAAACATCTCATGATACTCAGACCCTTTTAAGGTGGTATTTATACACTAATGTGCCAATCTATGAACGATATTTATAACAATTTTCACACTTACAACATATTATTTAACATTAAGTTTAAACTCAGTTCACAGCTTTTAGGTGTGAACTAATGCAGCCAAATACAACAGCCCAATATTAAATCCTATCTTCATTAAAGTCATGATGTTTTAAAGAGCTTTTAATTCAATTTCATGCTCATTTTGAAGAGTGTGGTTTCTGTTGACGCTGTACTGTATAGGGAGGTGTTTCTAATATTTTGTCCATCCTACTTATATCAGTGAGGGACCACTAAATATTAAAAACATCTTTTAGTATAATCCAGTACAATTCAACAAGCCTTCATGAAGGTGGGCTCTTCTATTGGATTGCATTGGTTTTAGCATGTGTCGACCTCCCAAATCAAAGTGTTTCAAGAACATGGTTGAATAGTGGTGTGAATCAAATGTCATATGTAAGATAGAACATTCTACCCTGGTGTGTCTCACCTGTTATAACTGATACAACATAGGTTGTAAGATGTTAGCGATGCCTTTGAACAGTTCATCTGAAATGTGTGAAATGTTGCCCACACTGAGTGACCACTCATACCAACTAATCTTTACTCTGCTTCTGGCACGACCTAACATCATATCACTCCCGCAGCCCACTGATCTCAACAACGTGACTGGAGGTTTGAATTAGTCGCAGCCTTGTGATTGTTGGAGAAATATCATGTTGCTTGCCTGTGTACATTCAGGCAGTTGGCAGCCGCCTGCAGATGGAGGACATGGGTACATGTGCCTTAAATAAAATGGCCAGTCAGCACAATGAGTGACCTCTCTCCACTGCGGGAGATTAACATACTGTTGCAATGGGGAGACAGAGGGCACGCTGGTGACCTTATAGAATAACATACACATTGTCATCCATGTGGTAGCTTGTATAGGAGAATGGTATAAACTGCCTGCATGAATCCATGTCTATAATTAAAAGGCTGCTTGTAGAATTGACTGCAGCTGCCTCCTCCAGCACTTTGTACAGACACTGACAGCTTGTCAGTGGCAACATTTCCATAATGGCCCTGAGAAAATGATGCTTTGTAATAAGAAGCCTCGTAATGAAAGGGTCATTGGTTGGTCTCCGTTACCTTGCCAACAAAGTGCGACAGAGACAGAAGTAACAAGGCTCAGCGTTGCAGCTCCACATCACATCTCCTTGTGCATAGATCAGACTGTGAAGACAACTGTCGACATACTTCTGTGTTTATATTATTACTTTATTGTCACTTTAAACTGAGAACTCTTTGGTTCTTTTTCTTATTTTCCATGATTACATAAAACACAAAAACACCACAAATCAAAAGAATAAACTGAAACATAACCAGACCCCTTTGCATTAATAAACTGTTCCGTGTGTGTTTGTTGTGATATTTTGGTTTTAGTTAAAAGTATAGGCCTATGTTATGTTTTCCAATGTTAAAGGAACATTAATGATATAAACAAAATTTTAAGGGCCATATTTAACTTTAGTTGTTGTGTACTGTCAGCTGTGATTCTTTCTTTCTTTCTTTTTCTTTCTTTTTCTTTCTTTCTTTCTTTCTTTCTTCCTTCCTTCCTTCCTTCCTTCTTCCTTCCTTTCTTTCTGCCTTTCTACTTCTATCAACCACAAGATGGCAGCATTCTCCTTATAAATGGACAGAAAATGAGCGTGTCTCCATAGCTGTGATTCAACTTTATATTCAGAGTGAAGGAGTATCATTCTATGTTCTCTTCATTGAATATATTTGTTTGGGCCTGAAAATAAGGTTTCAGTCTGTAACAGACTATAGTGTAGCTATTGACCATGAAATGTCCACATAAAAATGTCACAGCAAAAATGTCCACATCATTGTGTGGTTTATCAGAAAGTATTTTAGTCACTGTGTTGCCAACATTTTATACATTTTATTCTTTGCATGAGCAGACTTTTTCTGTTGTGTAGTTTAAAATAATTATAAGGATTTCTGACGAAATATCTTAAGCAGGCTGTAGGTCCAGGCTATATGAGTCTACTGTCATATCATCAACATGCTCACACACTGAAGGTGCACAGCATTTCCTCTTCCCATCACATAGTCCCCACCTCTGCCTTGCTAAGATAAATAGTGGGGCTGAGCTCAGGCCGGGGCATGCACAACACAAAAGACACATTCCTGTAACACTGCATACCACCGACTCACAGCAGCAACAGACCAACACAAAACAATGTGTGAAGATGTCAATAGGCACTGCAGCATTCTGCCACTGCACCTTCGTTCTTACGTCTCATAAACTGCTAGTTCACCATCCAATGCAGCTTCTCTCCTATTAACCGTTCAATCACACATATTTGGACATATTTTCTTGGTGCAATTAATATTTTTATGCATTGCAAGTAAATATGCAAACAATCCTGTTTACTATTATCACAAAGTGGGTTTTATTTTCCATTAATTTTTTATCCATCTTTCTATCCCCTGTTCCTTTTTATATGAAGCACTTGGTGCATGTTGTAAAGCGTTTTCAGCAGCAGGTGTAGAGACAGTGTTGCTCCATTAGTTGTGCCTGGCTGGACTGATTTTCAGACGTTGTCTCAGAGGTTCCACTGGCTCCTCTGACCGGCTCTTCACCTGCTCCCGTTTCCATTTGGTTTGTTTTATTCATCCCACGTTGTTGGAGGGGTTGCTATAGGGACCTCTGGCTCGGCCGCTGCGTACCATGTTAGCCCTGGGAGAGAGCCCACTGACTGTGTATATATGGCTTTTCAGACCCACAGTTGCTGGGAGATGATCCAGCAATCTGGAAATGGTGAACGCAGGGACACATGCAATGCTTATGTGCACATGCAGCATGAATTCAGATGCTGATGAGCATTTGGAAAGATATTTGTTACTGCGGATACCATGTGAGGAGCTGCAGCTCTATCAGCACTTTCAAGGCCAACTCAAAAAGTCTGTTAAAAGCTGCTCAGCTCTGCACTCACTGATTCTGAGGTTCTGTCTTTTGATCCTTGTGGCTTGCTTTTATTTGACAGGCATACATTTGTGATGTACTTTTGTATTGTGTATCTTGTGTGTCCTTTTTTGTATCGTTTTTAATCTGTATTGTATTGTGCTATGTCTTTGCTGTCACCTGCCAAGGGCCTACAGATCTGAATTAGTATGAGGTTATAATCTCATACAGTGGATCAAATTGTGATATTGATGTCTGAGTTGTCCCTTTTAAATAAATTGAATAAATAAATGAAACTCTGATGAACTCATATGATTATATAATATTGAATGTTCAGGGTCAAACTTGTATTAAAATGTCTGTTTCCTCTCATCATGAACATTTTCAGATGAGTCTTGCTGAAAAGAGCAGAGTTCAAATTCCAGCTTTAAAGGAAATGCTGTTTAAAACTGTCTGCATCATAAGTGACTCTGTTCAGATTTTTCACTCCCAGTCTGAGAGCTCACATCCTCACCCAGAGGCAAAGGTCAATGGATTTACATAAAACAGACGACTGCAGAACACCTTAGAAATCTGTATGTACAGCGTAATCAAACAGGCACTAACATAAACTGTGTGAGTGGTTGTACAAAGCTGCAAAAAACTTCATATATCAGATAACCATGTCTCACTGGAATGTGAGGGCAGATAACTCTAGAGGAAATGCCTGAGAGCCTCTTCCAGAGACATCTCTCTGAAGGTTTTAAAACACTAATTTACAACTTTGACATGATGGGCCAAAGTCGCCTAAAACAGGACGCTACTTTCAGAATATGAGAGAGAATCAAGGGAATCTAACAATCGAGGGCAAAAGGTAAAGATTTCTAGAGGAATAAACTCACTGTTGAGGGTTCAATATTTCATGTTTTGTACAATTAAAAATGTAGATGGGATTAGACTTTAGGCAACAGAAATGTTCACATGCTCACAGAAATGCCTTCTAAATAGATCACCATCTGTCTCTTGCTGCAGTCTGGTTCATATTTATCAATAATTACTTTGGTATTTGCATTTTGTTACATAATTCCCCTCATGTTTAGTTTCACACATGGTTAGTAAAGACTCGCCATGTATGAATTGATCAAGCATATCAGTATACACTTTTTAAATATGTAAAAATATGATCTTAAATGTATGTGAAGCCGTGGAGTCTTAAATCATAATTACCTGATAAATGTGTTTGAAAAGTGATGCAAATTCATCATCTTGTAAAAAATGTTTAGTTGATGTCAACACAAGTGGAGTTAAAAAAAAAATCTTAATCTGGCCTCTGTGTCCTGGCTTAGTTGGACTGGATGATGGACTTACCATGTTCAATATTTTTGCAGCTGATCTCTTCATCTCTTTATTTTGTGAATCAAGCAGGCACATACATGTTGTGAGTTAACTTTCACAGCATCGCTCTCTGGGGAGGAGACCTGATTTTATATGTGACTGGCAAGTAAAGCCGAACTGCATTGTGTTTCACTGTTCTGTAAAAATCACTTTAACAGATATTTTCAGCATAATGGATTTGAAATTAACAGTGTAAAATTAGAAAATGTCCCAAAACACTTTGCACAACCAGAGCAAATGTACGAAGGATATAGGATTTCTGCTTCGACCTACTTTAATTGAGGTCAAATTTAGTGTTAATGCATGAGCCAGAGCTACTGTATGTACCATGAGGGAATTGCAGGACCACACTGTAATCTGGAATAACACTAGTGAGGTGTTCATAGTGTGTTTACAAAGTGTTAGTTTGTTTAGTTACAACAGAGCTGGAACAAACCTTCAGAAGATATATTAGACTGGATTTAAAGTTGTGTTTCATTGTTTTATGCTGTTAAATTTTTCACATATTATATGAAGTACTTTGACATGCCTTTGTGTGTGAAATGTGCTACCCCCGGGGTTTTCAAAGTCTGAGACTGCCACCCCACCCTGCCCCACCCCCATCACACACACACACACACATATTTCACATGCGTATTTTAGCTCAATTTCAGGATGCCTATGGGATCATCATTATGTTATTTCATGCCACAGACACAATTGAGCCAACATAGCCTAATATTACTGACATAACTTCAGATTACCAACTATGTAATAAGGTCTGTCCTAAGACCTTTATTATTGTCTGACTCTGGGAAAGTGGGAAAAACAGTAAAATGCCCCAAAGCCACTGGACTGTATCTCTGAACTATCAGTTTAATCAAATCACATCACACACATTTAGTCTATTCTATTCTATTCTATTCTATTCTATTCTATTCTATTGTATAAGTGAATCTCTCCACTGTATGACGACTAAATGTATATCTTATCTTATTCTATGTGATCTTCCTTTGAGAACTAATGTGTTAACTAACGCAATATTTTCTTTTTTTTTTCATTCACTGAGCCCACCTTCCACTTTAAAAACCTCTGCTTTGCCTTGTTGTTGGTTACACCTTACTGGCACCAAGGGAAAGTAGGAGCTCTTGGTCCTCTGACAAGAAGTGATGTAGACTTAAGACCATGGGACCTGGAGGAGCAGTTGTGCTCCAGTGAGTTAAGACTTGAAAACATCCCGACCTATGGTTCAGGACCTCACTCCCTGCAAGTGGTCCCAAGATAAATCTGAAAGGTCAAAAGGCGATTAAATGGACTTGAAAGTAAAATCTATATTTCTCTTGCATATTTTTTTTAAAAATGTGCTAACTTTGCTCAATGTTTGCCTATTTCTTATCTTATATAGCTCATTTGCTTATTTGACAGTGTTGTGAGATGCTGAGTTAAACCTTACAAGAAATGCAATATTCGACTTTGTGTTTTGTTCAACATTAAATTTAAAGTCAACTTGCATCAGTTAAACGGCACTAATGCAATTGGGAATCATTATAAATATAATCCAGCAGGTGGCGGTAATGTGACTCAAACGGATGCCAGCCGCCAGGAAAGGCAACAAAAGAAGAGAGAAAGCGAGAAGAAAGGAGTCCTGGAATGTGCGCGCTCCCGATTCTCTCGCTCTCTCAGTTCTCGACGGCGGCGGCGCGCGTCACAGAAAGACCGGCGTGTGCGCGCAGGTCTGGAAGTGGGAGAAGGAGGCTGCTGGAGCGGGGAATGATGGCGGTGAGCAAGAAGAAGGGACAAGTTTGATACTGTACGGCCGAGGCTTTGTGGGCGATGTTTCGGCGATGGAGCAAGTTAGAGGTAAGAGGTTTAAAAAGTTATCAGCTTGTGCGTTGTATTGAGAGACAGGGTTGATATTTTTAAACAGATCGTAGTTGAAATACTACAATGAAACGGACTAACGTTCAGGCTGTATTGAAACTGTTGGCCCGGTAAGTTTTGTTTCGCCTCTTTGATCTTTGGTGTAGGTTTAATAACAGCTCTAACAATGTCCAACCGGTTTAACGAAGTGGAATAAAAGTTTGTAGTTGGTCAAAGTTGCTGTAAATGTTTGCAATTTTGGTTTAAAGTTAGCTAACGACAACCACCGGAATGCTAACGTTAACCTTCTAACTTACTAACAGTTAGCTTCATGTTTAGAAAGATAATGAGGTGTTAACTCAAATTACATAAGTTAGGCATAGTGAGATAATAGTATTCAGTCTGTGTATTATTAACAGGTTTTGCTCTCTTTTTCTCTCTGTAGGTGACTTGGCTGTGACTGTTTCGTTGCTCCACAGAAACTCCACCGGACTCATGGCTCCGTTTGTCTAAAGCTGAAGGATCCGAGTTTAACAACAAACAGCAAAAGTCTTTCCAAACCCGGCTTTTCTAATTGGGCTGCAGTAGCACACAAACAAACATGATCAAAGCCGAAAGCAAAGGAGGCGAGAGGACCCTGAGGAGCGCGTCCCCTCACAGAAATGCATACAAATCCGACTTCCATGCCATTAAATGCTCCTTTGATGGGCCCAAATCCGAGGGCGCTGCCAAATCATATGCAAATGGATCCAGTGACACCAGGGAGGACTCAAGAGGAAGGCCTTTTGGCACCAGAGTGAACAAGATTAAGAACATATTCCTGCAGATGGATGGTCAGCAACAGGAGTGCCAAGAGGGGAAAGTGACTTTAAAGTCCGATGTGCCCCAGGTGTCCCCACCAAAGGTGCAATTTCCAGTCAACACCCACAGAGTTAACTTCAACAACACAACAAGCCCAGAATCACACAATTTAGATAAAACACCCAAGGGGGAGGATGTTGAGATTGACAAAGTGGCTTTGGCAGAGAAGTTTTCTGTGACCAGAAAACTCTTTGAAAGGGGCATCAAAGAGCAGCCTTCAGCTGAAAAACAGTCTCCAAACAGAGTAGTAAGTCGTTTGTCCCTCGGAAGTGGCTCTGATGAGGGGAAAAGCACAAGGAGAGTATCGGGATCCTCTGAGACCACTATCAAATCAGAGCAAACTCCTACATCAACAGCTGAATGTCGACCGGATGAGAAGACTGATAGTGAGAAAAAGCATGTGTCTAGAGTGTCATTGAATGCAGGACCCATGTCCAAAAGGTTGGAGAATTATATGGCAGAGAATGACTCCGAAGACAATAACACAGCTGCTGCAAAAGGAGAAGCGGTGTCAGCTAAACAACACACCACTCAACACTTACTGCCTACCTCTCCAATAAGGGACAGCTTACACAAATCAACTTCTGTTAAAGAAGCCACTAACTCTACACCTGTGAATGATGCCACTAGCAAAAACGCATCCCAGTCGGCGTGTGTCGTGAACAAGCCAGCGTCTTCGGTGTCTAGTACTGGCCTTAAACCAACATTTCCAGCTACTAACGCAGCATACAAATCTATTTCACAAACAACCGATGCCACTCACAAACCCGTCTCACCAGAGCAAGCAACCCCAGTTAGTCACAGTTACAAACGCTCCTCATCATCCAGTGATGGATTTAACAGGACATCTGTTGGTGGGGATGATGGCAAGCCGCATAGTCTGCCCCCAAGGGATGTGAAGCAGCCTCCTCCATCAGCTGGTGGTTTTCAGAACACCAACAAGGCTAAATACCCTGAAAAGCCCAGAAGTAACGATAGTGTGGTACATAGTCCTACCAGGGACAAGCCACCCAGCCAGACCTCATCACTGGACTCCAGGGGGGTGGGCATGGTGAGGGCAGAACTGGTAGTGGTTCAGAATGAGTCCTCAGAGAGTGAGGAGAATGAGGATGAGAACGTTGAAGATAATGTGTTTGAGGAGCGGAAGGTTCAAAGCCCCAAGGACCTACCAACAGACCTGAAAAGAACCTTTCCACCAGAAAAACTGAACTGTAACCCTACTCATGATGTCGCAAAAGAGACGCAAAGGATAGCAGACACTGTAGGTGAAGGTAGAGTCTTGGAGGATGACGATCGATATGGTTTGAAAGAGGAGAAAAGGGGAGACAATTCACTTGTGAGACAAGATGGTGACACTAATCGTGAGGAAGATGATGAAGTAGCAGAGGAGGAAAGTGAGCTTGAGGAGCAGGTAGGCCAGAGCACCGTGGATAGAGCCTCACCAGTAGTGTGCGGTATTGAAAACGCTGCATTTGTGGATGACAGAGATGTAGATCAGGTCCTCAGGGAAGAAGAAGAAGAAGAAGAGGAGGAGGAAGAGGAAGAGGGGGAAGATGGAATGTATGGGGAGTATGATGACTGTTACGAAGCTCCTGGTCTGTCTGATGAGGAGGAGCCTCCCTCAAAGAGGAAAATCAAGTTCTCCACAGACCCCATTCTGGTAAGTACTTTTTGATGTGCTGTTTACATTTGAACTATTGCTGCTCTACTGAGGCACTTAAAAACATATTGCACAGCACTGTCATTATAAACCACCGTCTCACTGATTCAGCAACTGTCTGACCTAGGTGTTTCCCTGCAGACACAAGACAAATTAGTGGAGGCTTAGAATGAATGCTTTTGTCTGGCATGTTGACGTCACAGCTGCTGCACTGTATCATCAGACAAGCTTTGTCACAGTTCTGGAAATCTAAACTATAGTTTCTTTAATCTTAATGACCAGGGAGGCAGGTAGTTGACAACCTCATCTCCTGGTTCATTAACCTTGCAAGAGAGGGGAGAAAGGAGAGTTTTTGAGGACGTGAGGTAGCAACGTTGTTTGTGGTATTTTTGGAAATATTGTTGACATTGCATAAGAGCTTGTGAAAGCGGGACCACAGCTGAACGGGGGCATCAGTGTGGTACAGACACTTGAAACTTTAGACTGCACAGTAAAAAAAAATCCTGGCACCCCTGAGTCACTGCACTGCATGAGTATTTTTACTCATTTAGAGTGGTTCCCCTCTGCTCGTGAATCATGTGTTACACTCATGACAGACTTTTCACTTCTCTGTAACATGGATATGATTAATTCATATCCATGTTGACTCCCATGTGATTTGTTATATTGGCTATGTTAAGTTCTTCCAGGGTTTTCCGTGGTATTCCTTGTTTAAGGAGAATATGAATAATTTTTGAGGAGGAGAGAGGCACATTCTGATTCCTTTTTCTGTATTCCAAACTGATTTTCCATCTGATATAATCTCATTTGGTATCGGTCTTTGTCACACATCACGTGTTGTAAACGTTGCTAGTTGGTGTTTTAAGCATGTTGTGGAAGTGTAGATAATATTGTCTACGATAGATTTTCCACCATCACCATATCACAGCATTTTGCTAAAGCAGGGAAAAACAAATCACTCCAGTTCATTCCACATAGTTTGTGAACAGCTCAGTGTTTATCCAGGCCTTAAAATGCTCTGTTATCTCAGGGTGTGGATCCCCCCTCATCCCAGTCATCCTGGCAGGGGGTCCTGGGAGAGGGGACCAGAAGCTGACCTGGAGTAGAGGGGACACAAACAACAGTGTGCCTCCTCCACCCAAAGTGGAGCTATGACAGAGATAAACACAGCTTTGTAGTTCACAACAATGTGCCAGACTGTGTCTCTTCTATGTAGCAGTTCACATACTGCTCATAACAACCCTGACAGGGAAACTGTATGCAAAAGAGAAATAGCTGACACAAGGTTGTAGTTGTTAATATGTGAGCTTGTATCAATGTACATGCCCAGAGCTGATTGACAGATACTAGCTGTGGCCAAAATTTTCACACCATGTACAAGTAATATGCGTAGTGCTAGTATAGCAAGTTGGGATGTGAATTCATACAGCAATGAAAAAATATTAGGAGTGAAGCTGATGATCCTGCAATGTAGAGCTGCAACCAACATTGTTATTTTCAAAAAATGTTAGTCTGTCTGTCTGTCAAACTAACTGATTGGTCTAGAAAATGACATAAAATTGCATTTCCACATCCCAAAGACCCAACCCAGAGATATCCAGTTTACTATAACATAAGACAAAAAAAGTTCCCTAAGTGTCATAAATTATGTGCTTAAAATAAAGATTATTATAAAAGTAGTTGCAGATAGATTTTCTGTGATAGACTAATTGATAAATCTAATTGTTTAAGCTCTGCTGCAATGATCACACTGTCCACCATGATCCTCGTACTGTGAAAATAAGTAGAAAGTCCAAAAATGTCCAAGCATTCTTTTAAGTTTCCAATTAGCTTTTTATATAATTGCACGAATGGCTGCATGCAATGGACAGGCTGGAAAGAACACAGAGAGATTTGTCAAAACAATGACGTGCGCTTCGATTGAAACCATGGGGCCAAGGTTACGTGGTATGTGTGTTCACCAATTAAGTCACACAAATGTCCCTTAGCCAACCTTCCTACCTGCGGCCTAGCCAACAAAAGCCTCCCGCTAGCACTTCATCATTCTCCACAGTCTGCTAGTCAGAGCTGGCAATGGGAATGAGCACACTTGATTTGTAGCTAACTAGGAGAGAGGAAGTGCTTTGTGCTTCTGGCTCACAACGGGATTAGGTCCCTTCTCCCTACGTAACCCGAGTCATCTTGACAGAGGAGGTGTCCTGTGTGGAAGAAAGGCCCTCTTTGTGAAGTGGAGATGCCCACTTTCAACACGTATCACCCTTATTAGGACTGAAAAACAGACACAACTAATGCAGTGAGGACTAATGCACATTAATTTGATAAGTCTGGATTGTTATCAAAATGTGCAATGATGGAAAGAAAAAAGCTAAAATAATTCCATGTTGTAGTCAGTTATTTCATACATTATGCTTTGTGAGTTATGCTTGAGCAGATTCTTCTGCATGCTGTATATGGTAACGCAGATGCACACTTTAGTAGGGCACTGAAATGCTGCATTCCCATTGCTGCTGTGTCAGTATGTACACTAAGTTTGCTATACCTTCTTGCTGTATGAGCAGGATAAATATTGGACTGCTGTTTTAGATTATACCTTTGGTCTTAGTGAGGAGGTTGTTTCCTCTATAACTGCAAATGAAAACCAGGCCTGTAATATTATTAGATTTGTGTGTCTAGGCAGGTCTTTATTATGGAGAAACTTTTAAACCTCAGATAACTTTTGTTTAACAGTTCACAGGTTTGCATCCAGTGGAATTTGCTATCACCCTCGACCCTATACTTTGGCAAAAGGCAGAGAGTTATTCAATGATTAACACTCTGGGCTGTAGGTGTGTAATCTGTTTGGGGGCAAAGGCTGCAGTCATTTTCAGGGTGATTACGTGGGATCGCCAGAGAGGTTGTTTTGGGTTTTGTGTGTCATGTTGCGCATGAGGATATTTGGAACGCAAGTTAAAAACCAGTCACATATAACAGAAAAGAGTGTCTGAATCCAGGATCTGCACCTGCTGCTTTGCCCCACCCCCACAGAGTCACAGGAAGTACCACCAGCAGTTATTGGTTAAGTGAACACATTGTCCCTTCTTGAGTGCACAGGGTGTGGTAAAGGATTGTGGAGTGCATAGTAACTGAACGAATTAAGAATTTTTTCTTTGTTGGCACTGTAGATAATCACACTGTCCGTACCGGTCGCTGTTCAAGCATGCATGTCCTTTTGTCCATTTGGCTTCCCATGTGCCTGCAGTGAAACCTTTGTATCTGTAGACTTTTCACCTCTGTTGAGTTGAGTAAAGTTTGTAAATATTAATGCAGAGCCAAATAACAAGAGTTTCATAGATGCCCTGAATGGACATTCTGCCAAATAGGATTATCATTCTTTATTAGAGGTTGGAGTCTTTTGGAATCCTATGATCCGATTTGAATTCTAGGTGTCACAAGTCAATTCAGAATTGATTCTCTGAAAGGGGGGCACTATTTTCTGGCTCTTAATCCACAGCAATGTTTTATGAAACATAACTAGTAGTTAAGCTTGGTCATGGTGAAGGTAATTTTCTCACCAAATAAAGAAAAGTGTGGCTATGTAGCTTTTTTGATTTTAAGAAGTTGTACTGCATTAATTGGAAAGCATGTTACAGTCGTCTGTCTGGATGGGAATAATGAAAGTGTAATTTACTGACCAATATCACTAGTTTAATGCTTTTTTAAAAATGCAAAAGTATTGTAAAAACAAAACAAAACAAAAAAAACGCTCCATTGTATTTTTATACTCATTATAAGAATGAAGTGATCTTTTCCCCACCCCTTTTCTTTATATGCTGGAAGTCTAAGATTTAAGCAGCAGGAATCCTCTGCTTTTCTCTCTGTATTTCATGTGATTAGTGAAAAGGAAAAGGGGCATACTCCATATTTCCACTCTGGTCTCTGAAGCCAACCCATCCCATAGTGTTTGCTTTCCATTTCCTAAATGAGATGGGTCTTCTGCTAGCCAGAGGAATGTGTCTGACTATACTCCACCCTCATCCAACTAGCAGACAGGCCTTCCCCTTGTAGGATCTGAGTTCCCTCCAGCCACCTGGGCAAGTGGGTGACTATCCGACAAAACAGGGCAGAATACTAATGCAGTGAGCTCAATGCTGTTCATTAAACAACTTGGCATGCGACGAGTCTAGGGCTGATTGTGATTGCCTTAAATGCTTTAATTATGTGATTACAGACAAACACATTAGTGGGTGCTGTCTGTTTTCTCTGAAAGTTAACAGTAATTGTGTGTTAAAGATTTCAGCAACCCGTGTAAGACACATGTAGTTTTTGTAGGCCATTTATATACAAACCTGTTCAACCTGTTTGTGTTCACAGACGTTTGGAAATTTGATTCCATTTTGGCACTCTGCTCTTCTCAAACTCCACCTCTTCCTGCTGTAGGCCGTACATTAGCACTTGAAACATAGATGTTGTTTCAGTTACAGTCAATCAGTATGAGCTTAACAAAGTGTTAATAGTTCCAAGGGCATACATACAGGAAGTACAAGATATATATGTTTTGTTCTTTTTTCTTCATGTGTTTACACAGGATCTAAAAACTGGGCCCCATGCCTTCTTCTCTAATTAGTCCATGATCTGGGCGGCCAGGCCGCCACCCCTGTCCCAGCTCACTCTCACAGCGTGTTTTCATTTGTTGTCTTTTTGTAGGCCCGCTTACATTACGAGCTCCCCAATGCAGTGGTCAGCCCTCATTTTGCACTGGCAAGAGATTTCTCTGGTTTGCTTTTCTTCACAGCTGCTGACTCATTTCCCACATTGGTATTCTGTTGTGGGGGGTTGAGGGCAACGAGGGAATGATGGGAAGGGTTTCAGTTTGGGTGTGGGCATGTGTACATCTGTGCGTGTGAGCACATGTAGAGAGGGCAGACCACTGCAGTTGTTGAAGATGGATGAAGAGCCCACACATACTGCTGGGAGCTATATGAAGATGCCATAGCACTCTGTTGACCCACATCACAACACAGTGATAATTAAGGGCTGTAATAATTTTAGCTGATGATGGACTTACTATGTGCTGAACAATAAATATGGGTGTTTATAAATAATATAAGTATTTTGTCTGATGGAGACAGAGATAGCATGGAGATGAGTGTACAGCTCGTTTGTAAGGGAAAGGCTCATAAAGAGATTGATTTCTGTCTTTCTTGCAAAGAAAACAGTGGTTGAGTGATTAGGTTTCAGCAAAGAACAGAACATTGTTTGAAAAAGGCCTGGGAGTCCATGGCAACAGGAAAGTCAGACATGGGAGTCTGGGGACCGGGGTGGCGGGAGGGGGGACGAGCCAATCTGAATTGCTGCTGCTCAGCTAATGCCAGTGTCACGGATGCAGTGGTGCTCCCTATATTCTATTAGCCTACATTTTCAACCCTTAATTACTAAAGTCTCCAAAGTCTAAACTAAAAAGCATCTTTCATCCTTAATGAAATTTCTGTCTGCTCTAGTTCTGTGAATCCATTTTTAATGGTCTAAATTGGAAGTTGAGAAGCTTTGTTGGTCCTATTTATAGAAGCACTTTCATTTGTTGTTTAGAGACACTTAGAATAGGTTTAAAGATGCAAGAAGGACAGAAATGTCTGGAGTAGGTAGTTACTTATTTTCAAAAGTTCTTATCTTCAGTGCTTTGTATGATGGCCTCACCTTTGTTTGATAAAGATAAGACCCATCTACCACTGGGAAAGAGCACAATAGATGGGTCATAGATTATAAACCTGTGGAAATAAGTCTCTTCAAGTATAAAAAGTAGGAGGAGGGACTCACTTGGGTTGATGGAGGGTCGAGGCCCCATGAATAGCATTCCTGCCTGTACCACAGAGTGGCTGTACTGTGCATAGTCTTCAAGTTTCTAGTCTTTCTTGGTTAGGGAAGTTATAGTACAGTACAGTATATGTACATCTTGTTTCCAAGATAAGACAGAACGATTCCATTTGAATAAATGTGTGTGAAATCTGCAGGATGTTGTAAAACAGAAATAGCAGTAATTCACTTTGACGAATTGAACACGGAGCTCAGTGAGTCATCTCGTAAGCTTACTATCTGGACTGTTTTGGGCTGCGTCCAAAGGCTACATAGTGAGGAGACAGAAAGACACACGGAGAAGGGGATTGTTTGTGGTTCATTCTTCAAGTCTTGACATGCTGCAGGATCTAGACCTCAGACTCTGTTGCCCAGAGTAGAAATATTTACATGATTACATCATACATCCTCATGGCAAATGTCTTGATCAATCCTATAATCCTTTAGCCCTCCTCCTTTTTTATATTGTAAAATGTCACCCTTGTTGTTGTATTATAGTTATTTGTGTGTGTGTGTGTGTCTACTGCACTATACTCTATATCCTGGGAGCATTGTCAGAGCTCAACTCCAGCATTTGTCACAGGGATTAGTGTCTCTCAGATGTCCATAGTTGCTCCACCCCACAAGACAGCTCAGTGTTTGTGAGTAAGCCTATTTCTGTGTGTTTAGGTGTTGACTAATACATATAGCCCTATATGGAATAATGAATGAAAAACCATTGCCCTAATTCTACTTGAGTCTAACCTACTTCAACTATTAACTCAGTCACCTGTAGGATGCACTTTTTGACCCTGATGTCAGCGTCCTGCCACCATCAATATCATGACTCCACCCAGATTAAGACTAATGATGACCAAGAAGGGCTTTTATGCTACAGACCCAATGTTGGGTTCATCCCCATAGTCAGGCATTACTCCAGATGGAGTCTCGTAAACTCTAATCAACTTTTTATGAACATTGCATTGTATCCATCAACCAGGCTCTCATAATTAACCTCACTCTCTGGTTCTCTTCTCTCCTTGTTCCGTTAGGACTGTGTTGGGTCCACTGGCTGGTTTATTTTACTCAGACCTCTAGAAGAGTCTTCTTGCAGGCCTTGTAACATTTGTCAGAATCTGATTGGGAAAACTCAGCAGGCCTTGCTGATTTGAAGAGAATGTGGAGAATTTTGAAGGCCAAAATTGGCTGTTTTTCTTAGTCCTTTGTGTTGGAAAGTTAAATAATTGTTGAGGTTAGAACTTTTGTTTGGACAATGTGGGACATTTGGAGATTGGGCCTTTTTATTGAAAAGATTGTTTGAGAAAAGAACGATTAGATTAATCAAAAATCCAAATAACTGTTTGTTGCTCCCCTGCTCCTAATCTTTTCTTCACACTGAATTAACTTCATACTCTTATTATATTGTAGTAATGAGACAGATGGTCATCTCCACTCTATTCTATGATGAATATTTTGGTGTTTACTTTAGCATGACACTGGAAGTTTTTTTTTCAGAGTGGATTTCAAATACCGTTTCTGCTTGGTAATATCTCTTTTATTCAAGGTAAATAACACGCACTGTCATTGTATTTAATAACCCTGCAGGCTGGCGTTGAGTACTGGTTAATGCTTGTTAACTGAATGTTAAGGGATTTTTTTGTATTACTCTTTGTTTGATTTCTTTTTACCGAGCCAATGACAACACTTGTCGCCTCTGAACATTGATCTTTGCTACATCCACTGCTTAGCTCTCCCCAGCTGTGTCCTACTTTCCACGCTGCTCATGTTCTGCTTTATAATTCCAACCAGAGAACGGCCTCTGGGACACATCCAGTGCTTTGCAAGGGCTGCCCGCAAAGTTCACAACTTCTTAAAACTCTAATGAAAGTACTCAAGAGATTGTCTTGGGAATGCATCTTGTACGTCAGTGCCATTGGCACTTGATTTGCATCTGTTCAAAAATGAGATGAAGATGCAAAAGATCATCAAACGAGTTGACGATGCAGTCTGTGCAGTTAGATAACCGAAGACTCTTCAGCTTCATAATCTCTGTCAGATCTCGGTCAAATCTATTGTCAGAACTACAGCCACAGTTCATAAAGAGGAGTGAAATTCAATGTCACTGTACCAAATCATCATCAAAAGGCTCTGCTGTCCCTCAGCAGTTGTTATAGCGTGCTCCAGTAGTGCACTGACGCCATAAATTCCCTAGTAAATATCCAAAGTATGAGTGTAATTCTTCCTCCCGATGCACTGTCTCTCAAATGAAGAATGTGTCCTTGTTCAGCCTGACACGATAAATAAGAATAACTCAAAGTGAAAATATTATTATGACTATGTCTGCACAGATTCCATAGACATCCCTCAACCTGTCTGATGGTTCACTATATGGTAAGGACATAGAGGATGGCGTATTGAAGCTATGCATTTGATATTTTGACCAACACAGGTCTTCAGCACCTTCTCCAATGAGGAATATGATCGGCGCAACGATGATGTGGATCCAGTTGCTGCATCTGCAGAGTATGAGCTGGAGAAGAGAGTGGAGAAGATGGATGTGTTTCCTGTGGAGATTGAGAAAGGTGAGTTCAGTAACACTGAAGGGCTGTGCATTATGTTCACATAAATGTTTCTCAAAGGTTAGAACTTTACCATCAAACAACAATGAATTTGCTTTGTGTTTCAACAATTTAGTGTGTAGGTTGAAAATTGCTATTAAATGGTATAGTCTACATAAACATGAAAGTTTCATGTTCCACATTTCACGTAGTTACTGATTTTAATATATATAATATTTGCAGTTCTCAACCCACCCTTTTAAAATCTTCATAAATTCTCTGCATTCAGGAGACAATGGGCTTGGCATCAGTATCATAGGAATGGGAGTGGGAGCTGACCAGGGTCTGGAAAAGCTTGGCATTTTTGTCAAAACCATAACAGAGCGAGGAGCAGCTGAGAACGATGGACGGTGAGTCAAAGCACTAAAACATTTTTTTTAGCACATCCATCCCATTTAAATCTTGTTACAAAAGAGTCACACAGAGTCACCGGAAGCATGGCACACACTCACTGTACACTACACCGCCACAACAGTTTTTTAATCTTACATTCTAGGAATTGCCCATCCCCCCCAGGGACCAGGGACACACAAGACACAAACAACCAGTTTTATTAATAACCTCACGAGGAGGCCAAAGAAAATAGTCTCACTACGTCTGTTTCCCAGGCATTTTTTGGATTTGTTTTATTGCCAGTTGCACTGAGGCTACTGTGTATATACATATGCATATAAATATTTTTTATCTTCATTGCTGTGCTGAATCAAGTAGTAGCAGTGCATAATTGAATGTGGAAAAGCTTTAAAACCTCTCCTTGTAATTACTGTCTTCTGTATCTCTAGCATACAGGTGAATGACCAGATAGTGGAGGTGGATGGTATCAGTCTGGTGGGTGTCACCCAACTCTTTGCTGCTACAGTCCTGAAGAACACCAAAGGCACAGTAAGGTCAGGTCAAACTCCATTTCCTCGACCCCTAAAAACATTATTGAAATTTTAGTGAAAGAGCCAACACAAAGTATACTGGCATGTTAATGATTTATCACAGGGAAATGAAACACCCACATATGCCAGGGATCAGGCCTAAACTGCATCATCCAGGAAATATGCCCATTGTTCCATTATATGGTGCACTAAGACATTGCATTCTAAAAAAAAATCAGGTTCCTGATTGGACGGGAGAAGCCAGGGACACAAAGCGAGGTTGCCCGCCTCATAAGTGAGACACTAGAGCAGGAGAAGAACCAGCAGCAGCAGCAACAACACTTGGATGACCCTTATGAACACTCGACAGAGGAGGTGAGTCAACTGGTCATCAGACAGCCTGGTTGCTGCACAACCTTATGACATATTCAAGTCATTAGGGATGGATGGTTGAGATGGGATTCCAATGTTAGTGACTGTGGTCTGCCTGTGGAGCATTCATATCATCAAGATGGTTATAAGATTGTTATATACTATATCTAATGTCATACGAGGATTAAAGTACTGTGCATTGATGATTCAACACTTTCAGTTACATTGAACAACAGACTGACTGATGTGAGGCGTCCATATTTGTCAGGCACTTTGTATGATTAAATGCCAAGGTGAATATATAAGAGCTTCTCTGAAAAAAAATTGAGTCTCCCCATCGTTATTGCAACTTTAATGTTGATGTCAACAGCATTTACAGTTGGAAATACGTAATTACGAAAACCCCAACATGATATGAACGCGGCATGGCCCCTTTGCCACGCCTAGTCCAGTCCCACTCAGCTCAAGCAGGAGCACGGTGCAGCTGGCTGTGAGTAAGCCATGTGTCACCATTCTGCTGTGTTGGATGGTGTTCATTCGTCCACCGCCTGTCTGCCAGAGTTGTGAAATGTTTGCTCTCTGAAGTTCAAGCAGCCACAAGCCCCTGTTTTTATGATAGACTGGGCAGAGAATATGTGTGGGATTTACTGGACCAGGCAAAGTAAGTAGACACAGTTTCAAGTGACTCTGTAGTTATGCAGAGTGTGTGAATATGGGAGTAGGTCGGTGTGTTGATAATTTTGTTTATTGCTCTGAATATTGCTCATATTTAAGTGTTTGATGGTGCATACTTCAGTAGCCAAACTCCTGCAGTGCCTCCTCGTGGACCAACCCACCAATGTTAAGTTATGATGTTACAATGTTCCTTCCTGGCTATGGAGAACTATGCCACTGGGAGTGTTGTTGACACACGCTGAGTATGTTCCTGGACATGTAGGGTGTGTTGGTATTTACAATATGTGATGCCATATGTGATGTCAAATTTCAGGAGGAGCGCTATGAGGAGGAGTACGGAGCAGATGAGAGGATTCTGGGCTCCAATTTCTCTCCTGGGCGGAACGCAGAGGTGTTTGAGCTGCCTGATTCAGAGGCTTTATTTATGCCGACCAACATGGACAGCTCTCAGATGGCCTTCAAGTTCAAAGAGGTATCCCCCACACTATTACTTTTAGTCATATCAAAGATTCAGTATTCTGTTTAGACAACCAAAGATTATTAATAACGTAAAGTAATGGGTGTAACCAAATCTTTAATTTTCCTGCTTTTGTTTCTTAGCTGCAGCTCAAACACAGCATATCCGCGGCTGAAATAAATCAACTAAAGGAAAAGGTATGATGAAAATGGAATCAACATTTTCTATTTGTGTTGTTAAAGATATTCACATAAGAGAAATAGATATAGATATATTCAGAAAATGAAAATGAATATTGTACTTCTTTCTGTTTTATTTTACGATATATATGGAACCTCTTGTTTTTTGAGAAGGTTGGTTTCTTGGAAGCATTTTTGCTTCTGTCTGACCTTTTAAATTACAGTTTAATACAACAAATAACACACAGACCGTCTTATGCGAGTGGCCCACCTGCTAAACAAAGCCAATTTAGCCAACCAAAATAACACCTTCTCTTTATAGCTAAGGGCATCTGAGGAGGACAAATCATTGTGGGAAGCCAGGGAGTCTGCATTGGAGCAAAAAATCGAGGATAGCAACAACAAAATCCTGAAGTTGGAGAGTTTTTGGCTGGAAGCCCAGGATCTGTGTAAGAGTGTGAACGAACAATTAGCTGAGACTCAGGCCCAGTATGAGACCCTGGACAAGAAGTACAACAAGGCCAAGAAACTGCTCAAGGACTACCAGCAGAAGTGAGTTTGTCTTCAGTTACTCAACACTACTTTGTTGGAGGGGTTAATACTGTTAGGTCCACTGGTTTTCTTAAGTCATTTTATTCATATAGCACATTTAAAAACAACAAATATTGACCAAAAAAAAGTGGGAAAATGTTTGATTGTTATAGAAGTGATTGCTCAGTAGACCTGAGACAACTACAAGCACTTTCTAAGTACTTGAGGGAATGATGATTGAATGACATATAGTAGGCTTCTTGTGTGGTAGAAAGTATAGAGCAAGGGGTTCAAGGGTCAGCTCACCAAAATTTTCTCACTTACCCCTAGTGGTATGTAGCTGTGCAAATAGTTCTGGTTTTATTTGCGGAGGTATTGAGATGTCTGTCTCTGACCCCAATACAATGAGCATTGATGGAAACGCTTTTGTAATGTTCAGAACAGTGGAAAAATAACATTTGAAGAACTCTTCCTAGGGACAATGTCTTTGTTACTCTGTTTGCTGAATAACCATGAAAGGTGTTTACAGGCCTAACTGTAAACAGTTTTTTACAGTAATCTGTGATTCTTAGAATGAGTCCATTCCAGTGCTGTATTGTGAGGTTTGCAGATTATCATAAATCATGAGAGCATTGTTTCTGAAAATACACAAACACAATGTTGGGGAATTTTTCAAATGTAATTTTTAAATGTCTCAACAACACAAATATAATTGCCCTCACCCTCATTGTATTGCGGTGGTGGATAACTGCCAAATGAAACCAACTGACCAAATATGCGTGCATTGACACCATTAAATGGATGTTTTTTGTGGTTTAGGTAAACTGACCCTTTAATTCAGAAGGATCATGGGAGGGCAGTGAGATAAGGGATTTTATCAATCTTGCCAATATACAACTTAAATATAGCCATAAGGTGTAGCATCAGGACAAGCAGTGAAAGAATGGTTCACTACTTTGTGTCTGTGAGAGTGAAAGTAATATAAAAAATGTATTTTTATTTCTCAGTCTTGACAGTGCCAATATATTTTTCCATTTATACTCTGTTTCTTGCACCTAATAGCAAAAGGGATATTGTTAAACGGAGGTATAAGCTGTGATGTTATATTTTGTGATTTTTGTAAGGAGAACATCTGCTGAGCAAATTAAGTGGTTTAGAGAGCATCACATAAAATAGAACATGTTTATAAGCAAAAAGACTGATGGGTAACCACATTTCCTTGTTTCCTCCCCAGAGAGATAGACTTCGTGAAGAAAGAGGAGGAGCTGAAAAAAATTCTAGATGAAAAAGACAAGTGGTACAAGGAGCAGCTGGACAGCCTGCAGAACAGAGTAAGACCCTAACTCAGAGAAAAAACACTTGGGCAGCACGGCAGAGTTGTTAGAGACACTGAAATGAGCCTGTGTTGTTTTGTCCACAGATAGCTGTCCTGGAGTCCAGAGGGGCCCCAGTTGTGGAGCGTCAGAATGTTCAGGACTCAGCAGCAGACGAAAGATTAAGCAACCAAGACCCAGTCACCAGCAGACAGTCTGTTGACTCACTACTAGGTACAAAGTTTTACTAGGATTCATTTGAATACATATGTCACACTTTCACTATGTGACTAGTAAAAGATTCACTTCCACGCTTCATCAACTCTGGTGACTCTGGTTTATAATTAAAACTGTGCACAGTTTGTGTCCTAATTTATTTAGCGTGTTTTTTTTCCTCTTGTGTAGAAAAAGACTGGAGCAAGTTGGTCCCTGAGACTGAGCGTTTGGACACCAGTGCACACAAAGCAAAAGGCCTGCTGGCTCAGAAGGCCAAACGTCAGCCTCCGTCACGGAACAAACTGAAGGAGAGCCTCACAGTGACTTCAAGTCACTCTCAGGTCAGCCAACAGCTGATAGTGATACTTTGCTTAATCTGCTGCAACCCAAAGTCCTGTGTTGTATTAGTGCATAATTGGATTTATCAGTTAGCCACTTGAGACCAGATGTAAGGTTTGTCATGAAGCCTGAAACTCCATAAAGGAACAGTCATCCTCCAAATCCTACCTTTGGGGTGAAACTGATGAGACAAAACATTGTGTGTTTCCCTTTTTTATGAGGAGCAGAACACTTGTTAATTCAATAATATTTAACTTAACTCTGTGTATGAGCTGACCAATCAGAGTCAGCAAGGTGGGATTAAGTTTAAACAAGATTTAGAGGCAAAGTTAGCGCAGTGTGACCCACTGTTGAGCTGTTGATACAGCACTTTTCCTAAAAACCTGACATGTCAACATACAGCTGTTCTCAGATGCAATAGGGAAGTTCCTTGAATGTTTGCTTTTACAAAACAGTAATGCACCTTTTATAATGAAGCAGAAATGTTTGACAATTAAAAGTAAATCCAATAATAACACACTGTTGCACCATGAAGTAAATTTCTAGCCTCATGTTAGTATGGCAGTAGTGTGACAGGTGTGTCATGTCAAGTGTGTGTGTGTATATAAGTAAGCCAATCAGAGCTGAGGAGTGGAGCTTTCTGTTACAGAAATAGCTTCTGTCCCCTCTTCCTTGCATTGTCCTTGTAAATAATTAGTTTTGGCCCCACAGGAAACTGAAGAAGAGGAGGAGCAGGAGGAGCAGGAATCTCCCAGGAGGAGGAGGTCCATGCAGGAGAGCCTGTCCCTCCCAGTGCCTGTCTGCTATCCCGGGAAGGATGAGCCAGGAGAGACTAGAGATGGATCCAGGAGTAAGGCAGAGCTCTCCAGCAGCCCGTCGTTGTCACCATCACTGGGAGACAGTATTGAAAGCAGCGGAAGTCCTTTGTCCTCTCCAAAAGACACGTTGTCACCACATTCCCCCTCCGGATTCATGCGCAATGTCAAGAAGAGGGAGTCCAAAGGCAAGGGCAAAGAGCTCAAAGGTATCCAAGACCATAATGTGATGGCTGCAATAGCACTGCTTTCTCTTGCATTGTTACGAAACCTGATGATTATTGTGGGTTTTTTCAGAGGAGCTAAATGAGGCCTCATCTGCAGGAAAACCTAAAAGACGATTTCCAGACTTTGGGTAAGCCTCCATACTGCTTACTGTCACATTCATTTCCAAGTTAACATAATTTTGCACTCATGAAAAAATGTTACTGATCATCAACAGGGGCCTCCGAAAGTCAGGTGGCAAAGGGAAAAAACATGACAAGGAGGCGATGAGAGCATCTTTGGACAGCAGGTATGTCATTGCTCAACTTGTATTCCAAGTTGAGATGTTGTGATTGTTCTCCGTGATTTGTAACACATTTGTTATCTATTGCTGACATGTTGCTGCAAGTGCTATAGATAGATGACATTTATTTTTTTTAACTTAAATTATTTAACAACTTTAGTCAGACCATGATAACCAAGACCAACTTTCTGACTTTCTTATTCCCAAATTTTCATTTAATTTTTTTTCTTCCTGATGATTATTACTCAATGAATCATTTTCAGTGG